>OX421973.1:111200177-111522677 GCA_949128135.1 Parasteatoda lunata
AAGTCTCCTGGGTCAAGCATAGGTTTGAATTAGCCTTTTTTGCTGTAACTAACCCACATTTGCGTTACGTGGAGAGAAACTGCAAGGAGACCAATCAGGATATTTTACTTCAGTATTGTGAGCCGTGTCTGGTATTCGTATCGTTCAGCTATCACTAGGGATTCGAACTCGGTTCACCTCAATGGAATAGCCTACTCAATTTTCGGTTTAACGAGCTACTAATATTCAACTCCGTAGCCTTGTAATTTTGAACCTAAACTAGAAGTCTCCTGGGTCAAGCATAGGTTTGAATTAGCCTTTTTTGCTGTAACTAACCCACATTTGCGTTACGTGGAGAGAAACTGCAAGGAGACCAATCAGGATATTTTACTTCAGTATTGTGAGCCGTGTCTGGTATTCGTATCGTTCAGCTATCACTAGGGATTCGAACTCGGTTCACCTCAATGGAATAGCCTACTCAATTTTCGGTTTACGACTACTAATATTCAACTCCGTAGCCTTGTAATTTTGAACCTAAACTAGAAGTCTCCTGGGTCAAGCATAGGTTTGAATTAGCCTTTTTTGCTGTAACTAACCCACATTTGCGTTACGTGGAGAGAAACTGCAAGGAGACCAATCAGGATATTTTACTTCAGTATTGTGAGCCGTGGTCTGGTATTCGTATCGTTCAGCTATCACTAGGGATTTCGAACTCGGTTCACCTCAATGGAATAGCCTACTCAATTTTCGGTTTACGACTACTAATATTCAACTCCGTAGCCTTGTAATTTTGAACCTAAACTAGAAGTCTCCTGGGTCAAGCATAGGTTTGAATTAGCCTTTTTTGCTGTAACTAACCCACATTTGCGTTACGTGGAGAGAAACTGCAAGGAGACCAATCAGGATATTTTACTTCAGTATTGTGAGCCGTGTCTGGTATTCGTATCGTTCAGCTATCACTAGGGATTCGAACTCGGTTCACCTCAATGGAATAGCCTACTCAATTTTCGGTTTACGACTACTAATATTCAACTCCGTAGCCTTGTAATTTTGAACCTAAAACTAGAAGTCTCCTGGTCAAGCATAGGTTTGAATTAGCCTTTTTTGCTGTAACTAACCCACATTTGCGTTACGTGGAGAGAAACTGCAAGGAGACCAATCAGGATATTTTACTTCAGTATTGTGAGCCGTGTCTGGTATTCGTATCGTTCAGCTATCACTAGGGATTCGAACTCGGTTCACCTCAATGGAATAGCCTACTCAATTTTCGGTTTACGACTACTAATATTCAACTCCGTAGCCTTGTAATTTTGAACCTAAACTAGAAGTCTCCTGGGTCAAGCATAGGTTTGGAATTAGCCTTTTTTGCTGTAACTAACCCACATTTGCGTTACGTGGAGAGAAACTGCAAGGAGACCAATCAGGATATTTTACTTCAGTATTGTGAGCCGTGTCTGGTATTCGTATCGTTCAGCTATCACTAGGGATTCGAACTCGGTTCACCTCAATGGAATAGCCTACTCAATTTTCGGTTTACGACTACTAATATTCAACTCCGTAGCCTTGTAATTTTGAACCTAAACTAGAAGTCTCCTGGGTCAAGCATAGGTTGGAATTAGCCTTTTTTGCTGTAACTAACCCACATTTGCGTTACGTGGAGAGAAACTGCAAGGAGACCAATCAGGATATTTTACTTCAGTATTGTGAGCCGTGTCTGGTATTCGTATCGTTCAGCTATCACTAGGGATTCGAACTCGGTTCACCTCAATGGAATAGCCTACTCAATTTTCGGTTTACGACTACTAATATTCAACTCCGTAGCCTTGTAATTTTGAACCTAAACTAGAAGTCTCCTGGGTCAAGCATAGGTTTGAATTAGCCTTTTTTGCTGTAACTAACCCACATTTGCGTTACGTGGAGAGAAACTGCAAGGAGACCAATCAGGATATTTTACTTCAGTATTGTGAGCCGTGTCTGGTATTCGTATCGTTCAGCTATCACTAGGGATTCGAACTCGGTTCACCTCAATGGAATAGCCTACTCAATTTTCGGTTTACGACTACTAATATTCAACTCCGTAGCCTTGTAATTTTGAACCTAAACTAGAAGTCTCCTGGGTCAAGCATAGGTTGGAATTAGCCTTTTTTGCTGTAACTAACCCACATTTGCGTTACGTGGAGAGAAACTGCAAGGAGACCAATCAGGATATTTTACTTCAGTATTGTGAGCCGTGTCTGGTATTCGTATCGTTCAGCTATCACTAGGGATTCGAACTCGGTTCACCCTCAATGGAATAGCCTACTCAATTTTCGGTTTACGACTACTAATATTCAACTCCGTAGCCTTGTAATTTTGAACCTAAACTAGAAGTCTCCTGGGTCAAGCATAGGTTGGAATTAGCCTTTTTTGCTGTAACTAACCCACATTTGCGTTACGTGGAGAGAAACTGCAAGGAGACCAATCAGGATATTTTACTTCAGTATTGTGAGCCGTGTCTGGTATTCGCATCGTTCAGCTATCACTAGGGATTCGAACTCGGTTCACCTCAATGGAATAGCCTACTCAATTTTCGGTTTACGACTTACTAATATTCAACTCCGTAGCCTTGTAATTTTTGAACCTAAACTAGAAGTCTCCTGGGTCAAGCATAGGTTGGAATTAGCCTTTTTTGCTGTAACTAACCCACATTTGCGTTACGTGGAGAGAAACTGCAAGGAGACCAATCAGGATATTTTACTTCAGTATTGTGAGCCGTGTCTGGTATTCGCATCGTTCAGCTATCACTAGGGATTCGAACTCGGTTCACCTCAATGGAATAGCCTACTCAATTTTCGGTTTACGACTACTAATATTCAACTCCGTAGCCTTGTAATTTTGAACCTAAACTAGAAGTCTTCTGGGTCAAGCATAGGTTGGAATTAGCCTTTTTTGCTGTAACTAACCCACATTTGCGTTACGTGGAGAGAAACTGCAAGGAGACCAATCAGGATATTTTACTTCAGTATTGTGAGCCGTGTCTGTTATTCGCATCGTTCAGCTATCACTAGGGATTCGAACTCGGTTCACCTCAATGGAATAGCCTACTCAATTTTCGGTTTACGACTACTAATATTCAACTCCGTAGCCTTGTAATTTTGAACCTAAACTAGAAGTCTCCTGGGTCAAAGCATAGGTTGGAATTAGCCTTTTTTTGCTGTAACTAACCCACATTTGCGTTACGTGGAGAGAAACTGCAAGGAGACCAATCAGGATATTTTACTTCAGTATTGTGAGCCGTGTCTGGTATTCGCATCGTTCAGCTATCACTAGGGATTCGAACTCGGTTCACCTCAATGGAATAGCCTACTCAATTTTCGGTTTACGACTACTAATATTCAACTCCGTAGCCTTGTAATTTTGAACCTAAACTAGAAGTCTCCTGGGTCAAGCATAGGTTGGAATTAGCCTTTTTTGCTGTAACTAACCCACATTTGCGTTACGTGGAGAGAAACTGCAAGGAGACCAATCAGGATATTTTACTTCAGTATTGTGAGCCGTGTCTGGTATTCGCATCGTTCAGCTATCACTAGGGATTCGAACTCGGTTCACCTCAATGGAATAGCCTACTCAATTTTCGGTTTACGACTACTAATATTCAACTCCGTAGCCTTGTAATTTTGAACCTAAACTAGAAGTCTCCTGGGTCAAGCATAGGTTGGAATTAGCCTTTTTTGCTGTAACTAACCCACATTTGCGTTACGTGGAGAGAAACTGCAAGGAGACCAATCAGGATATTTTACTTCAGTATTGTGAGCCGTGTCTGGTATTCGCATCGTTCAGCTATCACTAGGGATTCGAACTCGGTTCACCTCAATGGAATAGCCTACTCAATTTTCGGTTTACGACTACTAATATTCAACTCCGTAGCCTTGTAATTTTGAACCTAAACTAGAAGTCTCCTGGGTCAAGCATAGGTTGGGAATTAGCCTTTTTTGCTGTAACTAACCCACATTTGCGTTACGTGGAGAGAAACTGCAAGGAGACCAATCAGGATATTTTACTTCAGTATTGTGAGCCGTGTCTGGTATTCGCATCGTTCAGCTATCACTAGGGATTCGAACTCGGTTCACCTCAATGGAATAGCCTACTCAATTTTCGGTTTACGACTACTAATATTCAACTCCGTAGCCTTGTAATTTTGAACCTAAACTAGAAGTCTCCTGGGTCAAGCATAGGTTGGAATTAGCCTTTTTTGCTGTAACTAACCCACATTTGCGTTACGTGGAGAGAAACTGCAAGGAGACCAATCAGGATATTTTACTTCAGTATTGTGAGCCGTGTCTGGTATTCGCATCGTTCAGCTATCACTAGGGATTCGAACTCGGTTCACCTCAATGGAATAGCCTACTCAATTTTCGGTTTACGACTACTAATATTCAACTCCGTAGCCTTGTAATTTTGAACCTAAACTAGAAGTCTCCTGGGTCAAGCATAGGTTGGAATTAGCCTTTTTTGCTGTAACTAACCCACATTTGCGTTACGTGGAGAGAAACTGCAAGGAGACCAATCAGGATATTTTACTTCAGTATTGTGAGCCGTGTCTGGTATTCGCATCGTTCAGCTATCACTAGGGATTCGAACTCGGTTCACCTCAATGGAATAGCCTACTCAATTTTCGGTTTACGACTACTAATATTCAACTCCGTAGCCTTGTAATTTTGAACCTAAACTAGAAGTCTCCTGGGTCAAGCATAGGTTGGAATTAGCCTTTTTTGCTGTAACTAACCCACATTTGCGTTACGTGGAGAGAAACTGCAAGGAGACCAATCAGGATATTTTACTTCAGTATTGTGAGCCGTGTCTGGTATTCGCATCGTTCAGCTATCACTAGGGATTCGAACTCGGTTCACCTCAATGGAATAGCCTACTCAATTTTCGGTTTACGACTACTAATATTCAACTCCGTAGCCTTGTAATTTTGAACCTAAACTAGAAGTCTCCTGGGTCAAGCATAGGTTGGAATTAGCCTTTTTTGCTGTAACTAACCCACATTTGCGTTACGTGGAGAGAAACTGCAAGGAGACCAATCAGGATATTTTACTTCAGTATTGTGAGCCGTGTCTGGTATTCGCATCGTTCAGCTATCACTAGGGATTCGAACTCGGTTCACCTCAATGGAATAGCCTACTCAATTTTCGGTTTACGACTACTAATATTCAACTCCGTAGCCTTGTAATTTTGAACCTAAACTAGAAGTCTCCTGGGTCAAGCATAGGTTGGAATTAGCCTTTTTTGCTGTAACTAACCCACATTTGCGTTACGTGGAGAGAAACTGCAAGGAGACCAATCAGGATATTTTACTTCAGTATTGTGAGCCGTGTCTGGTATTCGCATCGTTCAGCTATCACTAGGGATTCGAACTCGGTTCACCTCAATGGAATAGCCTACTCAATTTTCGGTTTACGACTACTAATATTCAACTCCGTAGCCTTGTAATTTTGAACCTAAACTAGAAGTCTCCTGGGTCAAGCATAGGTTGGAATTAGCCTTTTTTGCTGTAACTAACCCACATTTGCGTTACGTGGAGAGAAACTGCAAGGAGACCATTCAGGATATTTTACTTCAGTATTGTGAGCCGTGTCTGGTATTCGCATCGTTCAGCTATCACTAGGGATTCGAACTCGGTTCACCTCAATGGAATAGCCTACTCAATTTTCGGTTTACGACTACTAATATTCAACTCCGTAGCCTTGTAATTTTGAACCTAAACTAGAAGTTTCCTGGGTCAAGCATAGGTTGGAATTAGCCTTTTTTGCTGTAACTAACCCACATTTGCGTTCTTCGTGAGAGAAACTGCAAGGAGACCAATCAGGATATTTTACTTCAGTATTGTGAGCCGTGTCTGGTATTCGCATCGTTCAGCTATCACTAGGGATTCGAACTCGGTTCACCCTCAATGGAATAGCCTACTCAATTTTCGGTTTACGACTACTAATATTCAACTCCGTAGCCTTGTAATTTTGAACCTAAACTAGAAGTCTCCTGGGTCAAGCATAGGTTGGAATTAGCCTTTTTTGCTGTAACTAACCCACATTTGCGTTACGTGGAGAGAAACTGCAAGGAGACCAATCAGGATATTTTACTTCAGTATTGTGAGCCGTGTCTGGTATTCGCATCGTTCAGCTATCACTAGGGATTCGAACTCGGTTCACTCTCAATGGAATAGCCTACTCAATTTTCGGTTTACGACTACTAATATTCAACTCCGTAGCCTTGTAATTTTGAACCTAAACTAGAAGTCTCCTGGGTCAAGCATAGGTTGGAATTAGCCTTTTTTGCTGTAACTAACCCACATTTGCGTTACGTGGAGAGAAACTGCAAGGAGACCAATCAGGATATTTTACTTCAGTATTGTGAGCCGTGTCTGGTATTCGCATCGTTCAGCTATCACTAGGGATTCGAACTCGGTTCACCTCAATGGAATAGCCTACTCAATTTTCGGTTTACGACTACTAATATTCAACTCCGTAGCCTTGTAATTTTGAACCTAAACTAGAAGTCTCCTGGGTCAAGCATAGGTTGGAATTAGCCTTTTTTGCTGTAACTAACCCACATTTGCGTTACGTGGAGAGAAACTGCAAGGAGACCAATCAGGATATTTTACTTCAGTATTGTGAGCCGTGTCTGGTATTCGCATCGTTCAGCTATCACTAGGGATTCGAACTCGGTTCACCTCAATGGAATAGCCTACTCAATTTTCGGTTTACGACTACTAATATTCAACTCCGTAGCCTTGTAATTTTGAACCTAAACTAGAAGTCTCCTGGGTCAAGCATAGGTTGGAATTAGCCTTTTTTGCTGTAACTAACCCACATTTGCGTTACGTGGAGAGAAACTGCAAGGAGACCAATCAGGATATTTTACTTCAGTATTGTGAGCCGTGTCTGGTATTCGCATCGTTCAGCTATCACTAGGGATTCGAACTCGGTTCACCTCAATGGAATAGCCTACTCAATTTTCGGTTTACGACTACTAATATTCAACTCCGTAGCCTTGTAATTTTGAACCTAAACTAGAAGTCTCCTGGGTCAAGCATAGGTTGGAATTAGCCTTTTTTGCTGTAACTAACCCACATTTGCGTTACGTGGAGAGAAACTGCAAGGAGACCAATCAGGATATTTTACTTCAGTATTGTGAGCCGTGTCTGGTATTCGCATCGTTCAGCTATCACTAGGGATTCGAACTCGGTTCACCTCAATGGAATAGCCTACTCAATTTTCGGTTTACGACTACTAATATTCAACTCCGTAGCCTTGTAATTTTGAACCTAAACTAGAAGTCTCCTGGGTCAAGCATAGGTTGGAATTAGCCTTTTTTGCTGTAACTAACCCACATTTGCGTTACGTGGAGAGAAACTGCAAGGAGACCAATCAGGATATTTTACTTCAGTATTGTGAGCCGTGTCTGGTATTCGCATCGTTCAGCCATCACTAGGGATTCGAACTCGGTTCACCTCAATGGAATAGCCTACTCAATTTTCGGTTTACGACTACTAATATTCAACTCCGTAGCCCTTGTAATTTTGAACCTAAACTAGAAGTCTCCTGGGTCAAGCATAGGTTGGAATTAGCCTTTTTTGCTGTAACTAACCCACATTTGCGTTACGTGGAGAGAAACTGCAAGGAGACCAATCAGGATATTTTACTTCAGTATTGTGAGCCGTGTCTGGTATTCGCATCGTTCAGCTATCACTAGGGATTCGAACTCGGTTCACCTCAATGGAATAGCCTACTCAATTTTCGGTTTACGACTACTAATATTCAACTCCGTAGCCTTGTAATTTTGAACCTAAACTAGAAGTCTCCTGGGTCAAGCATAGGTTGGAATTAGCCTTTTTTGCTGTAACTAACCCACATTTGCGTTACGTGGAGAGAAACTGCAAGGAGACCAATCAGGATATTTTACTTCAGTATTGTGAGCCGTGTCTGGTATTCGCATCGTTCAGCTATCACTAGGGATTCGAACTCGGTTCACCTCAATGGAATAGCCTACTCAATTTTCGGTTTACGACTACTAATATTCAACTCCGTAGCCTTGTAATTTTGAACCTAAACTAGAAGTCTCCTGGGTCAAGCATAGGTTGGAATTAGCCTTTTTTGCTGTAACTAACCCACATTTGCGTTTACGTGGAGAGAAACTGCAAGGAGACCAATCAGGATATTTTACTTCAGTATTGTGAGCCGTGTCTGGTATTCGCATCGTTCAGCTATCACTAGGGATTCGAACTCGGTTCACCTCAATGGAATAGCCTACTCAATTTTCGGTTTACGACTACTAATATTCAACTCCGTAGCCTTGTAATTTTGAACCTAAACTAGAAGTCTCCTGGGTCAAGCATAGGTTGGAATTAGCCTTTTTTGCTGTAACTAACCCACATTTGCGTTACGTGGAGAGAAACTGCAAGGAGACCAATCAGGATATTTTACTTCAGTATTGTGAGCCGTGTCTGGTATTCGCATCGTTCAGCTATCACTAGGGATTCGAACTCGGTTCACCTCAATGGAATAGCCTACTCAATTTTCGGTTTACGACTACTAATATTCAACTCCGTAGCCTTGTAATTTTGAACCTAAACTAGAAGTCTCCTGGGTCAAGCATAGGTTGGAATTAGCCTTTTTTGCTGTAACTAACCCACATTTGCGTTACGTGGAGAGAAACTGCAAGGAGACCAATCAGGATATTTTACTTCAGTATTGTGAGCCGTGTCTGGTATTCGCATCGTTCAGCTATCACTAGGGATTCGAACTCGGTTCACCTCAATGGAATAGCCTACTCAATTTTCGGTTTACGACTACTAATATTCAACTCCGTAGCCTTGTAATTTTGAACCTAAACTAGAAGTCTCCTGGGTCAAGCATAGGTTGGAATTAGCCTTTTTTGCTGTAACTAACCCACATTTGCGTTACGTGGAGAGAAACTGCAAGGAGACCAATCAGGATATTTTACTTCAGTATTGTGAGCCGTGTCTGTTATTCGCATCGTTCAGCTATCACTAGGGATTCGAACTCGGTTCACCTCAATGGAATAGCCTACTCAATTTTCGGTTTACGACTACTAATATTCAACTCCGTAGCCTTGTAATTTTGAACCTAAACTAGAAGTCTCCTGGGTCAAGCATAGGTTGGAATTAGCCTTTTTTGCTGTAACTAACCCACATTTGCGTTACGTGGAGAGAAACTGCAAGGAGACCACTCAGGATATTTTACTTCAGTATTGTGAGCCGTGTCTGGTATTCGCATCGTTCAGCTATCACTAGGGATTCGAACTCGGTTCACCTCAATGGAATAGCCTACTCAATTTTCGGTTTACGACTACTAATATTCAACTCCGTAGCCTTGTAATTTTGAACCTAAACTAGAAGTCTCCTGGGTCAAGCATAGGTTGGAATTAGCATTTTTTGCTGTAACTAACCCACATTTGCGTTACGTGGAGAGAAACTGCAAGGAGACCAATCAGGATATTTTACTTCAGTATTGTGAGCCGTGTCTGTTATTCGCATCGTTCAGCTATCACTAGGGATTCGAACTCGGTTCACCTCAATGGAATAGCCTACTCAATTTTCGGTTTACGACTACTAATATTCAACTCCGTAGCCTTGTAATTTTGAACCTAAACTAGAAGTCTCCTGGGTCAAGCATAGGTTGGAATTAGCCTTTTTTGCTGTAACTAACCCACATTTGCGTTACGTGGAGAGAAACTGCAAGGAGACCACTCAGGATATTTTACTTCAGTATTGTGAGCCGTGTCTGGTATTCGCATCGTTCAGCTATCACTAGGGATTCGAACTCGGTTCACCTCAATGGAATAGCCTACTCAATTTTCGGTTTACGACTACTAATATTCAACTCCGTAGCCTTGTAATTTTGAACCTAAACTAGAAGTCTCCTGGGTCAAGCATAGGTTGGAATTAGCCTTTTTTGCTGTAACTAACCCACATTTGCGTTACGTGGAGAGAAACTGCAAGGAGACCACTCAGGATATTTTACTTCAGTATTGTGAGCCGTGTCTGGTATTCGTATCGTTCAGCTATCACTAGGGATTCGAACTCGGTTCACCTCAATGGAATAGCCTACTCAATTTTCGGTTTACGACTACTAATATTCAACTCCGTAGCCTTGTAATTTTGAACCTAAACTAGAAGTCTCCTGGGTCAAGCATAGGTTGGAATTAGCCTTTTTTGCTGTAACTAACCCACATTTGCGTTACGTGGAGAGAAACTGCAAGGAGACCACTCAGGATATTTTACTTCAGTATTGTGAGCCGTGTCTGGTATTCGTATCGTTCAGCTATCACTAGGGATTCGAACTCGGTTCACCTCAATGGAAGGCTCTCTCCCCTGAGCCACCACGGCTCAAGCGAATGCAGTTGGAATTTTAAATTTTTGACGCTTTTGGTCTCTAAACTCATGCTGCCCCAAACCTTATTTATAGGATTATGGCTAAAATTTTAATTCCTAGATTGAATCCTTGATTTAAATCCAAGAATTATGTATGAAGTAAAGATAGTACATAAAAAGGTAGCTTTTATAGACAAATTTTGTTGAACAATCAGGAATCACGTAAGGTATCGTGAGCGTCAGTGAAACATGTATGCATCCACTTGAATGTCATTCCCCGCATTTATATTAACCATTCATATTTCCTTCTTTCATAGTTTCATTTACATAATCTTCAAATTAAAATCTCATTTATTACGCAGGATATTCCTTAAAAACAGCCCTTAATATGTATCTTTAGTATCTTTATTAAGAATGGAAACAAGAGAATGTACACGTTGGAGTCTTCTATCAAAATAAAACGCCATCAAAATCACAGTACAAGAAGAAGGTTGTAATAAAGATCAAAACAAGTTTAAACAAAAATTTAAATAATCATTGGCAGATGGAATGGAATGCAGAAATCGACACTAAACTACAAGAATAAAAAACCCTAAATCACTCCAGAAAAGCTGAATTTCCTGTAAACAGATAACGTATTGGCCGTACAAATCCATTAACACCTTTTACCGAACGAACAAGAGCTAGTTTGGCAGTAGTTGTAGTGAACCATTGACCTTAAAGTACATCCTGACCTTGTGTCCGAATTTAAAAATATAAATGAAAGAATTTAATTTCTTCATTTACCAACTTTATTTGGTGACAAACCGAAATCATGCTGATTATTTGAAAAACATTAGGTAGGGGAGAGTCGGGTAGCCCCGCCCACTTAAGGAGTATTGCTTATATTTCTGTATAATATTGAGTAATAATCAATATTTTTGTATGTTTCTATTGTTTTATCATCGAATTAAATGATGCGAAAAGAATAAACCAAAAAAAGAATAGTTTAACTTAAAAAAATAGAAATTTATAAAATTTGACTACTGTATTCAACATATTTTCAAAACTATTGTTCACCATGTTAACAGCTGCATAACTTTGAAAATAATCTTTTTTTTATATAACAATTATTGTCCGATGGTCCCAATTTACTTGAAAAAATATTCTATACATATGAAGTTGACAGTGGGCAGGAGTACCAGACACTTTCTACTTCCCAGAAATTTAAACCAGGTTTAGTTACAGAAAAGTGCTTCACATAGTTTAGCCTTTTTTTGCTCTTGCGCCAATAATTTTTAACTAACTTAAACAAGTATAATTGATGGTGTTTCTAAGAATTGTCTGCATTCGAGACGAGGTGGCTCAGGGGATAAAGCGTTCACCTCCCAATGAGGTGATCCTGGTTCGAATCCCAGCAATGGCTGGTTGATACGAATTCCGCACCCGGCTCGCACCGACCACAGTGCTGACGTAAAATAGCCTCAGTGGTAGACAGATCATGGATTGAAATCCTCTTGCAATCAGGCTAACTGTGGGAGGTTTTCCTCTGTATGTAACGCAAATGCGAGTTAATTTCATCAAAAAGGCAAATTTATCGCAATACTTGACCCGGATTTGCTTTTGGCGAAAACTGTCGAAAATAGGCGAATACTTTTGATATTTGGCTAATTTACGGGCTAATAATTTGAAATCCTTACCGCGTGCCCTGCCTGCACATCATTTTAGTGACGGTAAGTGTAGCAAACTATTTTCTGGTTAATTTTTTTAAGAATATTTATTAGATCTAAACTACTAAAATAGAAACTTATTACATTTTTAACCAAGAGCCACGGTGGCTCAGGGGATAGAGCGTTCGCCTCCCGATGAGGTAAAAGGGGTTCGACTCAGGCTTGCACCAATCACAGTGTTAACGTGAAATATCCTCAGTGGTAGACGAATCATGGGTTAGAGTCCCCTTGCCTTGTGGCTGACCGTGGGAGGTCCTCGTAGTTTTCCACTCTATGTAACGCAAATGTCCATCAAAAAGTCCTCCACGCAAGCAAATACACAATTATGGTAATTTTTGTTGAATACCAAGCACTTTTTCAATTGTTTTTTTTTTTTTTTTTTTTTTTTTTTCAGTTTTGTGCCAGACAAAAATCCTAAAATTTCAAAATAATTCGGAAGCCAAAGATATAATTTTATTTATATAAAATTTTGTATTATAAGTAAGATTTTCTAGAAAGCTTCTTCTCCATTAATAAAATATATGTTTGAAATTTGTGATTTTAATTTTTTTCGTTCCATTTTATTATATATGTTTTTTACTTCACTTTTAACAAGAATTCTAAACATTATAAATTAAGGTTAATTAGGACAGAACAACTTCTAAGTATTCACCAATATCTATGCTTTTTTTACGTATTTACCATTAAAAAAAAACATTTTTATTTGAATAAATTTCTTTATTCATAATTCTGTCTTTCGAAAATATTTTATTTACACGAACCAAATTTCTTAAGCATATCCTTTGTACATAGAGATCGAAAAATTTAATTATTTATAGGATTACAGCGTATTAGAAATTGCTGTTTGATGCATTATTATGAGCATTTGGAATATCGAAAGTAAATAAATAAATAAAAATAAATGAATAAATAAAAAATTAGAATTAGGAAGCTTTCAATAAAATTGTATCGAATATAAGGCTTCGGAAATAAAGAATTGAATAATGTTTCATCAAAAAAAAGACACACCCTAATCATTCATGTCTAGATATTAAATGGAAAGTAAATGAGAGAGCATTTAAGTTAAATTTACATCAAAATGAAACTAGTTGATTTTTGAAATAAAATATGTTTTTTTTTAATTAATTAATTTATTTATTTATTATTTTTTTTAGTGTTTTAAATGGAAGCACGCTTGTCCTCCTTTTATTTCGTCATTTTTTTTTGCTATTAAGTTTCATATTAACATTACTGATGTTACATTTATTTTATCAGTTTTGTAATGCATAGTCCAGTAGATTTTGTAATCCTGTTTTGAAAATTTCCAGATGAAAGCTCATGTTGAATCAGTTACTAGTATAATGTAATTCATTTTTGTAATAATACATATTAATATAATTGAAATAATAGATATAACAATTTCGTGTGTACAACATATCTATACTGAAATTTGTTACAGCGCTCAGAGGCTCCATCAACAGGTATTTTTTTAAACTTAATAAAGTTCAACAAAAAGCATAAAATTAAATAAATCAAAGAAAAAGTAGCAGCTCAAGAAACACCTTAAGGTCTTTTCGTAAAAGTTATTACTAAAATAATTCTTTTTTCATTTCGTGTTAAAAATATGCAAGACTATTGATTATACTTCAAAACAAAAGTATAAGTTAAAACAAAATATTAAACATAGGTAAAACAAAACTATAAAATAATCACTAATTAAAAGGTGAGGTTTATAATTAAATTTCAAAATCAACTAAAAACTAAATAAAATTTATATTCAAAGTTGGTTAAAAGTTGATCAAAATAAGAGACAAGCTGAAGGTACAGAGCTCTCAATAAGGTGATTCGAATCAAATCGATGGCTGGTCTATACGAATTTTGCATCCAACTTACCCCGACCAGTGTGTTTATGTATCCTTTGGTAGCCGTATCATAGTTTGGAGTTCCCTTGTCGTCAGGCTAACCGTGGAAAATTTTAGTGGTTTTCCTCTTCATATAACACAAATGTGGATTAGTTTCATGGAGACAAAGTTCTCCAGATCCAGAAATCTTCTGGATTGGGTTCAAAATTGCAAGGTTACGGAGCACTGGTAGTCTCAACATTTCCAGTCGTACGCAAGAGATTAGTTCAATTGTTCAACGACGGTTATAAAATAAAAATGTTTGTTTTTCAATTTGTTCTCGGGGTGTCCGGTACTTTACGAATTTTGCATCCAACTTACCCCGACCAGTGTGTTTATGTATCCTTTGGTAGCCGTATCATAGTTTGGAGTTCCCTTGTCGTCAGGCTAACCGTGGAAAATTTTAGTGGTTTTCCTCTTCATATAACACAAATGTGGATTAGTTTCATGGAGACAAAGTTCTCAAGATCCAGAAATCTTCTGGATTGGGTTCAAAATTGCAAGATTACGGAGCACTGGTAGTCTCAACATTTCCAGTCGTACGCAAGAGATTAGTTCAATTGTTCAACGACGGTTATAAAATAAAAATGTTTGTTTTTCAATTTGTTCTCGGGGTGTCCGGTACTTTACGAATTTTGCATCCAACTTACCCCGACCAGTGTGTTTATGTATCCTTTGGTAGCCGTATCATAGTTTGGAGTTCCCTTGTCGTCAGGCTAACCGTGGAAAATTTTAGTGGTTTTCCTCTTCATATAACACAAATGTGGATTAGTTTCATGGAGACAAAGTTCTCCAGATCCAGAAATCTTCTGGATTGGGTTCAAAATTGCAAGGTTACGGAGCACTGGTAGTCTCAACATTTCCAGTTGACGCAAGAGATTAGTTCAATTGTTCAACGACGGTTATAAAATAAAAATGTTTGTTTTTCAATTTGTTCTCGGGGTGTCCGGTACTTTACGAATTTTGCATCCAACTTACCCCGACCAGTGTGTTTATGTATCCTTTGGTAGCCGTATCATAGTTTGGATTTCCCTTGTCGTCAGGCTAACCGTGGAAAATTTTAGTGGTTTTCCTCTTCATATAACACAAATGTGGATTAGTTTCATGGAGACAAAGTTCTCCAGATCCAGAAATCTTCTGGATTGGGTTCAAAATTGCAAGGTAACGGAGCACTGGTAGTCTCAACATTTCCAGTCGTACGCAAGAGATTAGTTCAATTGTTCAACGACGGTTATAAAATAAAAATGTTTGTTTTTCAATTTGTTCTCGGGGTGTCCGGTACTTTACGAATTTTGCATCCAACTTACCCCGACCAGTGTGTTTATGTATCCTTTGGTAGCCGTATCATAGTTTGGAGTTCCCTTGTCGTCAGGCTAACCGTGGAAAATTTTAGTGGTTTTCCTCTTCATATAACACAAATGTGGATTAGTTTCATGGAGACAAAGTTCTCCAGATCCAGAAATCTTCTGGATTGGGTTCAAAATTGCAAGGTTACGGAGCACTGGTAGTCTCAACATTTCCAGTCGTACGCAAGAGATTAGTTCAATTGTTCAACGACGGTTATAAAATAAAAATGTTTGTTTTTCAATTTGTTCTCGGGGTGTCCGGTACTTTACGAATTTTGCATCCAACTTACCCCGACCAGTGTGTTTATGTATCCTTTGGTAGCCTTATCATAGTTTGGAGTTCCCTTGTCGTCAGGCTAACCGTGGAAAATTTTAGTGGTTTTCCTCTTCATATAACACAAATGTGGATTAGTTTCATGGAGACAAAGTTCTCCAGATCCAGAAATCTTCTGGATTGGGTTCAAAATTGCAAGGTTACGGAGCACTGGTAGTCTCAACATTTCCAGTCGTACGCAAGAGATTAGTTCAATTGTTCAACGACGGTTATAAAATAAAAATGTTTGTTTTTCAATTTGTTCTCGGGGTGTCCGGTACTTTACGAATTTTGCATCCAACTTACCCCGACCAGTGTGTTTATGTATCCTTTGGTAGCCGTATCATAGTTTGGAGTTCCCTTGTCGTCAGGCTAACCGTGGAAAATTTTAGTGGTTTTCCTCTTCATATAACACAAATGTGGATTAGTTTCATGGAGACAAAGTTCTCCAGATCCAGAAATCTTCTGGATTGGGTTCAAAATTGCAAGGTTACGGAGCACTGGTAGTCTCAACATTTCCAGTCGTACGCAAGAGATTAGTTCAATTGTTCAACGACGGTTATAAAATAAAAATGTTTGTTTTTCAATTTGTTCTCGGGGTGTCCGGTACTTTACGAATTTTGCATCCAACTTACCCCGACCATGTGTTTATGTATCCTTTGGTAGCCTTATCATAGTTTGGAGTTCCCTTGTCGTCAGGCTAACCGTGGAAAATTTTAGTGGTTTTCCTCTTCATATAACACAAATGTGGATTAGTTTCATGGAGACAAAGTTCTCCAGATCCAGAAATCTTCTGGATTGGGTTCAAAATTGCAAGGTTACGGAGCACTGGTAGTCTCAACATTTCCAGTCGTACGCAAGAGATTAGTTCAATTGTTCAACGACGGTTATAAAATAAAAATGTTTGTTTTTCAATTTGTTCTCGGGGTGTCCGGTACTTTACGAATTTTGCATCCAACTTACCCCGACCAGTGTGTTTATGTATCCTTTGGTAGCCGTATCATAGTTTGGAGTTCCCTTGTCGTCAGGCTAACCGTGGAAAATTTTAGTGGTTTTCCTCTTCATATAACACAAATGTGGATTAGTTTCATGGAGACAAAGTTCTCCAGATCCAGAAATCTTCTGCATTGGGTTCAAAATTGCAAGGTTACGGAGCACTGGTAGTCTCAACATTTCCAGTCGTACGCAAGAGATTAGTTCAATTGTTCAACGACGGTTATAAAATAAAAATGTTTGTTTTTCAATTTGTTCTCGGGGTGTCCGGTACTTTACGAATTTTGCATCCAACTTACCCCGACCAGTGTGTTATGTATCCTTTGGTAGCCGTATCATAGTTTGGAGTTCCCTTGTCGTCAGGCTAACCGTGGAAAATTTTAGTGGTTTTCCTCTTCATATAAAACAAATGTGGATTAGTTTCATGGAGACAAAAATCTCCAGATCCAGAAATCTTCTGGATTG
The DNA here is from genome assembly GCA_949128135.1 of Parasteatoda lunata. Taxonomy (NCBI): domain Eukaryota; kingdom Metazoa; phylum Arthropoda; class Arachnida; order Araneae; family Theridiidae; genus Parasteatoda; species Parasteatoda lunata. Next base: position 111,217,238 of record OX421973.1, read on the forward strand.
GGTTCAAAATTGCAAGGTTACGGAGCACTGGTAGTCTCAACATTTCCAGTCGTACGCAAGAGATTAGTTCAATTGTTCAACGATGGTTATAAAATAAAAATGTTTGTTTTTCAATTTGTTCTCGGGGTGTCCGGTACTTTACGAATTTTGCATCCAACTTACCCTGACCAGTGTGTTTATGTATCCTTTGGTAGCCGTATCATAGTTTGGAGTTCCCTTGTCGTCAGGCTAACCGTGGAAAATTTTAGTGGTTTTCCTCTTCATATAACACAAATGTGGATTAGTTTCATGGAGACAAAGTTCTCCAGATCCAGAAATCTTCTGGATTGGGTTCAAAATTGCAAGGTTACGGAGCACTGGTAGTCTCAACATTTCCAGTCGTACGCAAGAGATTAGTTCAATTGTTCAACGACGGTTATAAAATAAAAATGTTTGTTTTTCAATTTGTTCTCGGGGTGTCCGGTACTTTGGACAGTTAAAGTTAGGCATTATAGTAACAGTTAGTTGGTACCAAGCCTACTCTCACACCTGCTAAAGTTATGGGTGTTTTACGGTATACCGAAACATGTGTATAACTCATAGATTTTGCACATTGGCGTAGTTTTGGGGAGGATTTGGGGGAGGGCAAACCCCCTCCGAAATTATACATTACTTGATTAATGAGCTATTGTACGGTAAGTAGGATGTAAATATAAAAAGTTTTTATTATTAATTTTTTTGTAATATATATATATATATATATATATATATATATATATATATATATATATATATATATATATAGAGAGAGAGAGAGAGAGAGAGAGAAGAGAGAGAGAAGAAAACAAAGGAGAGATTAACGAAGAAAAATAATAAATTCCATTTCTTGCGCATAAGTGGCAAGTACATAGAACCCATAAAATAAGTTAAAAATACAAAGAAAACAACGAAAAAAATATTTTGAAGAGAATGTGAAAAATATTTAATAAATAAGATATTACAAAAAATGAAAAAGCAGTAAAATAAAATAGCACATTATATAAATTATATAAAGAAACATATAATATACATATCAGATGGAGATAATCTCCCTTAAACATGCATTACGCCACTGGTTTTGCAGGATGTATATGCTTCGAATTTTTTATTTTAAAGAGAGTACCACCATTAATATTATATTTTTTTCGTAAAAATTAATACCCAAGATTTTTTTTTCCATCCTTGCTATGTTATAATAAATGAGGGGGGGGGGGTTGCAAGGAAGGGATTTAATTTCTTGAATGGGATTGATTGATTGAATGTAGAGTTTAATGGCACGAGATCCAAACGAGGATATGCTGCGCCAAACAGTACGATAATGTAGCTTAAAATTTGAAATGCATACTCCAATATTATTTTTTTAAAATACACAAAGGTAATAAAACATTTCTTGAATGGGAGAAGTCAGTCGAACGCATGGTTGTATAAAAAAGAATTATTGCTTGCTCTGTAATTACTTCTATCTGAAGGTGTATTTTCCTATATAGTATTTACTCCTGAATCGATAAGATAAATTGTTAAGTTATATCTGCACAAAAAGTTTGTACTTATTTGCACATCTTACATTTGCTCAACAGACAAGTGAGTAATTGTCTCTTACATAAACGAATGAATTCAAACACGAATCAAAACGACAAATACTTCAAAAGTTGAAATGGTTTCGTTTTTGATATATAAAAAAAGTTCTATTCTTGAATAGCGCTTATTATCAAAAGTTAAAGAATACTTTTTGAACTTCAAAACTAAAACTATGAATTCTAAATTTGTCTCATTCAATTCTGTACAATTTTTTCATCGGAGGAAACGTACCTGACATGTTCTTATAGATAGCAAAGTAAAAAGCGTACTGAATCATGTCAAAGGTAGTACTTTTTATACATAATTATCTAGCAACTCATTAACTAGATGAAGGCAAATAACTTAACCATAATTGCAGTTCTCAGTAATTATATGCAACGTGATGTTGATAAAAGTCTTGCTTCTCTCAACTGTTATTTACTGTATATATTTCTATACTATTTAAAGTAGTCGTCTCAGTTCTCTATAATCGTATAAATTGTAATTTATAATCTAAACGCTATTGTAGTAGTAGTATTTAATCTCTAAATTCTTATAAGCAGTCCTAGATCTTAATTCACTGTCACAGATAAATTTCAAAACAACATCGAGGGAAAAAAAAAATTTTTTGCTGCATTGAATGCATTTTTAATTATCTACTTTTGAATATTAACAAAGCACATTTTTCTCAATTAAAAAAATTTTCAAAGAAGTAATTAACACATATCCTGTATTATTCCGCAATTACCCAAGAAAGAAAAAGTGATATTTGGAAGAAAAAAACATTCATCCTGTTTGATGCCACAAAAAGAAGAACATTCCTTGAAATGTAATGAAATTCCGTAGCCATCTTTTGGGAAACAAGAAAATGGAAATGTTTCTTCACACCCCCACCCCTCTACCCCCATTCAATGTCTTTTCGTTTTATTATAAAGACGTCACCAGAAAGCTCACTACATGTCTTCACCCCCCCCCTGAAAACAGAAGTTGCTTCCCTAATGGCTAACTAGTGTTTTGACGTCAGAGTAGGGCGGCCGAATAAGGGGGCGGCCCTGGCGCTTAAAAGGGGGCGCGCTCTTCGACTCTTGAAAGCAGGTGAATCTTTTTCTGAGTTTTGATGAGCAGCCCTAGTATCGGCCGACACCTGTTGCCCTTCAAAACTGATTCCAGGAATTCCCCAACTGTGAGTCAATTCTTTTATTTTTCCTATCATTTGTATTTTAAAAATTAAAATATGGTTTTAAATACTGAACACAAAAATTATGATTCAATTGTTACTTAAAAGAATGCTCTTGTTAAAAAAAAAAAAATGAAGTAGAATGTAGGGAAAGAAATGAAGCTTAAATTAAAAATAATTAAATAGAATTTAAATTTCCAAGCAGTGAACTCATTTTATAATTAAATAGTAAATTTTATGACAGACAATATTTAGGACCACTAATAATTAAAACGCATCCATGTTTTGGTGCCACAATAGTATACCTCAGGGCTCGAAAAAACTCGGAAATTTTAACCGTCCCCGAGGACGGCTTGTCCAACAATGTACCCGCCCTCCTTTTAAACTAACCCGTCACTTCTAAATAAATAAAAATATAATTTTCTCTTATTTATTACAAACATTTATCATATAAATTGCACAATGAATTAGTAGTTATTAGGATTACAAATACTAGGATGACATTATACATTTATAAAAGAAATACTAGGTTACTAATAATAACCTAGTATTTATTTTATGAAATAATTTATTTCTTATATGCAATAATTTAAATGACAAAGGTCAAGTTATCTGGAATGTCAATTTATCCGAGGGTACTGCGTTTTTTAAATGAATCAAATATGACGTTTGCCAGTTCCACAATCAATCCAATGATTTTCAGAGGTTTCTGCTCAGAAATCTGAAAGGGGTTTTCCATTTAGGTAGATTCTCATAATTGCGTTTAACGCTTCTTGTTAAGACCAGTACGTAATGTGTTTTTTTGTCAGTTCATTACTGAAAAGCTCCTTTCAACCGCTGCAGTACTCCCAGACAGAGAAAACATCAATTCAACCAAGCGCAGTATGTTGCAGTATTTCTAGATTAGAGGGTCATTAAAGAAGTGAGGCTATAGACTCTTGTAAGATAACAAAAATTGAAAATGTATCACGAACTTGAACGGGTAAATGGCCGTCCGCGCGGGCGTCGGATTCGAGAAATTTGTTGTCCGCGGGGAATTTTTGACCGCCAAGGACGGATGGTTTTTCGAGCCCTGGTATACCTTCAATAGTAGAATAAATGGTAGAGATGGTCAGGGCAATTTTTCCTATTGGTAAAGGTGTACCATTGTAATATTGAAACGTATCTAGGTTTTAATAAAAAAAAATTTTTACCACTTTTGGTTTTCAACGTAGTCTTTAACAAAATTTACTATCGTCACAAAAAATTCCTCTCGTAATTGTGTAATTTTAATTGTATTTCTTTTACCGTGATGAAATGATTCTGATAAAATGAGTATAAAAATTTTCAATTGTCTAGTTTGAATAAAAATGATCAAAATAGAAGTATTTTAATTAATCTTTATTCATTAAATATCATTTTAGCAGTTATGTATATAACTTATTTAGTATTATTCATGCATAAATTCTGTTTACTACATTTAAAAATAAAAGTAAATTATGCTACGTTTAAATCGTAGATAGAAACTGGCATTTTATTTGAAAGGAATTTCTGTCGCTTCAGTAAGTCTATCCCTCCAGTTCCCAATTTTCTGTTCCTTTTTGTCCGTTCAGTTCCCAATTTTCTGTCCCTCCAGTTCCTAATTTTCTGTCCCTTTTTCATCCCTTCAGTCCCCAATTTTAAATTAATTAAAATAATGCAACTTTTTTTTTTTTTTTTTTTTTAAAAAAAAAAATAGGGAGTGCATAGGGCGAAAAGAAATCAAACTTACAAGGGAATAGACAAACAAATCACATACGTAAATGTATATATTTAAACTATACAAGCTAAATTAATACTATTAGGAAAGAGATTTTAAGTTAATTATTACTAAAGTCAATAATGGTTCTTTAATCACAATAGTTTAATGATTGACACTCCAATTTATTGTTTTTTCATCACAACCAGTGTTTACAGCTTTAAATTACACTGGTGTAAGAGAATTTGCAGTCTATTACCTCTAGAACTACAGGACCGATTTTAATGAAATCTGATATGTACATATATTGATGTGATACAAAACAAATAGCTATTCAACAATTGCAATACACACGCGAGATCATGCGTAACAATCGTTGGAGTCGGAAGGCATGAAATTGGCATAGGACAATTCAGGCCAATCGCCACAGGAAATGATAAACTGCCTTATTTCAAGTACGAGATCACGCTGCAAGGTCTGCATATCTGTAAGAGGAGACCATACCCCCTATTAACTCTTTTTTTTTATTCTTTCTGTCATACCTTCCGACTCCAACGAGTGTTACGCACGATTATGCGTCTGTATTGCAATTGTTGAATGTTTTGTATTGTATCGATGTTATGTACGTATCATATTTCATTAAAAACGGTCCAGTAGTTCTAGAGATAAAAAACTGCAAATTCTCTTCATTTCTAACACCGGTGTACTTTATCTGATTATCTCCATTGGTCACTTTATCTAAAAATATCTTAATGGTCACTTTCAATAAATAATCTGCAAACAGGAACCAACATGTCTGAGCATTATTATAAAGGAGCAACTTAATTTCAAGTCTAATTATCATTTGGATGTGTTATTTACATATATCGCTGGTTCAAAACTAAAACGACACATCTGCAATGTTAACTCAATTGGAGATGTGTTGTTTTAGTTTTGAACCAGCGATATATCACAGCTTAAAGTATTTTTGGCTGTTCTCAAAATTTAATCATTATCCACATATTTTTAAAAATTCTTTGTATGGTAATGGTAAACTAAAACTCATTGTGTTTGCACATTTCTCGTGCATTTAAGTCTTATTTAACCTATTAAAACTTATCTTAACATGAAGCCGAGGAGCAAATCTCAAAATCACTAATGAAGTTTAATATTTACTGTAAAATTTTAATTTAAAAAAACGTTGTAAACCGCACAAAAATCTACAATGAGAAGCAAAAGTATTATTTTTTTCTTTTCATTCCTTTTTTTTTTTTTTTTTTTTTTTTTTTTTTTTTAAATTTCCAAATTTGAAATTTTGTTAATTAGATTCATGCATAAAAATAAAGAACTTACATTTGAAATGCTTAGTAAAAATAAATGCAAATACTTATTACAATATAATAAAATGTTTAAAAAAAATTTCTAAAGAAATCTCAAACTAAAAATAATGTGTAATTTAAAAATATTATGTTTTTTACCATTAAATGTGCATATTATCTGAGAATTGTTAATGGAGTTCACCATAGAGGGAAGAAAAAATCTGAAATCACGCACCGCGTATAAAACTTACTCAATGGCTGTGAAAAACATATGTTTACTATTTACCTAAAATAAAATTGAGAATTGAGTACATTATTTATTGCTTCATTGAAATTACATACACTTGTTTGCTCAATTTAGGTTTGTAAACCTTTGTCAAGTAGGAGGACAGATAGAAAAATTTAGAGAAGGACATCACAAAAATACATCCAGGGTTACGACGGGATTCGAACCCGCTACCTCCACGCTTCACACTGCTTTTGGTGGGCGATACCGCTCGGCCAGGAAGGCCCCATGCGTTTTTTTTTTTTTCTTTCTTTTTTTTAATAGGGAGATTTCGCAAATTTACGCTAGCTTCCGCATCCTCCCGTGCGTAAGTAACTGCGCATGCGTCAGTTCTGGTGCAATGCGCAGGCGCCCTTGAAAAAATATCTAACTTACGTAGATATCCGTATGTTAAAAAAGCTAACGCAATGAAATATTTTAATTTAGCCCACAAAATAAAAATAAGCATTTACCATTTACAACTATTTCTTTAAAGCCGTGGCAAACGACTTAAAATGCTTCGCTCTAAGTAAAACTGCGGATATGTGAGTGGAAAAATTGAGTTGATTATTGATTTTGATGAATTCAGCGATACAGAATGCAGCTTATTATTATTAATATTCAAATATATATAATTGAACTTCTATTGATTATTTTACTTTTTTTAAACTAAATTGTATTGTTAAAAAAAATAAATATAATTAAAATTTTGAAACAGCGAAAATGTATCTAGTTTCGTATGGAACTAGCGCAATTAGACAACCATCTTAAACAAAAAACAATAAAATTATTTTTTAATTGAATGAACCAATGGTTGTTAGATGACACTATTCATTTCTCAACTTCATCAATGCATTTTCGCCTTCCATGTCCGTGTTTTTAGTTCGAGGTAGGCTTAAACGGACATTTAACAGTCTGCTTATGGCTTTGTCCTTCCACCGTAAATCACCTTAACATAACTTAAAGATACATTAACGCGAGCATTCAATCTTACGTACAGAAAGTGTAAAATCTCCCGTTTATCTGTACTCATTACTGCTTACTTCGCAACAGAACATGTCAAAGAGGAATTTAAGAGATCTTTTGAAGAGCTCAATTTTGCACCCATTTCTTCATAAATCCATGTGGTTTTTTAGTTAGTACTATGATTTCTGCATGATTTTCAGAAACCTCGGTATTTTTAAGAAGTGAATTTTGAATCGTATATTTTGTTAATAAGTTTTTTGAAGTACGCGTTTGATTTGCACTCATTTCATCGTCAATTCTAATTGTAAATCGAAATTTTTTTCGATGGTAATACCAATGGATTTCTGCTTATTTTTAAAGTCCGGATTTTTCTTGATCAAAACTATTACGACTCACACATTTCGAATCGCGCATATGAATTATCGCCGATTGATTTTCAATCACGTCCGTTCAGGTTTTCATTGATTTTATCGTAATTTCATGTGGCTTTTTACAAATTGTTACAGATTTCTGCATAGTTTTTAGAAATCCCAACACATTTAATCAATTATGTAAGTAAATTTCGAATCACGAGCTTGATTTGCACCAATTTAGTCTTGAAATTACCTTTTTTTATTACTTTTTTGTCAGTTAAACCAATGGATTTCTAAATATTTTTTTAAAGAACCAATATATTTAAATCCAAACTATCACGAATCTCATGAATCCCTTTTCATTTTCCAACCACGATTTTACACTGATCGATTTCGATTTTGCACTGATTTCATCGTCAATGCTCGAGACTTACAATTACAATTTCGAAGTTATTTTCATAGTTTTTTTTTAACGATTTTCTTAAAATTCCGATTTTTTAACACGGTATTATCACAACACTCGGAATCACTCTGAATTTGAGGAATACGCAACAGTGCGAAGGTAAGGAAAACTAAAATTTTTCTCAGATGATTGTTGAAAACATGGGCGAGAAGGGTAAAATAAAATCATTCGAGTTAAATTCTCAAGCTGATATTTTTACATAAATATTAAAAAAAAAAAATAAAAAAAACTACAGATCGTAACTAAAAAGGTCGTAACAGATCGTAATAAAATTTATTGGCCGTGAATGTATTTCACAAGTAATGACGATACATTTTTATTGGAAGACTTTTGAGAACTGGAAATTATTACTATAGTTCGTTCACCAGGCTCCGACTTAGTATCTGAACTAGTATCCCACGATGTTTGGGAGTAGGATGAGAACAATCATGAACAAGGTTGCTATTTCGCGATCGTATGACAAAAATATTTAATTCGCAATTTTTATTTGTATTTTGTAAACATTTCTTAAATTTGATGATATTTCTCTGTTTTGAATGAATAGTTTGTCATTTTTTGTGACATTTTGCTGCATTATATTTAATTAGCTAGAGTAATGAGAAGCACAATAGCATATGATAAAGCGAAGTAAGTGCTTGAAAAAGAATTCACAGTTTGAATTTGGCGCGCATTAAGGGTTGTCTCAATTTAAAGTGCGAAGAAGTTAGTAATGAATTCTTCGTTTGAGGAGGTGGAACCAAGTGTCAACTCCTGGTCAACGAACTATACTTACAATTGCTACTGGGAACTATTACGGGAAAAATTTAGTCTTTTGTTCAACGTTTATTTCATACCTTTTTATCTGACTTTATTTATACCTTTATAAACTTCCTTCTACCATTTTATCAATAAGTCTACAGCTCTATAGAGCATGTCTGGAGCGACGGGGAGGATCTCTTCTCCAAGGGGAATGAACGACCCAGGAAATGATAAACCTTATTTCAAGTATGAAATCACGCTGCGAGGTCTGTAAGAGGGGACCCCTTATTGACCCATTTTATTCTGTTTCATACCTTCCGACTCCAACGAGTGTTATCCACGATCATGCCTGTGTATTACAATTGTTGAATGGTTATTTGTTTAGTATTGTATCAATGTATGTATATATCAACTTTCATTAAAATCGGTCCAATAGTTCTAGAGATAATCGTCCAATTCTCTTAATTTCTTACACCAGTGTATATAGTTTCAAACCGTAGCTTTGCATTAAGTGTAAGACACTTATGCTGTATGTTTTTTTTTTTAATATTTATTTTCGTCCCCCAAAAGCTTCGATAAAATGGTTTTTAACAAGCAGTGATGGGGGATTTGTGAACAACGGCGGGAACAGTATTTTTTAAAATTATAATTTTCTTCTCACGGTTTCGTGCATTCCCATTCGACATCACATAATATAACTACTACGTATCCACATAATATCCTCACATAATATCATCTCATAATATCATTATTTGTTTTATTTTATAACCTTCATTTTTATCCAACTTGTAGATCTTTGTTACCAGATTGGTTATTCAACAATCTAAACATATATTAGTGCTTTATATACTGCTAGGCGGCTACACTTTTGCTCACTTCCTACTCCAATTGCATTCACGTGTGTCAAATGGCCTCTCCTTATGATATTAAAAGAAAAAAGGATATCCGTAAACGCATTAGTTTTAAAAAGAAATTCCGTACTATAATGTTCTCTCTAACGTTCACAGTGCCAGAAAAAAGATTTTAAATACACCCCTTTTCCAAATTTCGGAAAAATATTTTAATAAATCTATTTTAATACGAGGGTTGCTATTTATATTTCTGGCCTTGGCAACAGTAAGTGTTGCTAGGCAACCGCAGACGATTTTAATCGAAAGTTTGATATTTTTAAACATAAATTCAGCAGACGATTTACCATTATAGCTTCATTTGTGTTGTTGACAGTAAATTGAAAAGTTCTTCTCTTTCAAAAAATGGAAATGAATCGTGAACATTTTCGTGCCATTATTTTTCATAACTTTCGACGTGGATTGTCAAGACAAGAGTGCTTCGATGAACTTAATTCTTTATTCAGCGATAAAGTGCCATCCTACAGCACTGTAAAAAATTGGTATAACGAATTTAATCGTGGTCGATGTTCGATTCAGGACGAATCCCGTGCAGGTCGTCCAAAATCCGTTGTTGTGCCAGAAAAGATCGATGCTGTGCGTGAACTGATAAAGCAAGATCGTCATGTGATATACAGTGAGATAGAGGCGTCTTTGGACATTAGTATGACTAGCATCAATAAAATATTGCATGAACATTTGAGCGTAAAAAAAATTTGTTTGCGTTGGATCCCGCATAATCAGACAAACGCTCAAAAAAAGGCTCGTGTCGATTGGTGCAAGGAAATGTTGGAAAAATACGTTCAAGGTACATCAAAGGCTGTGTATAACATCTACACAGGTGACGAATCATAGATCTATGCATATGAGCCGGAAACAAAACAGCAATCAACTGTATGGGTCTTCCAAGTCGAGGCAAAATCAACTAAAGTTGTTCGAGGAAGAAGCACATCGAAACAAATGATTGCCTGTTTCTTCGGCATTAACGGTCATGTGGCAACAGTGGCGTTAGAGCAACGCAGGACGGTCAATTCTAAATGGTACAGGACCATTTGTTTGCCAGAAGTCATCGGAGAAATTCGAAAAAAGCAGAAGAACAGGCGAATCATTCTTCATCATGACAATGCGAGCTCTCACACATCGACTCAAACAAAGGCATTTCTGACGGAGCGAAAGATCGAACTGATGGGTCATCCGCCGTACAGCCCTCATTTGGCATCCAATGACTTCTTCTTATTCCCACACATCAAAAATAAATTAAGTGGACAACGATTTTCGACCCCCGAAGAAGTGGTTGATGCATTCAAAACGCATGTTTTGGAGTTACCTCAATCGGACTGGAAAAAGTGCTTTGAAAATTGGTTCAACGCATGCAAAAGTGTATTGATCATCATGCAGAATATTTTGAAAAACAATAAAACCAATTTCGATCCTACATATTTGTTTTTTCATTATTAGGCCAGAAATATAAATAGCAACCCTCGTATTATCTTTTTTAACGAAAAAATTTGGACATATTTTCCTTCTTTTTTTAAAATAGATGTATACACTTGTATTTTCTTCAAGATTAGTGTAAAAAATTTCAAATTTTACTTTTATAAGCATAAACCATCTTGATAAAGTCTATTTTATTCACAAATATATTGCAGAGGTAGAAAAATAACCAAGTTTTTGAGCGAACAATTCCATAAACTAAGCATTTCTGTTATCTTTTAATTTTAAATAAAATGCTTAATTCTGTTTTGCGTGCAATTTGACTAAAACCGATTACGTTTGCTCAACTAAGGTTTTTTTTTTCTTTCAGAAAAAATTTTTGATAAATTTTCAGTATAATATGTAATACTTTGCATTGAAATATATACAGTCGTGATCAGACCACTTTAGGTTTCTTAAATAATCCGTCATTTAAAATGCAAATAATACTTTGTATACAATTTTAAATTTAATTTAAGGACTAATAAAAATGTAAATGGAGAGATTGTTGACAAGAGAAAATCATTCAAAGAAATAAACATCTATAATTGATATTTGTGAACAAAAAGCAAACGATTTCATTCAAAAGAGAGCAACAGCCGACATTTTGTAATCGTCAGCACATTTCTTTCTTTTGAAGAAGTGGCTCAAATTTAAAAAGTCGTACTTTTATGCTATCGCTTAAAATTAAACCTATTATCGTTCGTAAAAGATATGTTACAAGATTAAAAATTCATTGTGTTGAATCCGTTGAAAACGATTATACATGATTTTGCTTTATAAGAACTTTGTTCTACATTCATTAAATGCTATTTGTTGCTTTAGATTTTTGTTAATGTAAAATTACTTAGTTGTTATGTATTATTTTTTGAAAAAGAACAGGACACGGCATGTCACATCTTTAAAAATGGTGGTCTGTTTTGACATTGTTCGTTTGAATATAGAAACGAAGAACTCATGTGATAATTGTAGAGAAGATGATGTCCGAATATTGAATATTTCAAAAAAGTGATCGCTTTTGATGAATGTTATATTGCCTTTGCGTTGTAGCATTGCGTAGTAGTTTTATTATTATTATTATTTTTTTTTACGAAGAGTGTTGTGTGTTACAAGCCTGTGATTTTGAGAAGTTATGTGCTAATTTCAAAAAACAGAATGTTATTTTTCAAATTTGGTAGTTTCGTTTTGTTCTACGAAGCAACAAAAAATATAGAATAATATAAAAGTGGCGAGTCCTACTTGTGAGGCATCTTAAATTAGAGAAGAAATAAGTATTTGTGTTTTAAGCTTATTTAGAATAAGTTAGTGTTTTATGATTGGTGATTAAAGAAAAATGTTATGTCTTGTGTTCACTTTCGATTTTTTTTTCAAGTCTATTAATATCATTGTTAAAAGGTACTTTTGTCTGCAAGTACTTATTGGGTGTTTATTTTCACTTACTTCTCAGAAAAGGACAAACTAGAAAGGTATAACTCGTAGCCATCCCCGGGCAAACATCTACGTATTTTTTTTTTTTTTTTAATTTGAAAGTTTAAAATCTATTTGGTACCTTGGCGTTTGTAGTTGGTGCGACAGATCACTATACGGAAAAATCCCTGCTTCAAATTGGTGCTGAATGCTTTTAAAATAAAATTTAAAAATGAGGTATGCAATGAATATTTGGCTCCAAAGGCGAATAGTTCAGCCGAAGATTACTAATAATACTTAAATTTGCGATCATTTCACTTGATACATTTTAGAATACAGAACTGTATGTATACACAATTAGAACATTTAAATGATTTTTAAATTTATAATAATTTTTTTTAAATATTAAATAAAAAATTTATTTTTGATTCTAGTAAATTATATTAATTGTATAAATTAAAATAAATTTATCAAGTCTTTGATTTTATTGAATAGGTAGCAATGTACATGAAAAATATTAGAAATGGTGTTATTTAAAATTTGTAAAAAATGTAAAGCAAAACGTCATGTAAAGGAAAGAATAAGCTTTTCATGATGAATATTTATTTGCTCTGATTCAATTAAAAGTGAAACCTTTTGGCGTTAGAAGAGATCGGGAAATATTTTTCAATAATTATTTTCTTGTAACATTTTAAAATAGCTAAATAAGCATTTCTCAATTGTTCAAACACAATTTAACATATTGATCGTAGTTTAGTTTTAATAACATATTTAAAAAATGATTAAACTCTTTAATATACTCTTTCTAATTTCTGTCACTAATTGTGAAAATGAATAATAAAAAATCATTAAAAAAGTTTTCCTGATCAAATATTATAGACTGGATATTTTTGTAACAGTAAAAAAATTGTCTATTGAAAAATTTACTAAAAAACTGCGTCTGCCTTTCGTGACGACACATTTTGACATCACCTAGACTACAACATGATACCATATTGAGACATTTAGTGGTCACAGTGACAACACCATGTGACATATTCATATCACAAGAGTCACGATGTGACGAAATTGCGACATTTACGTCTCAATAGGGTCACAGTCTTAATATGTCACATTTTTTTCACACGGCTACGTCACTAGTACAATAACATGTCTCTTTGTGGTCTCATGTTAACATATAGGTGACGTCAAAAAAAGTGGACATAGTAAGACCTACGCATTGTCGCTGCAGACTTCACAAATGAGTCTCTATGACTGTCTCATTTTTGTTGCAATCTGGCAACGGTCCTGGGTAAGGACAATTAATTTTTGTTTACTTGAACCACTCGTTAAAAATTACATTTCCAAATTTTATGAAATATCCACTAGTATGATGATTATTTAAATTATACAGCATCAGAAAAACAAATTCTTATCATAAGTGAGATTTTATAATCCTTACCATAAAATATATAATTCCATTGTTCGAACCTCGTACTGTTCAGCTAAAAAAGTTCGATAACGAAATTGTTTTAGGTCATTTTTCTGCAAAATCATCTTCATTTAAAATTTTAGAAAATTAATACCCGAGTTTTATCGGAACATTAGATTCTTTAAATTTACCCTTAATATCTCATTATAATTTTTTTGATGAATAATCTTTATTCATATCACAGTTAACCCTTAATAAATATTCAATCTAACTTTTTTCTGTTAAATCTAAGTGACGTTTAATTGGTGAAATATCATTATCAGATTATATTTTAATAAGAATCACACTATCGTCAACATGCACAACTAAAATAATATTTTTACCATTACATAATCTAACCATTTTAGTTTTTCAAATTCTCTATATTTAAATAGACTATAAAGTTATAAATTCCAATATCGACTACTTTGATGTAGACAGTGAAAAATTTTAAAACAATAAATCATAAATTATAATAAAATATAATTAATAATTATAAATAAGAAATTATAAATAAAATGTTATAAATAATAATAAATTATAAATAACAATAAATTAAACTTTATTTTCATGACCTTTAACAACACATCTTGGAAGTTGTTTCACATAGACAGGTTATGAAAAATTTGCATACAAATACTCAGATTTTACAATCAACATATGAATGACACCATTTCAACACTGACTATAATAAAATAAATAACAATTTAATAATTGAAAAAGGAAAAATTGAATTTTTTGTTTAAAACGTATAGCAACATGACTTGCTTTTTATTTTTTAGGTTTATTTTCATCTCGTTTAATATCGTATGTCCATTTAGTGTCTATCACTGTATTTGTTCTTAATAAGATCTATTAATTCCTGTTCTTTACGTTTCTCTATCATTTTAAATTCTTCACTATGAGTAAAATCCCGCCTTATTTTTTTTTTTACGAAATTGTGTATCCTCAAACGTTTTCGGTAATTCAGAACACTTGTTTTCTAAAGCTCCATATACTTCATTTGAATCAAACCTTTTTAACTACTCTTCCTAAGTTATTGTAGGATGTTTTACTTTTTTGCTTTAAATCAAAATTTTTCAAGTTCAAAAGAGAGCTTGTTTTCCTCTTAATACTTTTTAACATTGAATGATATAATTTTCCTAGAAGAAGGACAATGAAATAGTTTTGTTCTTTTATTTTTAGTTCATGGACATCCTTTTTTCCAGTTTTCCATATTAATAGGTCTCAACTCATCTAACACTTATGTCTCAAATTTAGATTGAACTTAACATATCCAAATGATATGTTTTTACCCAATAAAGTACCTATGCTTTCATGAATGCTAACGTGTTTCAATTACTTGCCTACCTTTTGTAGGGAATGACGGCTAAAACCACTTGAAATGTGAGCTCTTGGTCTACAGTACAACATGCGTGGAAGAATAAATAATGAACTGCATGAAATTTATACAAAAACTTTAAAACCATACATGTTGAACCCAGATCAATAAGACTTACCCACATGCATTTTCTAGTTGTTCTTTAATCTTCATATAATTGCATTTCTGTTAGTTCAATATGCTCAGTATCATTGACTTTTCTGCTTTTCATTTAAAACCTGGATAGGATGAAATGTATTTTCAACCAAAATTATCACCATTATTTCAGCACTCCCCTTTGAGTTGAACGAGAGTGTTTCACACAAGTCCAACAGTATCATTGACTTTTCTGCTTTTCATTTAAAACCTGGATAGGATGAAATGTATTTTCAACCAAAATTATCACCATTATTTCAGCACTCCCCTTTGAGTTGAACGAGTGTGTTTCACACAAGTCCAACAGTATCATTGACTTTTCTGCTTTTCATTTAAAACCTGGATAGGATGAAATGTATTTTCAACCAAAATTATCACCATTATTTCAGCACTCCCCTTTGAGTTGAACGAGAGTGTTTCACACAAGTCCAACAGTATCATTGACTTTTCTGCTTTTCATTTAAAACCTGGATAGGATGAAATGTATTTTCAACCAAAATTATCACCATTATTTCAGCACTCCCCTTTGAGTTGAACGAGAGTGTTTCACACAAGTCCAACAGTATCATTGACTTTTCTGCTTTTCATTTAAAACCTGGATAGGATGAAATGTATTTTCAACCAAAATTATCACCATTATTTCAGCACTCCCCTTTGAGTTGAACGAGAGTGTTTCACACAAGTCCAACAGTATCATTGACTTTTTTGCTTTTCATTTAAAACCTGGATAGGATGAAATGTATTTTCAACCAAAATTATCACCATTATTTCAGCACTCCCCTTTGAGTTGAACGAGAGTGTTTCACACAAGTCCAACAGTATCATTGACTTTTCTGCTTTTCATTGAAAACCTGGATAGGATGAAATGTATTTTCAACCAAAATTATCACCATTATTTCAGCACTCCCCTTTGAGTTGAACGAAATAAAGAAAGAAGATTGTATTACCCTGGTTAATGGTTTCAAGTCATCAGAGCTTATAGGAAATCTGTGCTTTCATATATCTAATCAGGTACTGGTTATTCCGTAATTAACATCCTTAAAGGTATTGAATCCCGACTGCTAGGGAATGATTCGTCTACCACTGAGAATATTTTTACGTCAGGGCTGTGGAGCAGAATCGAGTCGGGTGCAGGATTTGTGTCGATTAGCCGTCGCTGGGATTCGAACCTGAGCACCTCATTGGGAAACTGGTGCTCTATTTCCTGAGCCACCAGTACTCATAATCTTTAATATGGAGTATTTTAGAGCCTTTTTCAAAAATGAAGATGTACGTAGTGCAGTTAATTAGATCTTTCGATCATACTCGTAAGAAAAGTTGGCAGCGCTTAAAAAAAGATGCAGTTTATTCATTGCCTAAAAGAGGGGGCGCAATCTGTTTACCAAAAATGTTCCTTCATTGATGCTGAAAAAAGGTACTTCACTCCCATTTTGAAAAATATGTTTCTTGGGAAAAAATAAAGTATTTTTTTTTTTTTTTATTATTATTATTAAAGTTATGCAAGAAAATCACTAAAACAGAAAGATCTTAAAAAAGTAAATAAATAATTAGAAATGAATCTGACTTCCGGTGAAAGGAAGAAAAATATTCATTTTTAAAAGATAATTCATTTAAAAAGGGAAAGTTTTCTTTTTAATTTTAAATAAGTAAAATGTTTTTAATTTTAAATAAGCTTTTGTATTTAATTACAATCCATACCATCACTGCATTGATTTTTATGAAAGAAATGAAAAGATTAAGGGTCTTAAAATGTTTTATTATTCATTTCTGAAAACTCAGTCAAGGAACGACTGAACGGATATTTATTTAATTAGCGTGGAACAGGTTTTATTTATTTATTCTTTTCCAAATCATTTGAATTTCAAACGAGCCATTCATAATTAAGTTATTCTTCCAAAGACAAGAATAATCTACGAACTAGAATTTTATAAGCGAGCATCATATACAATTAAATTATAGAGGTCATTCAGTTGGTTTGATAAGAAATCGGAATTAATAATTTCTATGATGCTTTATCATGGCAGAAATGAGATCCTGAGGCGAAGGTTGCGTGAATAATTTCTCTTTGTCTCAAGTGTTCAAAAACACACTGTTTTTAATGCATAATCATTAATCCTCTTATTTCCATAAATTTATTATCGTTTATTACTTTATTTTCAAATATGTCAGTATTAAATTTGATGAACAAAAATTTATATTAGTGTTGTTGTTACCGTAGGCCATTCAGGCAAAGGGCGCGATTGTTCTTGCTTTCTAGAGGCGCCATCTATGGACGAGAATTAGACTTCCACCACACCCATACATCACACCCGTTTGTAGGGCCGACCCATTTAGACAATCATTCATCTACAGGTCGTAATTTTGACTTGACCCAGAGGACGATCCATCTTAAATTTAGTAATCTCTGAGGTATAATTCATTATGAGGAAATGGAGGACTTTGTGACCCGACAGATTTAACGTGCACCCATCACCATTTATTACACGAGGAGTCTTCAACCGGCTGGATTTCAGCGCCCTGCCAACCATGCTATCCCGGCCATATTTTATATTAAAGGATATAATTTTTAAAATAGCAGGCTCTTTGACTCTTCAGTTAACGAAAAAACTATTTAAACTAACCTTGTTGGTGAGCCAAAAAGATTCATTAACCCGGTGATCTTAAGTGGGCAAGAGGCTTGGCTTTTAAAGAAATGGATACCGAATATCAGCAGAAGATTCATAACTAGTTTCTACCAAATGAACACAAAAAATAACGAAGATTCCACCACCATCGGACCCTGAACCTGCTATCAACACATAATTTTAAAAGATGATAAAACTCAGGAATTATTATATTGGACACAGTTATAAAAACCGTTTTATGCAAATAATTAACTTATTTATTTTAATTAATTATGAAAAAAAAGTTCGGTATAAAAATTTTTACATCCTCTTAAACATCGTAACTATAGTCATAGAAATTGGAAATGGAATTAAAAAATAGTCGTATTTGTAAATTTACCTTTCGCTTAATGTTTTAAAATTTTTAGATTTCGTCATTTAATTAATTAAATTTTCACATTTCGTCAACTACGAGGTTCCAGTCGCTGCGGTTGCCGAACCCCTGAACAGGTTTCAGAACTTTGCGGTTGCTTTGCTTGCTCATTTATTTTAATCTAGTTTTGTAATCAAATCTTATGGAAGGACCAAGTTTTGACCACTCTTACAAATAAATCATTGCAATCCTATTTTTCCATAATTTTAGGGTAAAAATAAAAATGCGTCAAAAAAGGTTATTTTCATTCAAAGAAATTGCGTTACATTTTGGTGTCCAATTTTAAAACTTATATCGCTGGTAAATTATTTATCCTACTTTAAGTGTGCCTTGTGAAGCAAGTAATATGTTTCTTAGTAAGTAAGAATCCGATCATGAAATCAAAAGTTATACATGAAGCAACCTTTTTTTTCAGCCCACGGTTCATACGGCTGTTTTATATAAAAATCTCCTTTAGTAATTGTTTTTATGCTGTATGATCTTCATATTATGTAAAGAAAATATTTAAAATGATATTCTTTTCTTTTTATTTTGGAAAATGTCCTCCCGAAATTCAGACAAAGAGTAAAGATGATGAAAGAAAAGCCAATTAAAAAATAAATATTTGTGAATTTTTTTATTGATTCATAAAGATAACTCGTTAGGCTTAAGCGTGGAAAAAAGATTAGGTTTGTTATTGTCACAAATGTTTGCTGAAGTGAATCGTTTTATGAAAATTTTGAATGGATTTTGTTGATTGAGTTCTGTTTTCGTGTTACGCACCATTTCTGCGAATCTGGGATACCTGCAAGTGACGTAGTGTGGGTATCTCCATCCTGATTGGTTGTTGAAACGTGTCATTTAATTACGTTAGCAACTGCTCTTTTCATTCTAGTTCGAGTAAGCCACGCCCGTCAAGTATCAACTCTCTTAAGTGGCCCATTCTATTTTCGTACGAAAAAATTTCAATTATTTCTTAAGACAAAGACCATGAAGCCATGTAGAATATAAACAAACTAACTATGCATCGAAGTTGACAGATACTCAAAACAAAAATATATTACGGTCACAATAAAATCCATAAACAGATAATAAATCTAAGTTAACTAAAAGAAGTAGACGAGAAAAAATTACATTTCAATAAATTCGATGTGCTATACAGCGCTGTATTTAATTTATTTCACGTTAATTAACGTATAGAAGCTTAGCTCAGCTTTAAGACGCCATTTTGCCTATAAAAGATCACTGGGGCCGACGTCATAGGTTACATGTGTGGGTATTTTGATCTTCTTGAAGTGCAAATACCCAATTATCATTTGTCACTTTTTTTTTTCCTCTCTTTAAATATTCTGTGGCACATATGGCGCAAAATTTAAATCTTAAATGAAGATTATATTCATTTAAATTATTTTTGCTTGAAATAAAAAACAAGTTTTCAAAAATAATTTTTGTTTCTATTCATTAAGAAAACTTTTCAGCTAACTTCGCATTCACACAAAATCCTAAAGTGCACAAAGTTTTTGGGAAGAATGATGCGTTACAAATATTTAATGCACGAAAAATAATACTCATTCTCTATTTCGGTAGCAAGAACGTAGCAACAGATTGCTTACATCATGTGTGGGGGGAAAGCAGTTATTAAGCGAAAGGGAAATTTAATATACCCACAACGACAATTGTTAGCGGTTGCTTAATTGAGTCCGCCATTTCTTAATATTCAGCCAGAAACTTGATATGAACACCGCCTCTATACAACGATGTTAATCGATTTCGGTTAACTCTCAGTAAAAGTTATTAAATTTTATGGTAAATTTCAGTTCAATGTTTTTTTTAGTGTTTGGATGACAAAGAGACAATTTAGATATCGACAAGAGATTTACAGTTTGCACAAGTTAATTATAATAGCGCCCAATTGTAGTAATGTCATTTTCATCTTTTGGAGTACATTGTTTAAAGATTCTTATTTTTTATAGTGCCTAGAACATATGAAACTTTAAAATGAGTGATGCAACTGTTGAAGGCTGAGCTGGATCGTTTAAATTAAGAAACTATCCTAGTTGAGAGGCAAGCCATAAATGACGCCATACTTTTTTCAATATTTTTGACTCTCCTTTTGTTACAATAATATATAAGTGTTCCATTTCACCTATACCTGACGTCACGTGTCACACTCTAATACGTAAATTAACAGTTTATAATGCAACCAATCCTGATTCAAATTTTATTTTTCAACTTTTATGGTGCTATTTACATCCATACTAACAATGATATTAATAAGGTGTATTTTTTGTCGAAAATAATAAATAACATAAAATGTTTGATGTGATAATTTTAAATAATTTAACCAAAACTCATGTGTTGTTAGTAACTGTCACCATTTTGTCAGTCACTCTCCGCTAATTCATTTGAGGAAAGAGTAGCGAAGGAAACTAAAGGGATTTCTAATGGTGGGGCATCAATACTATCGGAATAGGCTTTCATTCTTAAAAAGATACTTTACAAGAATTCTGTTACATCTAAACTAAGTCTTTTTGACCTCTATCTGTTATTATATTTCAGGGATTTGTTATTTAGCACGTTTGTTTGGGTCCATAATTTTAATTGGTGTCACGTCAAAGGGATATATGTAAGTGACGTAGTGTAGGTATCTCGATCCTGATTGGTTGTTCAAAAGTTGTATTTGTTTACGTTGCCGTCAGGATAACCGTGGGAGGTTTTCGTAGTTTTTCTCTTAATGTAAAGCAAAATGAGGGTTAGTTCCATCAAAAAGTCCTCCACGAAGGCAAATTTCTCCCTATAGTCGATACAAGATTTCTCTTGTCTTCTGGATTGGGTTCAAAAGTACAAGGATACGGAGTTGAATATTGGTAGTCATAAACTGAAAAGTCGGTCGGCTGTTCAACGTCGGTTATGATAATAATAAGTACCTTTTATTCCATGAATTTTGCCTTTTAGTACGTAACTTATTCCTTTTATTTCACTTCATATCACCTAAATTAATTTAGAAAACCTGGCATCAATAGAAGTATAACGATTTTTTACGTTTCTAATAAGCAAAGTATTACTTTTCCCTTGATTTCACCTTTGAATACATATCTATTTTTTTTATTTGTTCTACGATTGATTTTAAATTATTTATTTTTATCGAAACACATTTTAAAAGAATAACTATAAACAAAATAAACGTGATATGAGATAACTTAAGAAATGTTAATTTGGTGACGTTCTCCACGAATGATACCACGTTAATGGTACTCATTAAAATTATCTAACATAGCGAATAAAAAATAAAGTACGTGCAATAAACTTTTTTTTTGATCAAATAGAGCTATAAGCAAGCGCATATATCATTAGAATATTTGAAAAAGTGAATTGTCTGAAGTTAAATTTATAACAATGGCTCACATTGAAACAAGTTTAGGAGTTTATAAAAGACGCACACACATACATTTATTTATATATATATATATATATTCACCATCTGTCCTTAAAAAAATTTTAAAAAACCGGAAGTTTTGAGGCCCTCTTCTGACGTTATAGCATTGACGTGACTATTTCTTTTTTTTTTGTTGACGTTCCATGTATGTTTGTATATATACTCGGAATACTCAGTTGTTCTAATTTTAAAATATCAAGTGAAGATAGGGGGAAAAAGTACTTTGGGAAATTATCATACTTTGATATGCAATTACCTAATCGTTGAGATGCGGATTTAAGCAATTTAGTTTACACTAGCAGAAATTCTTCTACCTGAATTTTCTACCGGAAGTTGAAACAACCTCAACTGAACACTGCCCCATACCGTGAAGAACATAAAACACTGTCGGGTATAAGAAGAAAATATAATTTTAAAAAACAATTTTCATGTTTGTTATTACAAGATTTTAGATATTTTAAAATCATGAAACTTTTGCTTTTCTAAAAACGCAATCTTAAATTATAAGCATAATTTTTCAATGAAATGTATTTAGTACGTTTAAATAATTTCTGTCATTTGTATTCACGAATAAAATCTTCTCTTTTTCATAGCATGTTCTGGATCAATGCTTATTACTGCAGTCATCCCTCATCTTATTTTTTTTTTTAATCTTTTTGTTAATCTAAGAATGATGAGACACGTGACGCGTTTTTTTTTCTTCCGTATCCCCTGCTATCATTGAGATACTTTTAGTGGTAAAAATTATGTCCGTTATAGGGGGGAAATGGTGCTGGAAAAAACTTTTTGTTTTATTTTTAAATTGTGAAATAGGAACTTTTTAGCTTCTTTTTTTAAAAAAAAATGAATATAAATTGTACTTATGTGAGAAATTGACTTGAGATGTGAATTTTTCTGTTATTTTATTTTTTGATCATTGGAAAACGAACATGCTGTGCCTGGAAAGAAGGAAGCAGAATTTAGAATAATAATCGTATCAAGAGAAACATAGTTTCTTTGTTTATTAAGTAACTCATTAATATTTTTTTTCTAATTTTATTCATTGAAATGTTTTTGATTGAACCAAATTATCAAAGATAAAGGTTGTTAAAAAAAATTAAAAGCTTTTCTTGCAACTTTTAAGTTTCATATACATACTTTATGTATATAAGTACATTATATTAATATGAAAAAAAATTATAAATGCAGATTTTTTCTATATTTTTAATTTTCTATACACAAATTTGTCAGTTAATTTAAACATGTAAAGAACTTTAATGTTAAAGTAAATCTACCTTTTGCTTAACTCTTACTAACGTATAGAATCTTTCAAAAAGCGCAAACATTTCTCGAATAATTTTCTCCTAAATTCTTCTTTCCAAACCTGATCCTTTAGAATCCAATTTTCAAGAAAACGTTTCAACTCTGTTTAGTTAAATGTTCTTTAAAATATATTTTATCATAAGACTCTTATTCCATACAAATGTTTTGGAAAAAATAAACAAAAGGAAAAAATGCCGAATTATTTTGACTTACGTTTTACTTTTCATATCTGAAATTTCGAGCGAATATTTCTATTTTATGAACCAACATCTCTTTTGGTTCCCACGGCTCATAAACAGTCGATTTTTGTGGCAAAGAATTGTTGAATCATTACATCAAACGGCTCCGGGGTAAACACGTTTTTTTTTTATTTTTGAAAAAAGCATTGTTTCCATCATTTCACTTTCTGAAACGAATATTTAATAACAGCCGAACTGCAACAGCCAAACAGAAGATCTTTTTAAACAGTCACTTAAAGGGGAAAGAAAGTTCAGTAAAAAGAGTTCCAGAATTTTATTTTTAAAAATAGAATTCAAAGAAAAAGAATAGTTTTTTTATTTATTTTTTATTTTTTTATCTCTAGATAATTCGCACTTGGAAATTTATTTGTAAATTCATCTGTGCTTTAATTGGAAATCAAATTTCACCCATTTTAAATAACAAATATTTAAAATAAAAAAAAGTGCATAATTTTGTAATATTTTTTTTTTTTTTTTTTTTTTTTTTACAAAATATTTCTATTTTTACCTTGAGTCTATGTACAATACAAGCCTAACACATAGTCACCTCTTATTGAACGCACCTGTTTGCCCCCAGTTGAAGAGAAGCATTAACTTTTCACCGAGTGTTCCAATTCTAAAACTAAGAAACGACGATGTTTTTAACAGTGAACATCCTAAATTATTGACTTTAATTGGATACAATGCACTTGAATATCTTAAAAGACACTTCCAAAACCTTTAAACAGACTAGATTTTTTATTTTGACTAATTGTTCAGCGCTGTATAGCCTTCTTGGGTTCTTGCGTAAAAAATTTTAAATAACAAACTATGTAGACATTTTTACAAATATAAAAGTTTTATTTTATTAAAAAAAATTTACTTCAATGTTATATACAATTATATATATTTTATTTTTCAAAATCTCTACTCAAATAATGGTTCGAAAATGCGTTAGGTTTCAGAAACTGAATAAAACAACCTATAAAAAGTTTTTCAATAAGCAAATGTTTTAAATTGTTAATATTTCGTAAAAAATAAATTTTCTAAATGCAAATATTTAATAACGAAAAATTCATTTTTAATGCTAAGATTACTAAAAGTTCAATTGAAACATTTCTCTAGTTTTTTTTAATGGAACATCTGCTATTAACTAAGAATGACATATTTTCCTATTTAAATTCTAAAAAATTCACTCTTCGCTTTAAAAATTTCTAGTGAGACCGAAACTATTTTTAATAGGAAATTAGTTTTGCCAACTTTCGAATGATGTTAAAGCATAAAACAAAAGAATGGCTTCTTTTGTACTTCTTCTATTTTTAAAAGATAATATAAAGCAGAACTGAGATCATTTAATTTTAAGTAAATAGTTTCTGTATAAAAAAAAAAGATTACATAACTATGTGCAAAAAATAAAAATTAGATTTTCTGCATCCTTTGACTCAAAAATGAGGTTGAGAATGAATTATTTTACCTCTTTTATTTTTGTATCAGACTTAGTTTATATCACTGTTATTATGATTTCATTACATTACTGTCACTATGATTTTATTACATTGGACGTGTAATAACATTTGTGGTTGGCGCAGTATAGTCGTCTACTGCACTTGTGCTATAGTATGGTTATTGTGATGTGTTTATTACACGACTGGATCATAATCGGATTTTATTTTATTTTTTTAACTGGAGTTGAGCAGCCGACAATTCTGAGTTTTCGACTACAAATGTTCAACTCCGCAGCCTTGTCAGTTTGAACCTAATCCAAAAGACGAAGGACCTCCTGGATCAAGCATTGATAGTAACTAGCCTTATTGGGGTCTTTTTGATGGAACTAACATTAAGTTAAAAACCCCGAAACCGCCCATGGTTAGGCCGAAGGCAAAGGGATTGATCATAATCATAGCATTGATCACACGACTTAAAAAAAACTAGAAGATGTGTGAAATGCCCCTAAAACTTTGAATCTTTACAATTCAAAGAGAGGCAAAATATTTTTTTTTTCATGATCTAACTTTTTTCCTAGAGAATATTTGTGTTTTTAACGTTTATATTTTGTCTTAATTATCATTGATATTTTTATAAATTACAAATAAAGTCAAAGGTTTTCCCTTTATAAAACTGAAATATATTTTTTTAATCATTTTAAGAGAGTTTCTGTGATTCTCCACGATTTTTGATTGTAATATGTAAAAAAAAAATTAAGTAAATTCCTTTTTAGGTCAACAAAAAAATTGTAATTTTAGTTACATTAAATAATTAAAAAAATTTCTCCCGTATAAAACTAAAACTAATTTAATGAAAGAATTTTTATTTGAAAAAACTGTATTAACATCAAGTGTTATCCACAACAAGTTTTAAAAAAAATGAACTTGAGTAAAAAGTATTTTATTAAGGATTGAAAATTTGAACAAGATACAGGGAGAAAGTGAACTAATAGGATTTGAACAAGTTTTTATCAATCAGTGTATTGATCGTAATGTATTTACACGTTAAATGTCAGGTACTCCTGCACTTATTTCCTTTGAAGGACCGTAAAAACTCTTCGCACTCTATCTATATTAAAACCGTCCCTTGCAGTTGATACCGAATGTACTAATACATTTTGTATCTTTATTAGTTTCTTTGGTACATTCATTCGAAACTGCATCAAAGATAGCAGTACTTATCAAAATTAATTGACCGTCATTAGCGACAATTTCTTGACGATTTTTTACGTTTTTCCTAAACGAATTAATACCATTTATTTTGATTTATCAAGTACATAGTGTAATTTGTTTTATTTCAATTATTAACTATAGCCAAAATTAAATAAGCATCATGGGCAGAAAAAAATTACAATGACCATTTTTTACTTTTCTCCTAAGCAAATTAGTACCGTTAATCCGTTGGTTTTGCTTTTTACTTATTTATTTTGCTTTTTATTATATTTTTGGGTACTTTTTGGTTAGCTGGGTACGTGTAAATTCAATTATTTTCGTTTATTTTTTATTAATTAATTTAATTTTTTCGAAAGCTCATTTTGTTGCATGTTTAAAATAGTAAATAAAATAAAAGAATCGAAAAAATGGGTGGAGGTCTACATTTTTTGTCAACTTTTCGCGACCGAAAAGTACTTATTTTTGCTTCAATTAGCACTGATTACCAAAACTATAATTGAACATCATTGGTGTCAAGAATAGCTTGGCATTTTTTTTTTTTTTTACACTTTTCTTAAACGAAGCAGCACCATTTCTATATCAATTTTGTTTATTATCACATAGCTTACTTTTTCTCACCTCAATAACTATTCCAAAAATTAACTAAGCACTGGCGTCAGTCATTATAAACAAGGATTTTTCCGCTTTTCTTACATAATTTGCTTTCCATTGATATTGCTTTTTAGTGCAAAGCTTAGTTTCTTTTAATTAGTACCTATTATCGAAATTAATCAAGCATCATTTGCATCAATAATAGTATGGCGATTACTTTTACGTTTTCTTCTAAACGAATGAGTACAATATCTGCATTATTTTTTCTTTTCAGAACGTTATTTGCTTTTCATTTTATTTCTACTGTTGACTTTAAATTATTTCTAGTTTTATAGAAACACTCTTTTCAAGCATAACTGTAAGCAAAATAAACACATGATTTCAGATAACTTTAGAAATACTAATTTTATGGCGTAGTCTGCCTATGCTAATACGTTCGCGTTGATCATTAAGTTTATCTGACATATGGAATTAAATATTAAAGAAAATGCAGTAAACTTATATTTTTTTAATGAGAGCAGTAAGCTAGAAAACATCACTGATGTAATCTTTAAAATATAAACCAAATAATCTGCTGGTAAATTTTTATAACTGGATAGTTGACATGAAAACAATGGCAACCAATAAAAGAATTAAATTTTTTCAAACCTCTCTCCTTTAATTGGAATTAATTCTCAGTAATTGGAATTTTTGAACGAGGTTTAGGATGATGAGGGGCTAAAATTGTCCTCTCAATCCACTGTCCGAATTTCAAGAAGCCGGAATAAACAGTTCAGAAGTGATACGAGGGACAGACACACACTTAAACTCTTTATTATTATTGTTATAGATAATTTTGTAGGGAGGATTGTAAATTGTTTGACGTGAGTGAGCATACAAATAAAAAGTTGGGGATTTACTTAAAAACTGGCTCAACTTGACCGGAATTCCCTTCACATCTTAATTAAAATCTTTGAACCATAAAATGTTTATCAGATTTAGACTTGAACTGATTTTTCATAAAATATATCAGAATTGATGACAAATATTCTAAAACAAGAGTTTATTATATAAGTTTGAGAAAAAAACTAAATATGTTAATACTCCGAAACATTGGGACTAAGGCAAAAACTGTAACTATGTGTATACTAAAGACCGTCAACATAAAATTTAAGCAATTATATTGTACATTTTGTTTTCATTATTGTGGCTCAGGAGTCTCGTTCGCCTTCCAATGAGGTGAACTGGGTTCGAATCCAAGCGATGGCTGGTCAATACGAACCCCGCACCCACCCGCCTTGCACCGACCACAGTTCTGACGTAAAAATATCCTCAGTGATAGATGGTCATGGATTAGAGTCCTCTTGCTGTCAGGATAACCGCGGGAGGTTTTCGTGGTTTATCTCCCCATGTAACGCAAATGTAGGTTAGTTTCATCGTTAAGTCCACCTCGAAGCAAAATTTCACTCAATACTTGATCCAGGAGTTCCCTTGTCTTCCGGATTGAGTTCAAAATTACAAAACTACGGAGTTAAACATTAGTAGTCAAAACCGGAAATTGGGTTGGCTGTCCAACGAAGGTTATAAAAAATATATTTTACCCGTAAATTTTTATCAACAACTCAACAAAGGTTTTTTTTATTGAAATGGATCAGGAGAATTTATTTGTTTAAAATTATTATTTTAATAAACACGTGACTATAATTTGCGTGACTAATTAACAGCTATGCTGCCAATCAAAAGAAGAAAAAATATGTCCTAATTATATGTTTGGCAATTGTTTTGTATTCAAATTGTGTTAATTATAAATTTATTAATTGCAACAAATTCAACTAATAACGACCTATGTATTATTTTCCCAATCATTAAGGATTACAACATTTTGAACAGCTTTTTTTTTTCAAAACAACAAAAAATACTCAAATAAAAGATAAATCCTTACCACAATAATAATGTTTTAAATGACTGCATTTTGAGGAGCAGACTATTCAAATTTTTTTTCGCTTTAACTAATATAGAAATAACACAGCAGTAGTCAGAAAATATAAAAAAATTTTATTTAAAATTAATAAATTTATACTGTAATATATTCTTAGACTAAAGAAAGGAGATGTAAGAATTTTTATCGCATCAGTTTTAGAAAGCATTTTTTATTTTTTTATTTTACACATATAAAAACTTAAACGACTCAAATGAGAAAAAAAACTCATTGAATTAAATAAAAATAAATTTTTTAAAAATTCTTTTGAAATAATACGATTTTTGAATTAATATTTTTCTTGAACGCTGGGAATTGTATTGATTTTCATCAAAAAGCTTCAGAAATAGTTGCAAGCCTTTTGAGTTTTTGAAAAATTTCCAAGAACAATTATTACCTAGATTTTCTATTGGATTTTTCAAAATGAGCTATCAAATTCAAAATCCATCTTTGAAAAATATGGGATTTATATCCAACTCATCTCTTTTCAATATGGCCTACTTAGCATAAATGGAAAATCAGTGGTACTTATATTTAAAAAAATAATTCAATTATGTTCAGTTTTCTCACTAAATAAACCTGAATTTGGTACCCTTTTTAGGGATTTTTTTTATTCTCCATGGGATTCCTTTACGTGTGTTCTCTATGGGTTAATAAAAAGGGGATGCATTAACAATATCGAGCGTCGAGGCCAACTCAATTGAGAAATTTTAGGATTTGGAAAATATAGACTGGTATATCTGAATAAAATTTGATTTTTTTTTTTTTTTAAATCGTTCATTAAATATATAGTTTGTTCTTACAATAAGTCTATTGTTTCATTCAAATATCAAAGGAAAATTCCTATTTAAAAAAAATACTCTGCATAAATGAATCTAAAGCAGAAATCGCATGCATTCATCCATATTCATGTGAGTCATTATTACTTCCTCTGACTTCCTCCTTTTCTCAATCAATCTGGAGGAAGGTTGATAGTTGGACGTAGTCTTTTTTAATCAATCGAATATAATACTGAATTCCCTTTTCTGTGTTTCAAAATGCGATTTCATTAATTGAAACAGAACAAAAAAATATAAGCAAACCTATTGGGATTGCTATTATTTAATTGTGAATAGAAAAAAAAAACATTTTTTATCTAGCTTTCTCGAAAATAAGAAATTGAAGAATAAGTTAAATTATACTTGATTGGCTTCACATTTTTTTTTAAAGATGATAAAAAGTAGACATGCATGAAATATTCGAAAAATAAGTACCCATTCTCAAGACTTGCCAAACGTGATGATTAATGGTGATGATGAAACGAGATAAAATTAATGATTCTAAACATAAAACTTAAAGTTGCCAACAAAAAATGAAAAGTAGAGGTGAAAAAAAAAAAAAAAACTGCGGTATCCGAGAGTAAAACAGAAAAATAAATTAAGATAAAAAAAAAGCTAGAAAAAAAAACCACTGGGGCTGAGAAGGGCAGTTCACAGCAAAATGCATTTCCACGTACTATGAATAGGTGTTGTGGAACTTATGTCATTAATAACGGAATCGGCATTCAACTATTTATGCAAATACAGGGTGACCAGAAAAAATCGGCCCTATAAGGATATCTCGAAAAAAAAACAATACATTAATCATTCAAACGATGGGAATGAGAGTTCGCTTTCCAATGAGGGGAACAGGGTTCGAATCCCAGCCATAGATGGTTGATCTGAATACCGCATCCGGCTTGCACCGACCACAGTGCTGACATGAAATATCCTCAGTGATGGGCGAATCGTGTGTTAAAATCCCCTTACAAATCAAGTTAACCATGGAAGGTTTTTGTGGTTTACCTTTCCATGTAGCGCGAATTCGGGTTAGTTCCATCAGCAAGTCCTTTATGAATACAAAATGTCTCTCAATACTTGATTCAGGAGTTCCCTTGTCTTCTGGATTGGGTTCAGAATTACAAGGCTAAGGAGTTGAACATTAGTAATCGGAGTTGAGCATTGGGTAGGCTGTTCAGCGATAGTTATAAAATGAAATAAGTTCTAGAAAAACCAACTTCATTTGCAAACCAATTTCCGGAGCGTATGGAAGCGCCAATCATTTGATGAAATACTTGCGGGTCTGCATGTGCGTATACTGAGCTGGGTTCGGTGAGAATCTTGCTCTCTCCTGTGCAACTCTGCTGCATTTTGCAAGACATCCTCTATTTCCGCCTTCATTTTCCACCCTCTGAAATCGAACCGAAAAATCTCTCGTTTTTTTATGATGGCTAATATAATTAAGAAAAAGAATTATGTGCCAGAAACTAGTTACTTTATCATGATCATAATGCATATAATGCGTAAAAATATTTTTATTGCTTAAAAAGTGCTTATTTTTTTAGAATGATTTTGCTGCGCACGCTGCTATAACATAATCAAACCAGCATCAATAACGCTGCACAATAGAAAATATCTACAAAATGGAAATGAAACGCACTGACAACAAAGCCTCGTCATTACCATGCCATCAGTGCAAAAGTAATATCTGCGGTCGGTTGCAAAAACTAAGATCTCGAAAGTAGAAGTATATATATAATGATCAAGTAAAAAAAAACAGGAAACCTAATTACCTAATTTAATCAAGATAAAACACAAAAAGCAAAGGTTAAAGTAAGATGTCATGTATTTACTTGCACAAATGATTTAAAACTATTTTAGTAACTTAGCTGTCAGATATGAAATTAATAGGTAAATTGAAGTAAAGGTATTGAAATAGGAAGAATTTATGAGGTGAGTTTATACTAAAATTAATAAACCGTATTTGATTTGTCTGTTACATTGGATTGGCCCAAAAACTGCGCAAGGTAATGATCTTGGCGAACAAAGAGTATCACACTCACTCACAGTATCCTTTGGCCAAGGTAATGATATATATAAAACTGTATAATTCAAAATTTAACATTATTAAAAGGTTTAATTTTAAAAACGACATTTTAATTTAAGGATTTTTATAGAAACTATCAATATTGTTGAAAAATACTTTTTATTTATTTGAATATTGGAGGTTCGTTAGTTATAAAATATCAAACTATGTACAATAAATACCTACTATCGACAATGAAAAGTTTCTTTTTATATATATTTTGCTAAATAATTTTAATATATAACAATTTCTTGTGTAGAATTTATTTACATTTGCTGTTTAGAATCAAATTTTGGATAAATATTTTTATTTCCCTTTAAATTATGCTTACCTATATAATATCGTAATAGAATTTAGAATTTAATTGGAGCTTTTATATATATATATATATAAAATAAAGAAGACAAGGAAACTCCTGGATCAGTATCCCCAGAGGTATGATTTGTCACGGGAACATGGAGGACTTTGTGATTCGACAGATTTAACCTGCATCAGTCAGCATTTACTACACGGGGAGTCTTCTACCGGTGCGGATCGAACCCACGACCTCTTGGTCATATGCCCAGTGCCCTACCAACTAGGCTATCCCGTCCCCTCTAATTGGAGCTTTTATAATTTTTTTTTGATACTAAACTCGTCTCTTTACATTTTTCACACACCCCCAAAGATGTTAAAATAATTTTTATTTTAACATTTCATTTACTTTTTTTTTGAAAAATATTTAATTTATATTTCATTTTTTTTTTTAAATAATAAATTCAAAAATAAAGCCCAACGGTTTATGGATTAAAGTTCAAATAGTCACACTTTTCCGCACAAATAATTTGTTTCTAATCAATGTATTGAGAAAATCTTTAAAATCTATCTAGCCTCAACCCTAAACTTCATTAATGGAAATACAGAGCTCTAAGCTAATGCAAAGAGCTCGTCGCGCTCTTCTACAATCTAAGAACTTCAAAATTTTTGAATAAAACTGTCGTTAAATTTAAGTATAAAGTGCAGCATACATACTAATGCGAAAATATTGCCCTTAATTCAAAATCTTAATATTAATGTTGTTTTTTTGTTTTGTTTATTTCAAGCGGAATTCATTTTAGTCTTCTATAATTTTATAGTAAATTACAATTTTCAAGATAGTGCTTTTGTGTAGTATGTTAATTGCATTTATTCCTTTTTTCCCTTTCAAATACAATGGCTCTATAGTTTTATATTTGGCATTTTTCTATTAAACATTATAAGTTAAGAGTCTAAAATCGTTACACCTCGAACCTTAAAAGAAATCCTATTAATATTTTAAACAGTAAAATAAATAATAGTTTTATCGATATTTGCCTGTAAATTATTAATTTATACCTTATTTAATTCTATTTATTTAACATCTGCTTTTTGTTATTGTTAAGTTTTTGATTTGAAAAATCTACGAGCTGACAAAACCAAAGGCTTGAAACTAAAATTTGTGTTTTGATTTTACTTTTTAAAAAATTCCATCATAGTATTTCATTACGCAACAATCTGTGATAAAAAAAATTAGTTTTCGTTTCACAATTCGCGATCGCAACACTCGATACGCCATCTAGCGGGAGACTGCAAATATCGGGCATTAGTTCCACATAACCATTGGCAATGACGGACGCCATTTTCTTAGCAGCAAATAGGAAGCAAAATTTCCCTAAAGAAAAGGTAAAACTTCTTGAAAAAACTAATCAGAACATGCCAAACATTTGAAGAACAACTTCTCAATAATTTTTATCTTTCTATTACCAACAACATAACATGATTTCATGATCACTTGCTGTTACAGATGAGTGTATTGCAGTAAAATAATTTTTCTGTCTTCAATTCATTACAAGTTAAAATGAAGTCAACATTGCTTTCGTCATTCCAATGAATAAACGTGTTCCAATGAATTCCATACAGAACTGTAATAGTTATAGAATATTCTTCTTCTTCATAGAATAGTATATATTTCTGTATCTACATAATTCAGAAAACAACAATAAAGAATAATCCGAATTACTTGAAAAAGTATCTTTTGTGCTGATTATAAATAAATTTTTTATCGTTTTCTTGGTAAGTGTTTTTTAGTTTTGAAAGAATTTCAACTAGAATTCAGCTATTCTGTTTTTAAGCTACATATTAAAATTCATATCGAGATCTTACAATTATAAAATTTTGATGTGTGGTATGTTACCTAAAAGTAATGAAGGGATAAACTATGTATATGTTAATTGAGAATAAAGTTTTCAAGCAAAGAACATATCATTTTGGAATTCTCCGGACTTATAAATCAGGTAAGTGTTATGATTTTTATAATAAAAAATTTGCTTGTAAATAATTTTTTTTCGTACTTGATGATCGTTCTCTACAAAATGTTTTTTTTACGTCTGATTAAATACTATAAGAATTAAAAAAAAAAAAAAACAATACGAAAGTTTTTATTGAAAAATGAGGAATTTTTAAAATCGTTTTTATCCTAAGAATTCTTTATTTTACGCTTTTTAGTTTATAATTTTTTGATAAAATTGTTGTCAAAATACTTTTTTTGAAAAATTAAATGGTATTAAATTATGTGTTTATGTATACTTCTTGCATATTCTAATATTTGAAGTAATATGATTCAGAAAAGTATGGAAGAAAAATTCGGTACTTACGTATTAACCACAGCTACAGATTTGGCAGATTTTAAGTGCCGCCAATCTACACTTAAAATTTTTGGAAAAAATCTTAAAATGAAACACTTTATTTAAAATCAAAGTAGTCAATCGGATTTCGGTGGAAAATGGGCCGATATAAGAGTTTAGCATAGATTCAAAACAAACTTTTCTCTCACCTGATTCTATAGCCATTATGAACTGTAATAAATAAGATTCAAAATGAAATAACATTTCCAAAATGGACGTTTACTAAGATAAAGTTTCATGTTATGGACTTTGGTACATTTTCGTTATATTTCCCTCCATAAAATATTTCGCTCCTAAAAAAATAAAATTGCATCTTGTTTTGTTTTTGGCAAGTCCCAAAGACGCATTTTCGTTACACTAAAAAATGGCGACAAAAAAAGAATGGTTCTTTTTTTTCGTTTTGTTTCGTAAGCATTCTTTATTTTACGTTAAAATTTAAATGGGCCTTTCATGTTATACCATTAAACTTAGTAAAACTATTTCTCGGGCATTAGGTTTGAACTCTTATAAGAATATACCTATTTTTTTCTCTTTATTTACAAATATTTTTCTGATGTGTTCTGGATTATCCTTCTCTAAAAAAAAAGTGATACCATTTTGTTTTCGTTTGCATAAGAAAGAAAACAAACATTTTTCTTTTTTAAATTTAATCAGCCACAATAAAGATGGAACGTTACAATGATACATTAAAGACGTCTCCAGTGTAACTGAATGACTGTTTATATGGAAATCGCAGGGATTCGGCACATACAACAACGCCCCCTATAGTTCGTTGCGATCGCGAATTCTTAAATGATAAATAAGATACATTTATTTTTACACTATATTTTAAATATCTAGTATATCATGTATCAATATATTTTAAATAGCTGTCTAGTCACAGTAAGTAATTAAAACAATGAATAAAAAGCAATTATTTAAGATTCTGAAGCGTAATTAAGCATTCACCTTTCATTTAATTGCTAAATAATCCTTTGTGGTAGGAAAAATTTACTAATTTATTAGTAACAGAAAATTAAATTGGAATAAAAAAAGTTTTGTTGATAAAGTTGCCATGGCAACTGAGCGAAATTATCAAATTTAAACTTAATCCCAATAGAACGGGGAATCTATATTATATAAAACGCTAATACGTACGTATGTATCAATGAAACCGATGGCATTTCTTTTCTCGCGTTGGCAACAGTTTTCATTTTTAATTGTAGGCGTTTTGTACAAATCTCTAAACTTTTTTTCGTATTTATCCACATAATTAAGAAGTTGTGAACTCATTACATAAACACAATAGCATTTGTCTTCGATTCTCACCGAATTCTGACCGAATATGTGTGTGCCACATCTCCGATTGTCGCCGAGAAAAAAAACGGTTGGTTGGTTTTGAGTTCTGAAATAGTTCTTTTTCATTGGCAGAAATAAGAAGTGTTATGCTATTCGAAGTACTTTGCAAAACTAAATAAGATTCTTTTCACAACACTTAAATATTTACTTTATTTTCTTCATATATAGAGAGAACAGTCGGCAAAGAATTCTGTTAGGTTAAAAAAATCTCGCTAAAAACAAAAAACAAAAAACAAAAAAAAAAAAAAACAAAAAAAAACAACAAAAAAAAAACGAATTCTAAAGGAAATAAAAATAAACAACTTAAAAAATTAAAATGCTGTTGCCAGCCATAGAAATTTAGTTAACTTAGTTAACTTAGTTAACATAGTTAACTTAGCAAACATAAATCAAAATGACATACAAGTGCAGGTAGATCAAAATTATGAAACCTGAGCGCTTAACGTAAAACTATTGCTATTTTATTTTGAGTTGAGCGCTTTAATATTCCACGTTTTGTAATGGCGTTTTCTTTTTAATTGTAGGCGTTTTGTACAAATCTCTAAACTTTTTTTCGTATTTATCCACATAATTAAGAAGTTGTGAACTCATTACATAAACACAATAGCATTTGTCTTCGATTCTCCCCGAATTCTAACCGAATATGGATGTGCCACATCTCCGATTGTCGCCGAGAAAAAAACGGTTGGTTGGTTTTGAGTTCTGAAGTAGTTCCTTTTCATTGGCAGAAATGAGAAGTATTATGCTATTGCTATTTTATTTTGAGTTGAGCGCTTTACTATTCCACGTTTTGTTATATTATTAGTTATGAGTTAAATGCTGTTTTATTATTTCATATTTTAAGTTAATATTTTGTTTTATTTTAAGTTAAATTTTATTAGAGTTAAATTATGAATCTTAATAATCTACGTACGGTATATAACAATCTACGAAGAAGAGAGAGCCGCTCTAATGAAACTCCAGAAGAGCAATATCAACGGAAAACAATTAGAAATGCTACAGAACGAGCACGACGTTCTAATGACACAACTGTAGAACAACATGAACAAAATTAAGGTTTAGAATTGCCTCGGAGAAATTTGAATTGTTAACAATGACTTAAATAAAAAGTTTTATTTTAACAGGCAAATACTATATTATAATTTTAACTTTTTCTATGACTATACTCATTTTCTTACTATTTCCTTTGTTTTTTATACATTTTATATTTTTGTGATAAAAAAAAACTTATAGTTGTTCTGCTTCTGAACACTGATGATAACGCAAAATGATGGGCTTCATCTACAATCAAATATATATACATTTATTTTACAAATTCCATATTAGGGTGGCGCCCTTCAGAGAATTAAAAATACAAAATTATCTTCATCGAAGCCGATGCTTTACATCCGGCGTTCAGTGGCAGACTACT
Organism: Parasteatoda lunata; assembly: GCA_949128135.1. Lineage (NCBI taxonomy): Eukaryota > Metazoa > Arthropoda > Arachnida > Araneae > Theridiidae > Parasteatoda > Parasteatoda lunata. Next base: position 111,254,012 of record OX421973.1, read on the forward strand.
ATTTCATATTGTTTTACAACACATGGTTTTAGCCCTCTGGTGGGAAAGACTTTAAAACAAAACTTACAGTTACTTTTCTCAACAATTGAAATTTAGAATAGTGTGATTAAGAAAAATATGTAAACTGTTTGCAATTTCAAATTAATATTGAAATGTACTGGTTTAGAATTTTCTACAGTGAAAAGTTTTCGGAAATCTAGACGTTAAGAACGTATCCAATGAGCGAGCAAAACGAGCATCGGATTGCGAAGCAATCCGAAATGAACTGCGAAAGCAGTTCCGGGGGTTGGTGAGCGCCAGCGAGCAGGGGGCGAAGCCTCCTACTATAATTATATTAATGGTACCAAATCAGTGTCAATACTACAAAATATTTTGATATCTTTTAAATGAGTCATTTTTAATTATATACCTCAAAGATATTTTATTGCTTTTATAACCATCGCTGAACAGCCGACCCAATTTTTGGGTTTACGACAACTAATAGAGTCTTGTAATTTTGAACAGAAGACAAGGGAAGTCTTGCATTGGAAAAAATCCGCCTTCGTGGAGGACTTTTTTGATGGTATTTGCGTTACACGGAGAGAAAAAAATTCTCACGGTTAGCACGACGACAAGTCGATTTTAACCCAGTCTACCACTGGGGATATTTTACGTCAACACTGTGCAAGCCGGGTTTGGAATTCGAATCCAGTTCACCTCGTTGAAAGGCGAACGCTCTATCCCCTGAGATCAAAGATATTGGTTTTGATGCATCGATTTAGCCTTTTAACCCGCAACCTCGCTGTTTTTTCAAAACTAAGTTGTAGGTGCGATATAGCCACAACTGGCTCCACTAACTCATAAATAACTTAATATTAAAACCCAGTGGTTGAGGCTTAACTGATCTATGTCTTAAATGTGCAAATATGTAATTAACGCGGCATCCATTCCCTAACTTCTCATTTTCTATTTATCGGTCATGAGGAACAAGCGTTGGTGACTGCATTTTCGATACACATTAAAATGAGTACAAAATTTAATAATAAGATCAAAATTATATCGAAATAACTTTCCAATTAATCTACATTGCTGAGTAAATATTTTTGTGGTTCAAATCAACATTCATTATACAGAGTAGTACATATCTCAAAAACGATATCGTAAAGGTTCAAATATTGTACGATATCGTAGCGAAATATTGTACAATATAAAAATGGATGCCCATTATAACGTATATTTAATATCCCAAAAAGATATTGTAAAAAACGTTGCGGAATATCGATCAATATCTCTCTGCATTCACAAACGGTGTTGAAAGTTGACCGATATCGTCAACTCCGATATTCAGAAAGCGAATGCTGAGGAATACTACCAATCACCAAAATTACGTTACTTGTAAAAAAAAATTTATTTCCAATGGCAAAAGAAAATGACAAACTCTTACAAGAACAGTGAACAAAAAAGGTGAACAACAAGTAAGAGAAAAAAGTCACTATCTCATTAACAGATGTCGGGCACTCCAGTAGCGCCCCACCTCAGAGTCCCCACGCACATCTCAATAGATGGTTCCTGTCCACAAGTTCATTATTCGAGCATAACGGGCAATTTGGGTCAGCGAAAATGCAGATGCGGCAGAGGTGGTTCGCCAGGCAATCATGGCCAAATGCAAGTCTGAATTCTGCCACCAACAGCTTTATTGCAGAGCTTATCGGCAATACCCTGTTCTAAGCTGTTCCTCCAACTTCTTGAAGAAATACGAGAAGTGGGTAACGCTTTCCAGTTTTGTCTCATAAAATGTTTGATATAGAGTTTTGCCGAATGAAAGGATTTAAGAGTGCTTGGCTGTTGAATTATTTGAGTGCCTTTCATAGCCAGCATATCGGCCTGTTCATTGCCGTAGATATCGCAATGTCCTGGGATCCATTGAAGTGTTATTTGTCGCCCTTCTATCCTCAAACTCTCCAGGAGAACCTGTCAATCCTGGATAGTCCCGAAGATAGGTATTTCACGAGATCTAATAGCTTGAATGGCAGCTTTGGAGTCAGACAGTATAACTACCCTGTTGTAAGATCTGGGAACAATTTATTCCAGTGCCACTTAAATAGCCATAACCTCGCCATCAAAGGCAGTTTTCTGTTTACCAACTGGCACATAGAAAGAAAAGATGGAAGAAAATATCCCAGCTCCCACATTCGGGGATAGTTCGGTCAAGGAGCCATCTATGTATATACGTAACCATTCAGGTTCAGGGTAGAAAGTGTCGATAGTTTCAAGTGCAAGGATCTTTAAGCTGCTTTGAGGCATTTTGCTCTTAATAAAAGGTTATGCAAGGTCCAGATTGGTGGATATCTTAACATGGTTTATAGGGTTAGGGGGTTTTAAGAAACCCTCTACAGAATCATTATCAAGTTCCAACTCTGCTCTTAATTCTAGAACTCTCTGTAGAAAACCACTTTGTGTCTTTAAGTGTCTTGGAATATTTTGGTAGCAGTTCCAAAAGGGTACATTTAATCTAATTAATTTTTCATAAAGTATAAGAGCTTTCTCTTCAATAATTGATTTGATTGACCTTTCATTAGTCAGAAATAGAAGAGAGTCAATGGGAGTAGTCTTCACTGCACTTACAATAAGTCTAAGGGCCTGGTTTTGAATTAATTCGAATTTCTCAATCAAGTTCTTTGGGGCAGAAACAAGAAGTTCACAGCAATAAGTGATAACAGGCAAAGTGTATTTTTTATAGGTGTTTTTAGTGTAGTTTTAGCGCACCCCCAAAGGCAACCAGTCAGGCGTTTAAGAATGTATAGGCGCTTTTCAACTTTTCCAACCACGCTTTCAATGTGTAGTTTCCAACTTAGCTTATTGTCAAATACCACGCCTAGGTATGTAAATTTATCAGTGTGTAACAAGTCTTGGTCTCTGTAGACCAACTTAGGCCGGCTGCATTGATGCATCAATGAAAAAGTTTGCACAGCAGACTTTCTGAGGTTCACCATCATGTTATCTCTACACCATTCAGATAGAACGTTTAGCGCTCTGTTCAAGAGCTTTTCGGTTTCATATTTTGCATTCTTCTTTGGAAATTGGGTCCACATAACTAGATCATCTGCAAAACAGAAGATACTCCACTCCGTTCGCTCTCAAGGCAAGGATCAAGTCGTTTATGTAAACATTAAAAATTGAGCAGCTACTCACTGCTCCTTGGGGCAGTCCAGTCTGGAGAATGACTTTTAGAGGTTGACTGTCCGAAGCGGACCTTACTTGTAAAAATAAGAATATTTGAAAATATTCTTATCGCATATTATATTCTTATATTCTCTCCCATTTTTTTTTTTTTAATAATTAATTTTTGTTAAAGAACTTGAATAAAGTTTAAAATGAAAAGTTTCATTGAGAGCTTTAGCGTGACATATCGTACATACCATGTCGATTTTCTCCGATATTGACAATGTCGGTCGATATATATTAAGGCTGTTATAATATCTCTGTGTTACTTGAGTATTTATAAATTATCGCTTCGTATAATATAATATTCACGAGATTTTCATTGTCGATGCCCCCCCAGGGGCACACTTTTGTGTGACGGGTACGGCGCACCCGGGGCCCCGAGCTGGACCTGAGCATCTTTCTATTTCTCTCTTGTGACGGTCCTGTTTTGAGTTTCTGACTTTCATTATTTATTACATTGACCTAGTGAGCAATTATTTGGGCTTTTATATTTTTGATTATTTTTGTTGCGTTTATTTATACATATGTATATTTATTAATTATGTTTCACTTCTTCTTTTGTATTATATTTATTTATAAAAAATTTCACTCTTGTCGTGGTTGCCAAATTGACTGTTAAAGAGCTTTTCGTCTTGGTTTCGGTTTTATATCAAACTCTGATGGGAAGAAAACCACTCGCGTGTTTGCCGTGCGTGGAGACCCGTGTCCCTGGAAAAGGGGATCCTGGTAGTTGAGGGGCATCTTGGTACCCCAACACACTACTTTGGCCCTTGCTTCAAGTAAACGGGAGGTGCATAGTGGCCCGTATGCATCAAGCGGCTTGTCACAAACGTCACCTGATGGCTAGGGTCAAGCCCGGGGTCACTTACTGAGCACCTCGTTAAGGGTGGAGGCTGCTTCAGGAGTGACTTTCGGGCGTATAGCTATTGGTCAGCATCGGTGTTAAGTAACAGATTTTTTACTGTCACTTACATCCCCTAGGTTGGATTCCGTGGTGGGTGGTGCAGTTGATAGTGGAAGTTGATTATTTTTTTATATGGGTGAAAATGAAAAGATGGTGTTCAGTTCCGCACACCGAAACAAAAGCGGAACAATTTTCTCACCTAGTTTCAATCTTGCTAAATGCACAAATTACGACCCCACTACAGCAAAATTTCTGATCTTAAGCTCTACAGAAAAGAAACTTTCGTCTATATCACCATTTTCAATTCAAAAAACACTTGAAGCAAATATTGGTAATCCTAAAAATGTCAAACAGATGCCCTCAGGAGACTTGTTAATCGAAACAAATTCCAACAAACAAACAGCTTCACTTTTGAAATTATCTGAACTCGGAAACGTTAAAATCTCAGTAATCCCTCACAACACTCTAAATATTTCTAAAGGCGCGATCTCTGATAAGACGTTACAATCACTCCCAATTTCTGAAATAATCGAAGGTCTCTCCAGTCAAGGAGTTATAGATGCACGGCACATAACCGTAAAAAAAGGTTCGGAAATAGTTACCACTCAACACATAATCTTAACATTCAATACTTCTATACTACCTAATGATATTAAAGCAGGGTACCGAAACTGTAAAGTTCGCCCATATATTCCCAATCCTCTCCGATGCTTCAAATGTCAAAAATTCGGCCATTCTACAAACAACTGCAGAGGAAAAGAGACTTGTTCTCGCTGCAGTGAAACCGGTCACACTTTTAAAACCTGTAATCAGCCAGAAAAATGCACTAACTGTTCCGAATCTCACTCTGCAAATTCTCGTCAATGCCCTAGATGGAAACAAGAAAAACAAATACTAAATATTAAAGTAATGCAAAACTTGTCATATTTTGAAGCCAAAAGTAAATTTATAAGCTCCCAACCTAGACATAATGTTTCATATGCTTCAGTGGTAAAAACTTTAAAAACAACCAAATCCATAGGTATACAGACTGACAATAGTGAATCTGAACTTAGAAATACAAAACTTACCGTATCATCCAAATGTCCAAAAGCTCTGACAACAACCCCTTCTCAGACATCCAATACGTTAAAATCAAAATCTGCACAACCTTTTCAGCAATCTAAAGTCTCAATCCCATCAACTTCTGATCAGTTATCTCAAAATACTATTAAAAACAGTCAATACCTGGAAATAACCTCACAAATGGTCAATGTTCTTCACAAAAAATTAACTCAATCCCCATTGGTAAGTAAACCTAAATATGTATCTAAAAGCAGACAAAATCGATTTAATAAAAACCGGAAAAAACTACCAACAAACCAACAGGATCAGCTTTCATCTGATACAATGATTACAGATGACGAGAATTGCTCGGATGCTTCTCAAAATTCCCAAATGCAAGTAGAAAAAGGGATGGAAACTCCAGAAAACCTGAAACCAAAAAACATTAGAAATAAAAAATAATGGCCGATAAACTCATATCGTGGAATTGTCGTGGGTTTTGTGTTAATTTTCCAGATATCAAAAATTTAATTGAAAAACATAATCCCGTTTGTTTTGCATTGCAGGAAACATTTTTGAAACCTAACCACAAAGCCAGTATACAAAAATATTCGCATCTAAGGAAAGATTTTATTGATGGAAATAAGGCATGCGGAGGAGTATCTCTCCTGGTTTCAAAAAGTTATCCATTTTCACCTATTTCATTGACAACTACCTTGCAAGCAGTGGCAGCACAAGTTACATTTCAATCAAAACTCATCACAATATGCAGTCTGTACCTACCACCAAATCAATCAATATTGCAATCAGATCTTAACAACCTAATAGCTGAACTACCGGAACCATTTATAATCACAGGTGACCTAAACGGGCATAGCATAACTTGGGGCAGTGACACTACAAATTCTCGTGGGAATCAAACAGAAACATTAATAGACGACCACCAACTCTGTATACTAAATACTGATGAAAAAACCTATTTCCACTTTCCATCTCGTACATTTCATGCTATTGATTTGACACTGTGTTCACCACGCATTTATACCTTATTACAATTTTTTGTTTGGAATGACCTTTATCATAGCGACCATTTTCCTCTAATCATCAATATTTTTAAACCTGGGAATACTAATACAGTGCATTTCCCTAGAATGCTAACACACTTAGCAAACTGGTCACTTTTTCAAGAATCCCTAGCATTCGACGAAGAAATTGTTGATAATGGTAGTATTGAAGAAGCTGCACAACATATTACAAATTCTCTAATATCGGCATCTGAAAATTCCATTCCACGTACTTCAAATAATTTGCCTAAATACCCAAAACCATGGTGGAACGAAGAATGCAGACAAACTCATAAAGAACAAAGAAGAGCCTGGAGAATATTCTGTAGATACCCAACCGCTGAAAATTTAGTTCTGTTCAAAAAATCCCGTGCACTTGCAAGGAAAACTAGAAGGCAAAGCCAAAGAGAATCTTGGATTAAATATATAAGTACCATAAATAACAATACGAAAGCAAAAGAAATTTGGGCTAAAATAAAAAAAATATCTGGACACTACAACCCTTTACCTATTACGCATCTTGAAGTTAATGGAAATAAAATAACAGAAATTAAAGAAATAGCAAATAGTTTAGCCGAAAACTTTTCCAGAGCCTCTAGTACAGAAAATTACTCTCCAACTTTTCAAAAACACAAAACTCAAACTGAAAAAAATGTACTTAGAACCTCTGTTGAAACTCATAATGATTACAATTCTCCTTTAACAATAACTGAATTAAAATCTGCCATTAATAAATGTAAAGAAACATCTCCAGGGCCTGACAAAATTCACAATAGTATGTTTAAACATCTCTCTGATACGCATTTGGAAATAATTTTAAAACTGTTCAATAGAGTTTGGCTGAATAGACAATTCCCATCAATATGGAGAAAATCATATATAGTTGCCATTCCTAAACCAGGTAAGGACCCTATACATCCTACTAATTACCGACCAATCGCTCTTACTAGTTGTCTTTGCAAACTTCTAGAGAGAATAATAAACTCAAGGTTAATATATTTATTGGAATCTCGTTGCATATTATCTAAGAGACAAAGCGGATTTCGCAAGTGTAATTCAACTATTGGCAATCTAATGCTCTTAGAGACTGATATACGTGAAGCGTTTTTAAAAAGGCAACACCTTGTGACGATATTTTTTGATATTGAGAAAGCGTATGATCGAACTTGGAGATACGGCATTTTAAGGGACCTTTTAAATTATGACATTAATGGAAATATGTTTTATTTTATTCAAAACTTTTTAACAGACAGGACATTTCAAGTTAGAATGAATAACACTTTATCTGACACCTTTAACCAAGAGGAAGGTGTTCCTCAAGGTAGTGTCATTAGTGTAACCTTGTTTCTTATAAAAATAAACAATATTTTAACTACATTGCCATCTACAGTGGACGGCAGGTTATTCGTTGATGATCTGCGCATCTCCTGTAAAGCATCTCATATGCACACTATCGAAAGGCAATTGCAGCTCGCCATTAATAAATTATCCCAATGGGCTGAGTTAAATGGTTTTAATTTTTCTACAACCAAGACAACGAGTATACACTTCTGTCGACGACGAGGGCTCCATCCCGATCCTGAACTATATCTATATATAAATATAAGCTTCCGAATCCCCGTTTTAAGCGAAACGAAATTTCTTGGTTTGATCTTAGACTCTAAACTCACTTTTGCATCTCATATAAAGCACTTAAGAAAAACCTGTGGACCAAAATTAAATTTACTTAAAGTTTTGACAAACACCTCTTGGGGTGCAGATACAGATGCCATGCTCAAAATTTACAGATGTATCATCCGATCTAAACTCGACTATGGTTGCGTCGTCTATGGATCAGCCAGAAAATCTGTTCTTAAATATCTTGACACTATCCATAATTCCGGCATACGCATAGCAACAGGAGCATTTCGCACATCACCCATAAAAAGTCTAAACGTTCTATATCATGAACCAACTCTTGCTCAGCGACGGAATAAGTTAACATTGAGATACTATTTTCATATCAAAAGCCATCATACACATCCCATGTTTTCGCATGTTATAACTCCATTTTATGAAAGATTGTTTAGTAACAGAACCTCTGCAATACCGACTTTTGGTTTGAGAGTAAGAAAGGTTTTATCTGACCTAAACCTAGAAGATTTTAATATTCTACCTGCAAGGGAATTGGGACCTTCTTGGGAAGCCATTTCTCTCCAAAGTATTGATATTTTTAACAATTTGACAAAAGCACAAACTGCCGCTAACATTTACCTACAGATTTTTAATGCGCACCGAGAACAATATAGTGATTTTAATTCTATTTTTACAGATGGCTCTAAAAACCATGACCATGTTGCAAGCGCTGCTGTTACTCCTATCTGTACAATATCTGAAAAATTACATTCGCAATGCTCCGTATTTACATCTGAATGCCATTCAGTTTATCTGGCTCTCCAATTTATTTCCTCTCAAAGGTTGAAAAAATGGATAATATATTCAGATTCAAAAAGTTTCATAGTTGCCTTACAAAATAAAGAAGTAAATTCACATTCCATTATAAATAATATTTTAAACCTATACACCATATTACTCCTAAAAGAATATGAAATAATCTTCTGTTGGGTACCAGGCCATGCTGGCATTTCCGGTAATGAAACAGCAGATAACGTAGCTAAGTCAACTAACAATATAACAAACAACCCACTTACTTACACAGATATTAAAAATGCGATTGACAATAAACAGTATTTACACTGGCAAAATGATGGGGAAAATGAAATAAGTAATAAATTACACGACATTAAACCTTCAGTAGAATCTTATAAAAGTCTAAACATAAGTCGAAAGCAGGAAGTAATATTAAATCGTTTGCGCATTGGACACTCTCGAATGACCCATAAACATCTTTTATTAAACGAACCTGCACCCGAATGTTCTCATTGTAGGGAACCGCGCACTATTAAACATATTTTAACCAAGTGTAACAATTTTAAAACACAGAGACAACGCCATTTTAGTAGCTTTAATCCAACATTGACTTTATTAATTGGAGATAAACCACACGATAAAATTTTTAATTATTTAAGGGACATTGGTTTTTACAAATCAATTTAGCTTTGACTTATAGCAGAATGTTTCTTTTAAAACAAGTTGTAGGTGCGGTATGGCCAAAAGTGGCTTTTGCGCCAAAAATTCTCAACTAACTAACTAACTAACTAACATTGTCGATGCACCTATCTGTATTATCGTAACCTGTGTAAATCAGAGCCTGGCGTTCTACAAGTTGGTGAACTTGGTTTCATAGTACAAATAATCAATAATAACTGATTTTTTTTACAAATAATTTATAATATATTAATTAGAAGGTTAATAATAAAATGTTTGAAAATTTGAAATTCATTATCAAAAAAGATGTTAAATAATTAATTCATATTATCAATTGGTATAGAAATATTTTTGTATTAGAATTTAATTTAAAAGACTTAAAACTGAAATGCCACTGTATTAAAAATGGATTACTCGCATGCTTTAGTAGCCCAGAGTCGAGCACTTTACTGTTGAACAGTTAAATGTAGATCGATACCATACACCCTTGGTCCCTTCGCAGTCTGATCAAAGTGGACACCCACCCACTCACTAACCGTTGCTAGTGTGATGCTTGACTTAGGTGATCTTCTGAAAACCGTGTCATGGCAACCACTGCGAGACTGTTTACACTAAAAACGAAGCAGTTTGGTTGATAGGTTCTATATTTACGTTCCACTAGAGCTGCACAATGGGCAATTGTTGATGGTCTGGGAAACATCCCTAAGGATGATCCGAAGGCATGCCATCACAATTTGGATCCTCTGCAGAGGGTATGGCTCCTCAACTTTGTTAGCCCGACGACCTGCGCGAGAAGTCGAACCCCTTACGGTAGAACAGTTTAACGAGGACCGATGCCGCGCTTCCCCTCGGTCCCTATGCAGGCTGATCAAAGTGGTCACCCACCCGCTTACTGACCTCAGCCAGTGTTGCTTGACTTCAATGTTTTACTGGGAACTGTGTCTTTACGAGAAGAGTCTACTGCGGGACTCTAAGCAGTTTGGAAGCTCTGGCTTGTTGTCTATCTGTCTTAGAAAATTCTAATAAGTGTTGTTGTATTTCTGATACTACGAAGCGTGTCTTTCGCTTAGAAATTCACCTTTGAAATATTTCTAACTTAAAATCACAAATAAAATTTAATTTATGTTAGCGCTTAATTGAGATAGAGTATATTAACCTAGCGTTATAAAAACTACTTCTTGCAACATATTTTTCATTATTTGTTCGAAATAGTGGAAATAAATGTTTTTTCTAAAACTTTTTTGAAGTATTTCTCACATTTATTTATTTTTAACAAATTTTAAAACAGCAGAAAAAAAGATATTTCATCCAATATAATGAGGTGGCTACTTAAATATCAAAATTGCGTAACTCACATTTTTCAAACTTCATATGTTTATTTAAAGTATTTATTAAACTTTATACTTCTTTAAAAATATACATCTACTCCAAGGAGACATATTGTAACAAAATAAGAATTTCTTTTTAAACATTTCCTATAATTTATGGAAAAAAGTTTCTTCTACTAAAACTTGTTTGGATTCTAAAAAATAATTTACATAAAGTGACTTCGTTTTAAATTCGAATGTTAGCGTTAATTGAATTAATTAAATAAACCCTACGCTCTTGTGAAAAAATGATATACTCTCGAATAAAATGGACTTCACTTCATTTTATGAAAACAGAAATTTTGCATAAAACGCCTTTTTGTACAGTTTTGTACAGTTAAACGAATCTTTTAGGGGCAAACGAATAAGTAGTGAAATTACTGAAGTGGCTACTTTTTTTCGTGGTTTGTAGTGTAGTTAGCTACAGTCCCTGCCCAAATTATTAGACACACAATAAGATTCTATGTAAAATCTTAATTATCAGGTGATACTATGCAGCTGTATTGTTTTTATATGATAGAAACCAGTTTTCACTTGTTTACGTTAGTGTATCAATTGAGTAAATTAGATGATATATAATATAAATTCAACGACAGGATAAATTAGACTATATATTATATAAATATAGAATATTTATTATATCAAGAATTATATTAGCAATATTATAATTAGATCAAATTATTCGACGCACTGTAGTGTTTTAATAATGGCACGATTTGCACGAGTTAATAGGCAATACTTTTATATTTAAACACTAGGTATTAAACGCTCACCAACCTTCGCAATAATTGTTTTTTCTTGGAACAGTTTTTTCTACTAAAGTTAAAATTATTCACTTAACATATATGTACTGAAAGGAATTCTGTTTTCTTCCAACGTCAAAATATTACTATCTATTAGTATTATAAACGATCTCTTGGCGAACAGAAGTGATTTTTCTAATTATCATTTTATAAATTTATATTCTTATAACATTACAAACAAATTTGATGAGTTCACAACTCTTAATTTAAAATTTTCTCTAATAATAGCAGTACTGGAAAATAACTTCAAATTAGGGATACAAAAATACCTTTACAACTTTTGATAAATTTTATGCTGATGACATATAAACAATATGGAAATGAATGGGGAAAAACTGGATTCTATCACGTGATTTTCCGGCCAATAAAAATGCGCCGACAACAATGGAAAACGGTGTTAGACCATTATGATTTTATGTTATATAGAGATACATGAAATTAGTTTTTATTCAAGAAATTTTTTATTGCTTATTTAAATTTATTTTTAACGAGTTCCATTACAATATTAACCAATGGATGCAGGAACGTAAACAAATGCAAACAGATTTCAGTCACATAAAAACAATGATGCTGCATAGTATGAGCAGATAATTATAATTTTACATAGAATCTAATAATATAGACAGGGCCGGTATAAAAAAAGTAGTGCAGTGAGTTGAAGGATACGAAAAGAAAAAAAACAATAGATTCCGGGAAACTACTTTTAACGATAGTTTAGTAAAGAAACACTCTCTAACACAAATAATTTTTGGAATTAGATCTTCTCGCTTGTCTATCAATGGATGCAATGAAAATGATCTGCAGATGAGAGTTAGAGGGAATTATGTATTTAGAATCGTGTATAACTAATTTTTAAACTATGACATTACGAAAAATTAATTACTTTGGTCACACTTTCACATGTGAATTACCTTCGTGAAACATGGATTATGTTATTTCGTCCTTTATTTTTCAAAGGAAATAAAAGAGAATTCAATAATTTTAAGATTTCAAGTATTTAATAATTTCACATTTCTTAAAATTAAATATTTTCTGTCAAGAAAGGCAGAAAAGTTGAAGATCAAATGAACAAATTCGAAAAAAAATATTTATTCATGTAAGCATGAATAAATATTTTTTAATTATTTCCTCACATTTAATGTAAGTTCTTCTCCTTAAAGGAGTGAATTAGTTACTATCTCAAAGTAGTAGTCACTACATTTAAGAGTCTATAAAGAACATCATCCTCCCTCGCACAATCATTTAAATAAATATACATTAGGAAGCATCGAATTTTTTCCATGAACATAGTACTGAAGTACTTAGTACTGAAAACCTTTAGGAGTGACCATCAAAACCTGTCTCAGCGGGCGGAAAAATCTCTGCACAAAATGTGAAAAAGGTAAAAAAAAAAAGGAACAAAATATTAAAACAAAAAATATTAACAAAACAATTAAGCGGATTAAAATGTATTCAAAATATTTGTATGCAACTCTTATTCAGAGTTCTCTCTCAACCTCATGTTGAATTCGCAAAAGACGATGCTATCAAGTTTTATAGTTGAAAGTTAAATTAGAAAAGAAAGTTATTTTAGAAAAACAAACCTCTTCTCCCCTTTTAAAGAAAACTAATTTGTAATGATATATATATATATATATATATATATGCAAACTTAACCCTGCTGTTCTGTTCGGGTCTATTTGACCCGGAAAAAAATTTATGCGTTTTTAAAAAAATATATTAGAGATATTTCCATGAAACTTCTTGACATTGTTGGTTAATAATATTAATATGTACTCCTAGGCGGATTTTTATTTATTTGTATTTCAAAAGAATATTTTTCAATTTATACCTAATGTATCGTTCGGATCAATAGGACCCGAAACATTTATTTTTACTCATATACTCATATGGAAAAGTATCGAAAGCAAAACTTTTCAAGCATATATTGGATTATTTTTATTAGCTGGTGTTTATAAATCATATGGAGAATCAACAAAAAGTTTGTGGGATAAAGAAACTGGCAGAAACATATTTCGTGCGACAATGTCTCTCGAAACATTTTGTGCCATATTCAGGGTTATTCGTTTTGATAATAAATCCACTCATCAAAAAAGAAGAAATTTGGATAAATTAGCTGCAGTGCGAGATATCTGGGAAGAGTGGATAGAAAATCTACCAAAATTATATAATCCGAATGAAAATGTTACCGTGAATGAACAATTAGTAGGATTTCGTGGCCGATGTCCTTTCTAACTATATATATACCAAGTAAGCCATCTAAATATGGGATCAAAATATGGACTTTATGTGACAGTAAAACTTCATATGCATTGAACACGCAAATTTACACCGGAAAAGAAAGAGGGTCAATGCCGGAGAAAAATCAAGGAATGCGAGTAGTGTTTGATCTTACTTGTGGGTATTCGGGACACAATGTTACATGTGATAATTTTTTTACATCTTACAACTTAGGAAAACTTCTTCTGAAACGGAAAATGACAATGCTTGGCACCATTAGAAAAAATAAAAAAGAACTTCCTGAACAAATGCCAAACAAAGAAGTACACAGCTCATCATTTTATTTCACAGCAGACACAACTGTTGTCAACTACATTCCAAAAAAGAACAGGAATGTTATTCTTATGAGCACTTTGCATCACGACAAAGAAGTTTGCAACAGACCTGACAAAAACTATTTATTAAATGACACCTGTCATTTATTACAAGAAAGTATAGTTTTCCGAATCGGGTCATATTGACCCGAACGTTACATACGTGTAGTAAATACGAACAGAACAGCAGGGTTAAACAAAAAACGTAATTGTTTAATTTATTTAAAATAGTTCTATCATTCATAATTGATAAATTTGTTTTTACTCGTAATTATATCAATAGGAATCATTTTTATGGACGCTAAATTTTATTCATAGATCCGGTCTTGAAACGGTTAGAAATGATAAAGTGGAGAAAAAAATATAGCAATATCACTCTTTTGTCACAAATTCTTTTTAAATTCATAGATGAAATTAACTACAGTTGAACCTCGATTTAAAGTACTTTTATTTAACGAACATTTTTCTGTCCCGACAGAAAGAGTGCTGGAATCCTCTCATGTAACGAATTTTTAGCTTTGATTTAACGAACAACAATCGCTGGAGAGAAAAAAATTAGTCCATAAAACTAAAAATTAAATTTTTCGCACTTAATATTTTGAATATTTCACACTCTAATCCAAGTGTGTAATTATATGTACTATATATTAAGTTTTAAAAGCAAGTACCGTCGTTAAAGAATTATGATCATTCTAAAGTTCATTTCCTAACGTGTAACTTATAATTTTTAAGCTCGTCGTAAACAATAATCACGCCTCTGTATATCTAAGGGTATTTTGCATATCTTATATATATATATGCTTGTATATCTAAGGGTATCGATATTTTTATACCATACTCTTTAGATAAATTTATATTCGGTTTAACGAATTGATTCGATTTAACGAACGAATTTGTCGGTTCCAATTTGTCGCTTCTACCCACACAAGAGGAGAGAGAATTAAACGAAAGTGCTTGAAGGCGTTGGAAGAGTCGATAACAAAACTAATTGAATATGTATAGCCGTTGCATGCCTCCAGTTTATTTGGCGGTTCATTACGATGCTTGTAATTGGAATCTTGAAATATGTGTGCACACATTAGCAATACAAAACATTCCTATGCCATATTATCCCACGTCGGCCATATGAACTGGATCTTTCATTAAATGTACATAAATAGGATTCAGGAGAGCATTTTTTGTGAAAAAAATTACATTTAAGCAATAATAATTTGCCATCAGGAGGCCTTAGATTATGGAGATTTAAATGGATTTTAATATATATATATATATATATATATATATATATATATATATATATATATATATATATATATATATATATATATATATATATATATATATATAATGGTATTGGTGACCATTAATTAAGTCAATCAACGCCATTAATTATACTTTCCTTTAACAATAAAATTTTTTAACATTGAATCATGAGTCACACAGACTCTTAACCACACAGGTTACCAGTTACACAGAAAAATACTTCATCTAACTCTTTCTTTACATCGAGAAAGTTCGATACGTTTTGTTAAGGAGAGCGACATCTGGCGGAATAACACAGAGGCTGTTGTCTCGTTTATCACATATATATAACATAAAAAGCTACAACTACTCTTTTTATGTTATTCCTTTTCTGTAAATCTTTTTCTTAATTAATTATTCAAAACAAAAGGTTCTTTCTCACACTTCAACATTCACATCCTGTATTTTAGTCTATTTTTAGTTCAAGTATGCATTAGTTTAACATTTTAAAGCTTATCCCTCTAACTAACTGTGAGAAAGATTTTTTTCCCCGGATCTATTTAATAGACTAATTATAATTATTTCCTTAAAACTTTTTACGGATTTACTTTGCAAGATTTTCCCTAACTTTTATTGAGGAGCACAACGATTTTGCGTCACTTGAATGCTAGCTCTCTATGAAAATGTCTCAATAAATAATAAGTACGTATAGCCTGGTGGGCCTAACATATTACGTATATACATATTACTGATAAAAATTCGATAATATATATATATATATATATATATATATATATATATATATATATATATTATTGATTATGATGATTGTCTTGATTGTGGCAAATTATGATTATTATGAGAAAAAGTACTGAAAACAATTAAACTTTATTTGATGAGGTAAGCTTAAAACGTGTTTTGCTTCATTTAGTAACCTGAGACGGGGTGGCTAAGAGGATAGAGCGCTCCTCTCCACTCCAGGGGTCCCGGGTTCGAATCCAGCGATGAGGGGTCAATGAGAATTCTCAACTCGAACACAGTGCTGATGAGAAAATATCGTCAGAGGTAGATGCATCATGTTGCCATCATATTAGAGTCCCCTTGCCGTCATGTTAACCGTGAGAGGTTTTTGTGGTTTTCCTCGCCATGTAGCGCAAATGCAGGTTAGCACCATCCAAAAGTCCTCCACGAAGGCAACTCTCCTCTATTTAACCCGGTAGTTCCCTTGCCTTCTGGATTTAGTTCTATATTACAAACCTACGGAGTTGAATATTGGTTGTCGTAAACTCAAAATTGGTTCTACTGTAAAACAACGGCTATTAAAACAAATTAATACCTTGAGACCCCTTTGAAGGACAAAAAATAATAAAATAGAAAGAAGAATTGAAATTATTTTCGTTCATACTTGAGGTGAATTGCTCAGTATAGTTTCCACCCTCTCTACGAGGGAAGCTTACATCTTCAAAGACTTTCTTTCTCAATCGGTTTGAATAATTTTGAAATCTTCTAAATAAAAACACACCTTAACACCAAGTAAATGCATCACATGATTGAACTTAATCTACAATTTTAGATCAAACAGTAGAAATTCAATGAAAACAGTTCTTTCAATGCAGAAATCTAATGGACCATTAACGTATCATTAAGTTGAATCTGAACAAGATTTTTGCTGCTATTGAAACTGATTCAATTGGTGCACGCACATAAAAAGAAAAAAAAGCGTTTGAATTTTGCACATCGTGTTTAATTTATCAGGTTCATAATACTATCTCTGCACTTAACATTTGTTACATGTCTGGCCATATTATTAGACGTACTATAATATTCTATGTAAAATTATAACTGTCAAGTGATACTATACATCTATACTGTTTTTACTCGGATGAAACCTGTTTGCATTTGCTTACGCTCCTGTATCCATTGGATAACATTGTAATGCAATATGTTAAAAATAAATACAAATAGGAAGTACATAAAAAATCTCCTGTCTAAAAACCCATTAGAAATATAAAAGTACTGCCTGTACACTCGTGCAATTCATGTCCTTATTAAAAAACTACAGTGCGTATAATAATTTGACATAATTATTATAATATACTAATATAGTACCTGATATAATAAATATTCTATATTTATATAATATATCGTCTCATGTATCCAATCGTCAAATTTACATAATATATAGTCTAATTTAACCCATTGACACACTAACGTGAACAAGTGCAAACCGGTTTCAGTCACGTTAAAACAATGAAGCTTTACAGTTGTTTATTCGCTAATTCTCAAAAATATTCACAACACAAAAAGAGATGACCGGAATTTTAGAATATCATCAGTTTATTTTTCGGAGATTGTTTCACTCCTTCCACATAACTCGCACATTGGCACACTGCCTTCTCGTTCCACTTATTCCTTTTTCTCTAGGGGGCGCTACGACACAATACACTTTCTAACTCTGAACATCCACCCCCGGGTTGAATGACATATTCAACTGTTTAAAAAATTAAACAATCAAAAACAATTCAACACAATGTACACAATAAAACTAAAATATTCAAAATACACATAAATTGAAATCTTCACACTTCTTGATCATTTGAGAAGGGTAAAATACAAAGTTTAGTAATTGAACGTTTAAAAATTCCATTTTTAGTTTTCACTAATACTACTCGAATTTTATTATCTTTACCAGAATACACTTCAAGAACTCGACCAAGAGGCCAGTTACACACAGCCAAATTATCTTCCTTCAAAATTACCATATCATTAATTTTTACATTGTTTTTCTCAAAATACCATTTAGTTCGATTTTGAAGTGTACTCAGATAGTTATTTGACCAAAGCTTCCAAATATGTTGTACAAAATTTGATAACTTTTGCCATACTTTTAACCTGTTTTCCGGTACTTCAGTTCCTGAACTCTTGGTCTTGGCAACTCTCATCTATCAGATGTGGGAATGGTTTACGAAGTTAGATCGAAAATCGTTGAATCATTTTTAAATATTTTTTCTTACCCATTGGTAAAATGGGTGTTTTAGGTTCGATGGCGTTATTTGGCCGCCATCACACTTTTCAACTGTGTTCAAGAGTAATAGTAAACAGTGCGCATGCGTTGCTATGGCCACAGCTGTTGTTTGATAATTCTTTTAGAATTCTTTTTTTCACTTTTAATTTTGTTATGCATTAAGTGGGTGAGTTTATTTTTGAGATATGAGAGATCCTATTAAATACTTTTTGAGTTGTGAATAAAAAAGAATTTCATCATTTGAACGATAATTTTGTTAAAGAATTAGAAATTCTAATCTACAGTTCAAACTGGATAGTTTTCAATACTAATTCAGGTCACACATAAACAGGGTAAAAAAAAATTTTAAAAAATTAGACAGCAACCAATCTGCCAATGAGAAACCTTTCGGTGAGCATTTTTTTCTTTTTAATTTCCTTTGAAAATAAAATTTTATAATTTATGTATAAATTATTTATGATTTTCCAATATTTTAGAATCGGATCGTTGAACGTTTTATCTGACACTATGTTATTTTTTTGGTAAATTTTAACACGGTTAATTTATTAAAAATTCCCTCAAAACATTAAAGAAATTAATAAAATTCCCAAAACGTTTATTGAAGTTTAACATTAAAGTCTGTAATTTACGAAATTGTTTATCAAAAACTTCACTTATAAGTAATAAGCTAATGAACTACTAAAAGCTAAAAGAAAAAAAAATCAGGTATTGAAATAAGCACTGTGACAATTGAAACAAAATTAAAAATATTTTTCAAAATCGGAGTTGTATTTTCTTAGAAAAGTTCATACAAAAAAAAATATTTAAAAGTGTAAAGATGTTATCAACTGAATACTTGATATGCTGTTGTTCAAAAGGTTTAGCAGTAATTTCTTGTGTTTAAATAAGGTAACATCACATTCAACGCATTAACATCTACAGAAAGAGTTTTTAATATTAGCAATAGTTATACAGTATTATTAATAATTAAATTTTGTAGAAATTATTGTAAGGGAAAAAAACAATTTAATACAGTGCAATTTTTTCCCCATTAGATTGGCCTGCTTCCAAGAGATTTTTAAATAAAAGTGTTCAACTTCCTAATAAGAAAATTTCAACAAAATTTCTAAGAGAAATTTATTCTATTACTGCTTATTCGTTGTCCTGAAGTTTTTGAGGCCCATTTTATCCAGGGCTTTCTACTTGGAAAAATTTGCTCTAAAGTAGTTTCATCACTTGAATAGAATATAGTCTATTCATACTTCTTTTAATTTGAATAAAATATTTTTGGTGAACATCAAAATATTATCGTCAGGAAAGAAGTCACTCCCACTCAATGAAAGTGGTGACAGCTGTCTCTGATTTCCAGAAAATGACATCCCAGACACGAGGGTGTGTTTGTGTCACTTTGAAGGGAAAGTACCTTCAAATACCTTCTTCTTTGCATTATAAACGCAATTAACTGAGAAATAACGAAAGAGAAAGAACGAAAAGAAAAAAAAGCCTCGTTGTTATCGAAAACAAGTATTGGAAAATAATTGTATTTTTGCTCGTTTTTTTTTTATTTTATTTTTTAGTTGGGTTATTTAGGAGTAAAATTTATTTTTTATGTTTATAATTAATATTACACTTCAGAATGAAAATGTTCGTGTCTAGGTGTTAACACTAAAGGGGGTGGGACTAAACAAATATACTTCCATCGGGATAAATGCGCCTTTAGTAAAACTTTGATGATAAAAATGAATTTTTGAACAAAATGTTAAATTTTTCCTTCAGGTAAATCCTATCCTATTTTAGAAAAAATGTTTACCAGGCTATAACATTCCTAAAAAATATTCTAAACAGGGAACAGAATCTTTTATATAAATAGTAAGATTTGATGACAAGTTAGACATGCCACGGCATGTCTAACGTAACCATGTGCAGGAATGTTGAAGACATTTGGAACATACATTTATTCAGTCAGTTTTTTCTACTAGAAATTCAAAAAAAATATATATTTCTATTATTGCCGCTTACGAGAAAAAATTTTTTTAAAAATTACAGAAAAGCTAAAGATATTGACAAGATTGGAGTTTATAACTGCCAAATAAACTACATTTTTCCTACAGAATTGAAGTACTAAAACATTTGTCTACAGTCAGCTGTAAATTTCCTTCAGTGCAATCATCACTGTAAAAATACTTCAGTTATCTTTATCAAATATAGTTATCAAAATCTTTAGAAATTACAAAAATTCTACAAAATTATTCTAGTTTAACTGGGGTGATTTTAAAATCATAAATTAGTGTATTAATGTATTTTACTTAGGCTGCATTAATACAATAGTGAAAAACATTCTAAATGACCGCTCAATTGTTTGAGCGGACGACGAGATTATATCTTATTTTTTTAAAGTTTTTTTCATTTTTTTATGAAATTTTTTATAATTTTTTAAAAGAATTTTTGGTGGTATATATATATATATATATATATATATATATATATATATATATATATATACATACAAATAAAGCATCAGAGTGTCGACTTTCACCAGTGAATGTCCCAACAATCACAGTCGCTTTGGTTGATGTCCGAAATATTTGTTATATCCTATTTGATATTGATTTATTCGATATTTTAATATCTGCTGAGGATAGATTAGGAGAAACGCCAGTGTTCGGAATATCAGTTACATACTTGACCTTAAAAATATATTGATGCAGGACACACCGGCACTCAACTAGACCTATTATATATTCCGGACATTTACCAAAGTGAGATTGTCACCGGTGAAAGTTAACCATCAATTTCGGTCACTTATAGAGTACAATTCTAAGTGCCTCTTCTTGCCATTGTCTGTTGATGTCTCTCGGTAAGATGTTTAATAATAAAAATGCACAGCTAATAAATGATCGATAAGTGATAAACATAGGAATAAGTTCCTTAATGGTAGGATTGTCGGAACGGGGTACAGATTCAGAAGATGATTTAGTGTATTTATCACCAGGAAAACAAAAATCGTTAAATACATATTCTTCAAAAAAATTTGTATAATTAAACTTATCTAACAAAATAATAACACCTAATTCAAAAATACCTAACTTTTTTTAAAACACAAAAGCGATTCGAAATGAATACATAAGGAAAAGAAAATGTTTTGAATTAGCATAAAATTGTTGAAAAGAGATAAACAAAGGTTGTGGGGGTGATGAAGACTTAAACGTTTTATATATATATATATATATATATATATATATATATATATATATATATATATATATATATATATATATATATATATATATATTACTGCACAGATCCTAATTATGATTTTTTGAACGTTATTAAAAATATATTTTGAGCTTAAAAAAGGTACTTATTTTTTGTTGAAAAATCTGGCTACGCACCCTGTTCATCGCTTGTAGATGGAAAGGAATAGGTGGTTATTAGGAATAGGTAACGGAATAATCACCTATTTTTGACGATGATCATAATAGAAACCACTAAAATGTAACTCAAAATTTTGCAGTAGTAGATTAAAAAAGTGCACAAAATAAGAAATTTAAAGGGTCGGATTTTCAAGAAAAAATGGACAGCATGTTTGTCTGTATCATGTTTTATTAGGTCTTAATCGGTATATATTTTTTTTCCATTCCTTCTATTAGTTCACACTATCCCTATATCTTGTTCAAATTTTCAATCGTTAATAAAATACTTTTTACTCATCCACTCAATTTCAAATACATTGTTTTAAACCTGTCGTTTATGACACTTAATATTAGTACAAGTTTTTCAAATATTAATTCATTCATTAAATAGAGATGAGCGGAAAACAAAATGGAATTTTTTGATGGGTTAAGCGTGAGTGATTGTTCTAAATTTTACTATAAGCGATTCAGTTTTCACAAATTTTAAAAATAACATCAGTGATAATTTCTAAATTATAACTCTGTTAGAAGAAAAAAATAGTTTATAGCGCATATTTAAATATTTAATAATTTTATATTCGCTGTGTCAGATAAACACAATAAAGAACATTACGTGGTAGTACGTGTGGTTCATGTCACCAAATTTATACTTTTATAGTTCTATGATAGAACGCGCCTTTTTTACCAATTCCTACTATTAGTTCACACTCACCCTATATTTATATATCTTGTTCAAATTTTTAGTTGTTAATAAAATACTTTTTATTCATCCACTCAAGTTCAAATGCATTTTATTAAACTTGTAGTGGTGATGTTAATACAGTTTTTTCAAATATTAATTCATTCATTTAATTTAATAAATTTTAGTTTTATATGGGCGAAAAAGTTGTAATTATTTAATAAAAAGTAACTAAAATAAAAATTTTCTTTGTTGGCCTAAGTAGGAATTTACTTTTAATTTTGTTTTATATATTTATTGTGTCTATATATTTAATTTAACATTTAGCAGCCTGAAAAAATTAAAACATTAAATTTAGTATAAATTTAAATTAATTCTATTATTAAAACCCAATATTAAAATTAGATTATAAATTAGAACATTTGTTTATTTTTCATTAGATATAAAATTATTTAAATTAGAACATTTGTTTATTTTTCATTAGATATAAAATTATTTAAATTAGAACATTTATTTATTTTTCATTAGATATAAAATTTAAATTAGAACATTTATTTATTTTTCATTAGATATAAAATTTAAATTAGAACATTTATTTATTTTTCATTAGATATAAAATTTAAATTAGAACATTTATTTATTTTTCATTAGATATAAAATTTAAATTAGAACATTTATTTATTTTTCATTAGATATAAAATTATTTAAATTAGAACATTTATTTATTTTTCATGAAATAATTTCAGTTTGTCAGGTGGGTGGTACCTTCACAATTTTGATACATGAACTATTTCTGTATTTTCTTTATTATGAATATACTTTATTTTATAATTAACATTGAAAAGAATTCTAGAATTATGCAGGGATCAGAAAAAGTTGGGATATGTTTTCGAGTATTTGGGTACTTAAAATCTTCGTACATCACTGTATCTTTAGGGGAAAATTGGATATGAGTAATTCTTGCATAATAATAATTTTTTTCTCTTCATAATATTCCTTTGTTCTCTCTACAGCAATTTTTCTAGCTTCTTTGGTTAAATTGATAAAATACAGTGATTGAGCCTCCGTTTGGGCTTACATGCCACAAATTCTCATACTTTTTTCTCAAACAGTTAAATACAAATAAAAATGATCACCTTTAAGATGCTATCTCTGAAAGTCAAACTGTTATTAAAAGAATATTTATAAATCGCATAACAATCATTTATTCTTTAAAACAATAATGCCGGTGTAAGACTTAATTCCTCTTTGTTACTAACCCCCTTCTTGAGGATGCATTTTTAAAGAAGGCCTAAATTAATCCCCTCTGGAAGTTTAAGTTGCAAATCAATTACGTTCTTAATTTTCTTCCGCACACCGAAACATTTTAAGTTAATACCATCGGTTTGATTCCTTTAACTGTTTGTATTTCTCTTAATCACACATTCCTTTCCAATGATTTTTTAATGCCTCTTTTTTTTCTTATCAGATAAAATGGATGGTTCGAATCCCTCGTAATTCCCTTTCACATATTTATTGTTTTGTTTATACCGAGATTTATTCATTGGAAAGGAATATTTTCCCGAACGTCTTATTAGGGATTGTTGTTAGATTAGAGTTGCGATTTTTATGGAATAGAGTTTATTTTACTTTATTTTGAAGTGTCATCAAGTTTCGTTGATGGCAACTTTTACAATTTTTCCATCTGTTTTATGCGTATAAACCGTAGGCTCATAATTTTTTTATAACCATCGTTGAACAGCCGACTCAAATTTTGAGTTAACGGCTATTAATGTTCAACTCCGTAGTCTTGTGATTTTGAACGAAATCCAGAAGACAAGGGAACTCCTGGATCAAGTAATGGAAGAAAGTTTGCCTTCGCGGAGGACTTCTTGATGGAACTAACCCGCATTTGCGCTACATTTGGAGGAAGACCACGAGAACCGGACTGACATTGCGTTATATGGACGCAAATGCTCTGTGTAACGCAAATGCGGGCTAGTTCCATCAAAAAGTCCTCCACAAAGGAAAAAGTTTCTTCGAATACTTGATTCAGGAGTTTCCTTGTCTTCTGAATTGGGTTCTAAATTACAAGGCTACGGAGTTGAACATCATTAATTCGAGCAAAATCCACTTCTTAAAATACATTTTCGCACTACATCCATTTTTTTATGCTCATATAAATGGATATTGCTTGTTCATGCGCATTTTGATAAATGTACAAAATGAAGTGCATATGGGCAATTATTGCTTTTAACTTGAATAATAAAAAAATAAAAAAACCTTAAATACAACTCATTCTTTCTTCAATGTTTTATTTGTTAAATTTGTTTTTGTTCCATAATCTGTAGTCATTAAAGAATGTTTTGCAGATTAAGTAGTCATTACTGAATGATAAAGAATGGTTAAGAAATAATTGAGAAAAATTCTTACATACCCTAATAAAAGTAAAGACAAAAAAAAAAAGAAAAACATTTAATTGAAATAGGAATCGTAGCCTTTCTAAGAAGATTTCTTCATTTGAAAAAGTAATTAGCATCCATTTAACTCTAAGAATAAAAGAAATTCTTTTTTTACAATTGCATTTAAACTTTTACTTTTATTGACTAGCAAATCATATTATATTAGTTTTTTCCCATTAAAAGTCACTCATTTTAAACCATTTAAAAGAGTTTTTTTGGGTAAAAAATAAACTTGCGTCTATTTAGTGCATTTTACCTCAGTGGAGTTAATTTTCATTTTATTATTTCCTTTTTATATTTTTCTTTGTCTCTATCTGAAGGATTTGTGCTGACTTCAATTAGAGTTTATTTTGTAAATAAAATTGAAATTTTAATGGATTCTTCAAGGTGCAGAAGTTTGAGCTAAATACTGATTGACCATAATAAGTAATATTTTTACATTAAACTTATCATTTAGTATTGTTTCCACATAAGTGCTTAACGACGCAAAACACTATGTGGGGAGAGGAGTATTCGACCATGTCAATCGAAATCTATGAAAAGGTACCCCAACATAAAATCGAGTTAACATGTCTAATATACTAGAAAATTGGAATTGTATTTTTGTAGTGGTAGAGACACTACAGTACTCCCCCACCAAAGTTTTATCTGTGATAGAATTCGATGAATAGGATACCACTAGCTGATTCCTTGCTGTTTTGTGAGAAGACGGGAGACCTGTATTAAGATCATCTTACTTTTTGAGTGCTGATCGTGAGAGCTGTATTGAGTTCACGGTCGCTCTTGTGTTGCCTTTAACCGTGATCGTGACTGAGAAGCAACAGTGCGAGGAGAGTTCAATGTCGCAGTCACAAGTAGCAAGTCAACTGTTCAATGTGGACCATCCATCAAAGTTGGCGTGTTCAATTTGAAGTGGGCGTTACTATTAAGATGGGTGTGTTCATTTCGAAGTGGGTGTTTCTGTCAAGATAGGCACGTTCACATGTGGGGAGAGTAGTATTTGTCCATGTCAACAGTCATCTATGAAAAGGTACCCCACCATAGAATCGAGTTAACATGTCTTTTATACGAGGGAATTGGGTAGTGGTAGATCCAGCATCCATGAGTCCAAAAGATACGCGAAAAGTGAATTAGCATTTTATTCATCAAAAGGTTTCTTGAATCACAAGGGCGAGACATTTTTTTTATTTTAGAAAACTAATACAAAAGGATATTAAATTTATATGTGTCAGATGATAACTTTAGAAAATCATACCGGTGTGATTTAAGAACCCACAAGATTATTCCAGGCCTCTAACAGTTCCTTGATATGAGATTTCTTTCAAGTCTAAAAGGTGATTTTTATTTTAGAACCGTTGTTGAACTGCCGACCCAATTTTTTGGGTTTACGACTCATGTTCGTAGCCTTGTCATTTTGAACCTAATCCAGAACACAAGAAAACTCCTGGAACAAGTATTGGGAGAAATTTGCCTTCGTGGAAGATTTTTGGTGGAACATGGAGAGGAAAACCACGAATACCTCCGACGGTTAGTCTGACGGCAAGGGGACTCTTAACTCCGTCTACCACTGAGGCTATTTCACGTCAGCAGTGTGGTCGGTGCTAGGCGGATGCGGATTCGTGTCGACCCGCCATCGGTGGGATTCGAACCCGGTTCACCTCATTGGAAGGCGAATGCCCTATCCCCTGAGCCATCACCAGGGGTGAAAGCGAGACGGAAAATAGGAAAGGCTGGTAGTGAAACTTTTTCAGTTATAGTTAGTTTTGGGGAGGAGTTTACTTATTCTTTTTTTAAATTATTCAGCAATATCTACTTTATCTTCTTCTTTCTTTATTTAAATAAACTGGGCCCCTATCCCATTCATCATAAAAATTACATACAGTAAGGTAAAATACATTACTTTGGCAAACATTGTGGTAGCCATAAAAAAATCAAATCTTGTGAAATAATAAAACAATGAAAAAATTCAATATGACAAATTGACGTTTTTACATAACATTGGAAATATTGATTGTAGACTTAAATTAAAAATAAAGATAAAACATATGTACAATAATTGATTTTTGAAAAATGAGAGAAGGCGGATGAATATAGATAAATCATACCTTGATACATGATAAAATAACATATTTGGAGAAAATGCAATAAATATATTTTATCAGAGAAATATTGCGAATTAAATACAACAGAACTTGCAAAAGAATTTAACGTGCATAAGTTGATAAATATATATGCATAAATTGGCTATATTATCAGAAAATAAATCTTAATGTAATTTAATTTAACTTAGTAAAAGTCTGCTGTGAAAAGTTCAGTGAATTTAATTTGAAAGTCTTGAAAATAAAAATAGAACTCACTGGGATTGAGATGTTTCCCCGATGATCCCCCGCAGAAGGCGGAGCACTTCTTCATTTTGGAACAATTCCTGTAATTCATTGATTAATGACACTAATCGGTGAGCAAGTTTAGGCATCGAATTTGATGTTGCTCGAGGGCTCCTTCTGCTGGGACGTGTCTCGCACCCAGTATAGTTGGCTGTGTGATTTTTGTAACAATTACAGCATTTTGGAGGTGTTGTTCTGTCTTTGTAGCATTCATGTGACCTGTGGTTTTCAGCGCATTTTACACACCTTGCAGATGCATTGCAGTGACTTTGCGTATGTCCATAATTTTGGCAGTTGTAACATTGTATAGGTCCTCGACCTCCTCGAAATCGTTCGATTTTGATCGGGATCTGCTGTATGTTGTTGACTTCGAATATTCTATGGTGATTCGTCGTTGAAGTTAGGATTATGAGAAAAAGTGGAAGGAGCCGATAGGCCTCTCTCATTCTCTTCTTAAACTGCACTATTTTAAAGGTTTCAATATTGTTTTTCTGTAATTCTGTATTGATGGCATCTGTATCAAAGTCCACAGGCAGGCCCTGGACCAGAACCTTAATAAATCTGGCTTGCGGTGTTATTTCACGTTTGCTGGGCGGATCCTGTACTTTGTCGATATCCTCCTTAGGTTTTGTTGTCGGCAAGATAGTGGCGTCATCTATTAAGTTATGTTGGCTAGAGGAAGGACAACTGTTTGTAGACTTGAATGTAGAATTATCTTCAATTATTTTGACTGCATTCTGCTTTTTCTTCTTCTTTTTTCTTTTCTTTGCTGGTGGTTCTGTATTATTGTTAATATTGATGTCCGTGTCAGTTTCTGTATTCGGTGTTGTATTCAGGTTTTCATCTTTATTTTCCATGGTTATGTCTTTAGTGCTTGGATTAGTTTCAGTGATTATTGATTCGCCTTGAATGGATTGTTTATTCATCTCCTTGTTTTTTTCTGCTTGAAAGTTTTTCCTCTTCCATCTGACGTGATAAGCTGCATTTGTCAGTTTTAGGAAGTATGAGTATTCATAGTCTCCAGGGTAACTTGTTCTTATTTGAATGAGCAGTTTGCTAAGTAATTTATCGAAACGAATCAGCTCTTCTGTATCAGACTGAGAGTAAAACTCTACAAGATCGTCAATATGTTCATGTTCAACTGATGGAAAATATCTTTTTGAAATCCCACAGGTAGTAATGATTTCTTCTAATGACGTGGATTCTTTGCAATGCAATGGTGAATTATGACCAGAGAGTGAGACCTTTCCACCACGAGCTGTTTTATGATACGGCATGACTTGAAAAAACAAAATGGCGGGCTCAAAATCTAGACATCAAAATGGTGAGTTGGCAGTATTGTCTCTCCCGACTCAGGAACCTGGCGAGAACAAAATCAGTATTTCTCACCTTGTGTAACGTTCAGGATAACCAGAATCAATTCAGTATGACCGGCATAGCAAAGGAGAAGAGGACATCAGTAGAGCATGACCAGCATCAGTTATCGGCATCAAGGACTCAGGATCGCGACCCAATTGTCCACTTTCCTTCGAATCCCACGTCGTCGGACTCTACTTTATCTTCGAAAAGAAGCAGTTTTATATATATGCTAAAATTTTAAAAGAAATCTTGATAGTTACAGATATTTTATTTTTTTCGTAAAAAATGCTGGAATGAAATGTCTTACGTACCAGGTTTTTCTCTTTTCCGTCTTGGTATATAAGGGCTTTCACCCATGGCCATCACGGCTCTCTAAAATATAATTGTAAAAAAATGCTTGCAATTTTTAAAAATCTAAATTGTATCAGGTGATTTTTCAGTCAATAAAAATGCACCGACAACAAAGAAAAGCTGTGTTCTATCATTACGGCTTTATGATATAAAAAGACATTGCAATATCAACAAAAAAAAGAAAGAAAAAAAAATAAAAATAAAGTTTTCGATTTTAGTCATTTTTAATTTTGCATCAAAGTATAGATTGTAGATAATTTTTCTGAATTCGCAAATATCTAATGCATTCCAGTTTGATAGGATTTGAAGTTTATTTTTATTTAATTCTGCGTCAAAAGGATACATCACATATGCATCGCAAACGTTTCGAAATCAGTTTATTTTGAGGATTTCCCCCTCACCAGATGCCGCAAATCTATGCGTCCTGTTTTCCAATCAAAACTCAATTAGCGGTCTTGAAAGTTTAATTTAAGGTGTTTTCAGAACGCCATACAAGTAGAACGAAATGTTAAGATCTTTTGAAAGATGCATAGAATTGACTTCACTGTAGAATTCGTTCGTTTGTGTTGGTACTTCATTATATATTTCAAACAATAATATTGACTAATGAAAGAAGAAAGACTACAAAATCAATATTTTATGTTGATTCATTTAGAATCGCAATTATTAATGTATCTGATTACTTGATAACCATTATGTGTCAATAATTAATTCATTAACGAGAAGTGCAAAGTGTTGGTTAATATTTGAACAATTATTAGTTGTAAAATATTGATTAAAAACTGTTAAAGAAAAAGAATTCAAACTTATAGATTGGGAAACATGGAATTGATAAAAAAAAAAAAAAAGACTTAAAAAAAAGTTTGCTTGTGTCGATTTCCGTTCTTTGTACAAAGTGAAAAAATATAAATAATCAGTTAATCGGTATTGATCAATCCTACGAAATCATGCACAAAACTGAATCATTGTATTGATACAATTTTATAAAGTTTAATAATGATTCCATTTTTTTATTCATTATTATTTGTTGCCCTTCCCGGTGACTTTACTCTGTAAGATTAAGTAAAACACATTTTAAAACGTTCATCACATTAGAACATGAATGTGGGCACTGGAACTGAACTTAAAAAAAAACAGTGTAGGGCATACCGGGCAGTGGCACTTTACAGGACCTAGTATATAATTTGGACATTTATCAAAGCGACTATACGAGTGTCAACATTCACCGATGGAAGTCAACAACCACCCATTTCGGTAATTCACAATAACAAATACACAATATATATACACAATATATATACACAATATACACAATATACACACATATATATATATATATATATATATATATATATATATATAGTTCAATTTTTAAATATAGTTAGTATTAAAATTTTAATTTTCAAACACATACCTGACAGTAAGTATGAATTATCATAATAAAATGCTTTATTTTTAGCTACATATGACCTATTAGAAATCATTTTTAGATCACTCGTTTAAAATTAATTTTCTGCAGAAATGTTTTTAAATGGGTGAATAAAACTTTTTTCATGGATGATCAAAAAATATTGACATCCAAAAACTGCTCAATTCGAATCGTATTTTCAACTTCAGCAATGGGAATAAATTCTTTTGTTCTAAAATTCATTTTGATCCTTGTAAGAGCACAATGGTTTCTATATTACTTTCGATAAATCAGAAGAAAAAAAACAGGCTCCTTTATCTTGGAATTCGATTTGAGTGCATTAAAACACATGACAGTAACATAACATCGAAGTCATATTTTAAAGAAGCAATATACACCGCCTTTAATGTCAGGAGAAAAAAAATGTTCTAAATTCTTGCGCCATTTTTTTATTTTTTTCATTTTAAAAGAATTTTTACTTTGATATTGCGGGCTTATTTTTGTCCTGCGATGATAGGCTAGAAAATAAATTTAAAAATATCACGCTCTCCCTTTATATATATTTATCAATGACTTAGAATTATAAGAGAGCCACAGAAGGGCTTTTAAGATCATTTAATTTTGAGTAGCCAACAGAGCAGCCAATTTCGCAAATATCCCATAAATTGTGTTCTATACCGTTGAAAATAGTTTGCTACTTCTTTGAGATCCAACACATGAGAAGAAATTTATTTTTGCGCCGTTTCTATTTTATAACCCTCGTTGAACAGCCGATTTTTGAGTTTACGACTACTCATGTTCAACCCCTTAGCCTTGTCATTTTGAACCCAATCCAGAAGACAAGGGAACTTCTGGATCAAATAGTGGGAGAAATCTGCCTTCGTGGTTGACTTTTTGATGGAACTTAACCGCATTTTCGTTACATGGGGAGGAAGACCACGAGAGCCTCCCACGGTTAGCGTGACGGCAAGAAGACTCTAACCCATGATCCGTCAACCACTGAGAATATTTCACGTCAGCATTGTGATCGGTGCAAGCCGGATTCGTATCGGCCTGCCATCGCTGGGATTCGAACCCGGTTCACCTCATTGGAAGGCGAACGCTCTATCACCTGAGCCATCTTTTGTCCTGTTTAATACAACCACTAAGAAATTTGAACCTCATCCTAAATTGAAGGACGGTGTTATTTAGACTAATAGCTTTTTAATTATAACAATTAATTTCACACTTTAACTTCCGTATGCTAACGTACGAAAAATTGAAGTAACTGCGCTTTGTTTTAGATGCTGATGAACTGAATCTTAGATGAGCTTTATTTTTGATGCTACGGATGTTACGTTGGCGAGATTTATGCTACAAAGAAAGAGCTACAAGCACGCTGTTTATAGCTGTTAAATATTGTTTTCTGTTCAAGTTTACCTTTGAACTATAAACATGGACATGGTATGCGAATTTAAAGAAATATATTGATGAAATTTAGAAATGAATCGTATGATCTTACAACCATGGGTTCATTCAATAAAAAAGATATTTTTATTGGTTTTTGTTTAGCATTATGGTTGTCTAATTGCACTAGTTCTATAAGAAACTAGATATATTTTCGTTATTTTAAAATTATAAATTATATTTACATTTAAACTATACAATTGAATTAAAAAAAATAAGTTAAATATTCAATAGAAGCTCAATAATATTTTTTTTAAATATTATTAATAATAATAATAAGCTGCATCCTTTATCGCTGAATTCATCAAAATCTATACTGCCGTGCAGATTTTTTTATACATTTGGCATATGATAAGTAGTAAAAAAATATTTTTATAAAATGACATTTTGTTTTATCTTTCAAATTCTATTTCAGTGTTCATAGCATTAGAAGAAAACTAGTTGTCTTTTCAATCACTTTTTTCAAATGCTTCACTTCACTTCACAGAACCGCAATCGTTTGCTTTAAATGTTTTGATTATGTGGTCAAAGTTTAAAATTATGCAGCTGACGAATATTTTGCTCTTATTTTCATTTACCTAAGTTTTTTCACGGATGCATGAGCATTTCAAATAAACTGAGGCATGCGGGAGCTAACGTAAATTTGCGAAATATCTCTTATAAATGTTTTCCGCCAAATGTTATATTTTTATGAATGAATAAAGAATTCAGTAAAATATTTCGAACTAGCTGAATACCTGTTCCTTGTTTGCGGTAAAAAAAAAATCAATGAATCAGTACTGAACAACACTACAAAACCGTACACATAACTGATGCGGACACAGATAAAGCAAAAAGATTTTCTTTTCATTTACTTATAATGCCCTTTTCAGTGACTTCACGTTATTAGATTATGCAAAACACGTAGTTCATACCATCAAAATAAAGATTTGCTGTATTCAGTATCATCTATTGCTCAAGATAACTCACAATATTTGACCATAATCAACCAACTTTCTACTAATCTCAGAAAGGCCATCAGAAACTTATTTCTGCAGTATCATAATAAATAAAAAAACACGGTATTGTTGCAGCTTTAATAGACACCAAATTTACTTATAAAGTACTTACCTATGTAACAGTATATTTGGTACCTATAAAAACTGCACCAATCGTCTTAATCCCTGTAGTAACTATTACCCAAAATAAATTAGTGTCAATAATAGTATAGCGATAACATAACAAGTACATTTTCTGTATTAAATTTGCCTACATAACTTATTTTTTAATATTTCAATTAGTTCCTATTAACCAAATTATATATTATAATATAAATAGTATTTATAATTCTATATAATAATTACATACAATGAAACAAAATTATATAAATAGTTTAAAAGCTCTCTTAAGCTGCAAATTAAAATCCTATTTCTCCTAAGAGTACAAAAATCTTAATTGCAGTTTATTTTAAATTTTACAAGCAACAAGTTTTAAAAGACTAATTTGATGACCATTTCTATCGCGATCACGTTTAATCGCTCTAATTATCTGGCTTAATAAATAACTAGATTTCGATTTTAATCATTTTACTTTGATTTCGATTTTAATCATTTTCAAATGACGAGGTCAGGTCTAATGAATTTCTGTAATAATTTAAAAGTTGTCCGGCAGCCATTCAATGACACAAACTATGAGTTCAAGACATTTTTCAACACAGTTATCAGCAGAAGTATTTTTATCTCTGTCATTAGTAAATATAGAAAACTAATCCTAGTGTTTCATTATGTGCTGTACTATTTCCTAGCACACCTCTCCAATATCAACGTGAGTGTCGCCAATAAGTTGAAATAAATAATGCCTTTTAAATACAATCAATCAAATGAACTACAAGTTCTACAGATGAATGACAACAATATACAAAACTTTAATCTTTTAATAACCAATAATTTAGCATCAAAACGGATTCTAAAAATGTATAAACTTAAATTAAAACAAAAAAGAACAACAACAAAAAAAACTATATCTGGTTGCCACGCAACCTTAAAGTGAAATTTTAAAACAAATAAATCTAAAGAAAATTAAAGGTGGCGCTTCTGTTAAAAATACATACGTTAATGACTTAAAATCTTAAACAGTGAGTATCGTATGATAGTTACCAATTTGTACATATGTGTATAACATTGTGAACATTCTTTTGTTATGAGGCTAAATATCTCAGACGGACTGAATAGTTAATTAAAAAGAATTTTAAAAAGTAGCGTAATTCTAACGTAATTTAAAGAGACGCTTAATGTATTTCGTGAGAAAGACTTGGCAATAATTTTGGTGTCTTGCCGATCATTTGGGCAACAAAATGATAGTTATAGAGTAATTGGTTTATCAAATAGGTCGCGCGATTCCCACAAAGAGCAAAGGGGGAAAATGTCTTACTTTTAATCAATGCACGCTGGAGCCAAAATTAGATTTAAGGGGATAATTTAAAAGTGTGAGAAAGTTTTTCAAATAAGAATAATAAATTAAGAATAGGATTCACAGAAAAGAAATAACATAAAAAGATTAATTTATGTTACGGGGTAGTGTGTGCGTGCTCGAAAAAGACACCACCAATAATTGATAGGAAATTAAAGTTTCAAATTTATATGACCATTTTAGAAAAGATCAAAAATAACTTTAAATAATGACATAGTTACTAAGTTTTTATTTCAATAAAAATACAAAATTATTATAAATAAATACTTAACTTATAACTAACTCACTACTACTTAGAAACCCGACAAAATTAATATTAACTACAGTGTTGCCAATAGATCGAGAAATATTGGAGTTTATTGTAGCACATAAGAGACGAGTATTATATGTAGATTAAGTATTACAGGACTCGCAGTATACCCCTTTTTTTTCATACAGCTTGTAGGTGGTTGGATAGTAATATTGACCCATTGAAAACAGGATAATGAAAATGACAGTTGAAGAGGAAAACTGGATCATAATCAATAAAAATTTTATTTAGTAATATTAGTAGAGCTCAAGAAACGAATATATTTTATCCATGATAATGTTCAAAGTTAAATAAATTTTGCTTAGTAATAAGGACAGGCCATGGGAGACAAACCCGCCTATTCAAAAGCCAAATTAAAAAGTATAATTGAATTGTTCTCAGCAGACTTTTAGTATTATGAGAAGATATCCATGGTTGGAAAATTATCGAAATATAACATAGCCAAAATAAAGCCAACCCCCCATAATCAATATAGGTTTGAAAAAATACCTCTGCGATCGTCAATAAGGCTTTGAGAATTATATTAAACCATGTAACTGAAACATATTTGAGGTAGGAAATTTAAGAATAAAGACATAGATTTTTATTTTCGATTAGGCCTGACAGTTAACCGTTACATTGATTGATAAGAAAAGAATAAAATATTTTATGTTCGCTTTAAATAAAAATTAATTGATTTAATTTAAATACAATTCGATTATTAGATAATCGATTGATTAGAAAATAAGTTTAATGAAGTTAGAGATATTTTAAAACGTAGGAAATAAGCAATGCCAATTGTGGCGTCATACAGCTATATGCTAGCAAACTTTACGGATTGTTATCTTTTGTTGACGGGATTGTTACCAATATTTGACAAAACAGAATCGTCTATTTTTTAGTTAAAAACAAAAAAATCTTAAGATCATAAATTTAAAAAATGTTCCTAAAATTCACACACAAGATTTGAATTTTATCTTGACAGCAAAAAATGTCAATAAAAATGGTTTCATCATCCTCATCTTAGTTGGCCAGGTAGCCGAATGTGGGTCAATGCCTTCCTCTGAAGATTTCTCCATAACTACTACCGATTTATCTTTGATCTCTAATTTTTTCCATTAATTGCACGGCACCGACCACAGTGCTGGCATGAAAATCCTCAGTGGTAGACGGATCATGGGTCCCTTTACCGTCAGGATAATCGTTGGAGGTTTTCCTCTCCATGTAACTCAATTGCGGATTAGTTCTATCAAAAAATTCTCCACGAAGGCAAATTTCTCCCAATATTTGATCCAGGAGTTCCCTCATATTCAGGATTGGGTTCAAAATTTCAAGGCTACGGAAACATTTGTCAAAAATTGGGTCGGCTGTTCAACGACGGTTATAATATAAAATTAAATTAATTGCAAGAAAATCTGACTAGCTTTCTTGTTTCCAGTGGGTCTAAAAAGAAATATCGTTTTTAGTGTATTGTCATCACTCATTCGAATCACGTCATCCAATTCATTCCATTTATTTTTATGTATTACATAATAACAGGTTGTTTATAAATCTTGTACAGTTTAAAGTTAAATCTCATTCTCCAGATATTGTTTGCACCACCGCAGAATCTTTCTCTCAAATAATGCAATACAATTTTCCTCCAGTTTTCCCTTTTCATTTTCCAAATTCCTTTTCAGAGGCATATGCCTAGAGCGACCGTACAAGAGTTTTTTAAATTAGGAACTTTGTTTTTCTAGGAAGAATATAAATGGATTCAGAGTTATTAAAAATGAATTTCTTCTTTAAGAAATTACGTATTTTCTTCGTTTAGTCATACTTCGAGTATTTTTTGAGTCACTTACTGGCTGTATAAATTCGCATTTTAATGTACAGAATCCCAGCCTTTGGATACGGCGATTTAACACAGTTGGAGACATTTTTCTTTTACTTTTGGAAATCTAAATAATATGCCAACAAGCTTACAATCGCCTGAGTTTCGAACGCAAAAAATTCAGAAAGTTTCAACAAAAATGTGCATCTGCACCCACTTACCCACCACCACGTTATCTCGATTAACTTTTTCTTACATTAACTTAAACGTAATGAGCCAGTAAAAAAAAATATAAAATGTTTGTTGAAAAAATTCTGTATTTACTATCAAAATGATTTCTTATGTAAACATGCTGTGTAATGAATGTTAGTAAATTTAATTTGAAGACTCCTATTTACAATCTGATTTAAATAATGTATTATATATATTTTTAGTTAGAAATAGATATTAAAAAAACAAACAAATAAAAACTGGGCTCGTATTCTAGGTTAGACTTCATTTTTGTTTCGTTTTATCGAACAAATGGAACAAGTACAAGTTGTTTGCTATCAAATAAGGATTGAAAAATATGTTATTTTGAAGCTCAAACTAAAGTGCATCTGACATGAAAATAATGCATCGTATCAAACAAGGTTTGAAGAATGTTAGTTCGAAGAAAGTAGAGAAAAGAACACTTTTAACATTTCTAAACTCAGAAGTGGTGACGTCCATTGGAAGACCTATTTTTCTTCTAGTTCCCCCCTCCCCCGCCATTGATGTTATCCTTCGTATCGGATCATTGAATTGAATCCGGCTCAATTCCTGCACATCCTAAAGAAAAGAAAGAATATAAATTGAATAAAGAAAGAGTCTATAGAAATAGAATGCAAATAACTCAAGTGAATCTCAACGAGAAGTCATAATTAGGCTTCTCTCGTTTGAGTTCAATGGATGAAAGCTAAAATAAACGGGGAAAAAAAAACTAGGGAACATCAATGAACAGTTCGATGTTCTAAAATTTTCTCTTTTTCTAACAGAAACTGCTTTTCCTTAATTTTATTTATTATTTATTTTTTTATTTTTTTTGAATCTATAGTTTGACATTTTATACTTAACGTTATGGGGACCCGCATTCCAAATATTGGTATTATATTGTTATTATTACTATTTCAGATGCGATTTTATTAATAATGTTTCAAAGAGCACATCAACCTGAATTATTTGATTGAATTTAGTTATGATCTTTCCCCTCGCAATGAACAACAAGAGAGGCAAATAATCTTTATTTTTTCTTTATTTTTAGTGCTCTTCAGCTCTTAAATAATGTACAGTCGGGGAAAAAAAATAATAACCCTTATAACTCATGAATTATTGGTCTGATTTGAATCTGTAAATTGCCAGGGAATATCTAAAAAATATTATATAATGTATAATGACCGAAATCAACTTTCACCGGTGAATGTAAACAATCACATCGTCACTTGGGTGAATAATACGAAATATTTTTCATATCCGAGTTGATGTTATTTTATTCATTGATATTATATTTATTCGATATTTTAATATTTGTTGAGGATAGATTAGGAGAAACATCAGTGGGTAATTAAGACTATTGGTTTTTAATCCAATTTTCTTGTAAAATGCCACAATTCTATTGTCAATTTCTTTCTTAGAGTTGTTAATCTTAACAAAAGTATCATTGTTATCATATTCTTTACTCATTAACTTTTTAAAAAAATTTTTGCAAATAAAACAAAAATTATTTGGTCCCTTATCAACAACACATATAATAAAATTTTGTCTCAAATCTTGAATAGATTGAATAATTTCAGAATTCAAATAAAAACCTTGGTATTTAATGTTCAAAAAATTCAATTTGAAATTATACAAAACATTATACTTCCATTCAGAAAATCCCTCAACAGGCCAGTTTTCTAGAGCACGTGGCAATAAAACCGTTTAAATCTTTACTGATTGAGGAAAGAATAAAATTCAAATTATATTTTCTTCGTAGTGTGAACTTTTTTCCGATTCCCATAAGAAATCTTAATTGTTTATCAATGACAAGTTCAAGGTTACCTGTAACAATGTGTTTAAAATCGGTATTAACGAAATCTCTAAAGTGTACTTGTTCACACATGAAAATATCTTCTAAATCCATTAAGTTTTTACAGAAAAAATTTTAATTGCAAATTCTATTCTTTAATGTCTTACTATATTTGAAACAAACAGAAACCTTAATCTTATCTTTAATAGGAAAATAGTCATCAAGACCAAGTTTCTTCAAACTCAACCTTATGTTTGGAATATAGCCAAATTATATAAATTTTAACCTAGTGACTAAATTTTAACTAAGTTATATGAACTTTTAACCTAGTTTTAGGCGTGGTGTAACCAAATCATGGCTCATGCGCCAAAAGTTTAAATCACTCACTTCATCAGATTGCTTAAAGAGGTTCTAATTTTTGCATAAAAATTTATACATTTACTTTACAGATTAATCCGAAGAAATTTTGAAGAAACTTAACATTATTTGGAGGTTAAAATATCTTAAAATTTGCTGTCAGAGTAATCAGAGGAAACTTTAAACAAAAATATATTAAATATATTGATTATAATACTCTCATATTACTGATTGGGGTGAGATATTTTAATAACTGATGGTGATACATAGAAATAATTACTAATATTTATAAATCAGTTACTTGTGTTTTGATAAAAATCAAGAACTTATTACTTAAATTAAAATAATTTTTACGTGTAAACTACACTCTCAAGTGTGTCTCACTTACGTGTAAACTACACTCAGACAATGCAATAGAATGTATCAAATTATAAAAAATATTATAATTATGAATAATTTAAATTTTAAAAATATCCATAATAAGCCTTTATATCCATAATAAGTTGAAATTTCAATAAGAATTTTCAAAACAGAAACAAATTATTAATATAAAAAAAAAGAAATTATTCAGACTCATTTCTAAATAAAAAACAAAGATAAAATACTTCGTAAAAACTCCTTTATCGAACAATTGCTAATTTATCATTGATTATTTGCTAATTTATCATTGATATGCTATTATATATTTATTTATTAATTTACGTACCACAACCTTGTAAAGGTATCATTATTGTAAATATGAAGACACACTATCGCAAGTTTTACAGAAACGTTAACACACTGTAAATCGGAAATATACAGTGTGACTACTAAATACTGTGACGCTCGAAAAATAGGAATTAATTCTTATTATTTAGTGAAACAATTTGTCTCTCACTATTCCTGTCGCTTTCTATAAATGCAGACGATTTTTGCTTAAAACAAAACATTTAGAATAAGTTTAAAGATGGAGTCGAAAAGTTTGATGGTGACACAGATTTTCAATCCCCTATTTTCAGCAGGTAGAATCTTTAGACAATTAAAATCTCTTGGACTTAATAAAACATTTATACGTATAGAACTATAAATCGATTATTGGATGCTAATAGCTGTAAATATTGACCATTGATTGAATGAAATATTGATTGCTCGTTCAAAGCTCAGTTCGTACAAAAGAGCGCATTAAAAGAATTCGCGAAAAGAAACGCTCTGTTAATAAAAGGCCTCCTGTAGAGTATTTGTCCTCATCGCAAAAGAAAAGTTCCATAACTGCAAAAAGGTTGCAAAGATGTAAGAAATTGCTAAATTCCTGATGAGAAAATATTTAGTACAGAGAACAAA
This sequence comes from Parasteatoda lunata, assembly GCA_949128135.1. Classification (NCBI taxonomy): domain Eukaryota; kingdom Metazoa; phylum Arthropoda; class Arachnida; order Araneae; family Theridiidae; genus Parasteatoda; species Parasteatoda lunata. Next base: position 111,294,059 of record OX421973.1, read on the forward strand.
GTGATAATGCTGAGCGTGCAGCAACCTTTGATGATATATACCTGAAACTGTATGAACTGTGCAACGCTTTCAGGACAAAACAGGCTTGGCTCTATGTCAATTCTTCGAAATTTATTAAACCAGAAGAGCTTCTTCATCGGATCTTAAATTTTTAGACTACTGTGTTTGAGGGAATCTATGCACAGAAGCTTAGACACAGCTTCTTGATTGCGTCACCTCTTAAAATGATTATCTTTAGTAATCGATAAAGATGGTGGTCCATTCGAATAAAACTTCTATTTATAGTCGCGTACTCATTATTTAATATCTGTACAATAAAATGATTAGCAGTATTTTGTATCTGTAGCAGTATTTTGTAGCCACCTTGTAAATCACTTCATGCTTCACAGTTTTCATTCATTTTTATATATGTATATATAAAAGAAAGAAAAAACAAATTAACTAATAAAGTTTCTACAACTGGCATAATTATTTCTTGCGATATTAATCATGCATTTTTTAATTTCCATTTTTCTACGAGTTGAATGCAGATGAGTTTCACAAAATGTTTTTATTAGTTCCAAATCCAGATTATAAAAAACTGAGATAAATAATTCAAATCTAATTAATTAATCCAGAGTTGATTTGAATCTGAAATTGAACGGTTGCACTCGTATTTAAATATTAATTATTATTCAAAAAAAGAATGTTACGAAAGTGAAAGGTACGTAGGCAGGGGATGTATGAAATTTTTTTGTAAATGGCAAACACAAACTTTTAAACTTTTAATTCATTAGCTTAGGTATTTGTCACGAGGGTAACTTGCTCAACTATTTTCTGCTTCAGAGGGGGGGGGGGCAAATCTCCAGATCCATTTTTAAAGGGGGGATATATTTTTTTGATATTTTTTATAATCTTGTTTTAAAACTGTTCATTAGATATTTGAGGTATATTTTTGATTATTTAAGGGGGCATCTTTTAATATTTGGGATAAATTTTATTTTTTTTTACTTATTATACTCTCTTGGGAGAAGATATTTTTACAGCCAAAGTTAAATAATTAATGTTTTCAATTACAAATAATAACAATTATCGAAGTCCATTTGGAACTTGTGTTGTTGTTTAAGGAAACGGGAGTTTTTTGGATAATGGATTAAATTTCAAAATAATTTCTTTTTTTTTCGGGGGGGGGGTATATTATAAAAAATATCATAATCCCCCTTTTCGCTTAAAGGAAAAGTTAGATAATCAATTTTCTAATTTTTTATTACAAATAATAAAAGAAACCTATTTACAACTTGTGGTTTCGTTTGAGGAAACGGGAGATTTTCCAGTGGTGGGTTAAAATCTTTTTTTTGGGGGGTATGCTTTTAGGTTTTTCGTTTTTAGTTTGGTTTATTCTTTCCAGCCTTATTCATTATATCTTCAACTCAAAATTTGCATGTAGGGGGAACCCCATTTTAAACCATTGCTTTTGTTGAATAATAAGTTATTTTTGTGGGGTGGGGTAAAAACCTTAAATTTTGTGACTACTATTTTACAGAGACAGTTGTGAAATTATAAAACAATTAACAGATTATCATTCTTTATAAAATTTCAAAACTATTAGATACAAATGAAATCTGTACAGTCCCTGGCCAAATTTTATTAGATTCACTAAGATTCGATGTAAAATCTTAATTATCAGGTGATACTACACAGTTTTATTACTTTTTCTCGGATGAAACCAGTTTGCACTTGTTTACGCTTCTGTATCAATGGGTTAACATTGTAATGCAATACGTCAAAAAGAAATACAAAAGTGAAGTATTTAAAAAATCTCCCGAATAAAAACCCATTACATGTGTGTTTAAATATAAAAGTATTGCCTATTAACTCGTGCAAATCATGTCATTATTAAAAAACTACAGTGCGTCTAATAATTTGATCTAATTATTATACTATTGCTAATATAATGCTTGATACAATAAATATTCTATATTTATATAATATATTCTATATTTATATAATATATTCTAAATTTATATAAATATATAAATATTTATATAAATATATAAATATTTATATAATATATTGTCTAATTTACCCGATCGTCAAATTTATATTATATAATAATATAATCTAATTGAACCAATTGATGGTACCCGAAATTAAACAAGTGCAAACCGGTTAAGTCGCCTAAAAACACTAAAGCTGTATAGTATCACCTGATAATTAAGATTTCATACAGAATCTTACAGTAATTTGGCTAGGGACTATATAATAGATAGAAATGAAATAGTTATAATTCCAAAGTAAACGCATTTTACTCAATTGACTGAAAGAAATTGTGACGTTCATTTAAAATTCTTACAAGAGAACATCCTACCTTTTCGAAACTTGTGAGGTCGCATGCAACCCATAAAAGGTTTCACTGAGGGGATAAAGCAGTCAAAACAAAAGCCTGAACTCCTCATCCAATCATTGTTGCGCGAAAAAGGCGTAAAGGATGGTTTATAATAACAATATAGCGATGCTTTATGAGGTAGAAAAATAATGGATCATCTCTCCCTTTTATTTCTCAGCCATAAAAGAGAGTGAATTTAATCTTTAAAGGGAGAATACATAAAAGAGGATGCCCTCATTTTTAATGAGAGGGGTGATCATCAACATTCTAATCTGGTGTGTCTCGAAGCCTATCTTATTGTTTAAATGATCAAAATAAAAGAAATAACGGTTTTATTCTTTACTTGTATAGATCGTAGACTTATTGAAAAAAAAATCTGCCATTTTGAAATACCCCATCCTAATTAAAAAATAAAAAAAAGGTTTTCAGCATTTTTTTTTAATAAGTCGGGTATTTTTTACGCTTATTAAAAACATCATGCATTACTAGCAAGAAAATGAACTAAGAAATATACTCTAACAGACATAGGCTTATTTCAATAAGATTTTAATTAGAAAGTTTAGAGCAATAAGCTTTCACAATCATTGCGAATCTATTGCGTTAAATATATATATATGTAAACAACCCTATTTTCCAGACTGCTACAGAAAGAAGTAAAATAAACAAGAAACAAGAGGTAGATAACAAGAGGTAGCAAAAATACAGTTCGTGGCCAAAATATTAGACGCACTGTAAGATTCTATGTAAAATCTTAATTATCAGGTGATACTATACAACTTTATTGTTTACGTTCGTGTATCAATTGGTTAAATTACACTATATATGATATGAATTCGACGATATGTTATATAAATATAGAATATTTATTATATCAAGCATTATATTAATATATTATAATAATCATTTCAAATTATTAGACGCACTGTAGTTTTTTAATAATGACAAGATTTGCATGAGTTTGTATGTAATACTTTTATATTTGTAATGGGCTTTTATTCGGAAGATTTTTTATATACTTCTTATTTGTATTTATTTTTAACGTATTGCATTACTGTGTAAAAACCAATTGATACAGGTGCAAAACCGTTTTCATCCGAGTCAAAACAATACAGTATCGCCTAACAATTATAATTTTACATCGAATCTTAGAGTGCGTCTAGTAATATGGCCACGGACTGTATTGGTTGGAAGGAAAACTAGGAATGGAGGTCACATGTTCAAGTAATAAATTAATTTGTAAATCCACTCATTGAAAAACCTATGTAAGACATAAATTTAGGACGAAGCAAATTGAAAGAAATCAATTTAACTGATTAGAAGAGTAGACAGGGCATGTTTCAATGCGAAACAACCGGGCATCCGGTACTCGGGGGCACCTCAGAAGTCAAGGATTATTCTAAAAACTAATCTCTTGGAAGTATAGACGTGCATTCAATTAAGTCAGAACCTTCAATGCTACTGTAGCATAAAGCTTAGAATTACTTTGCTTCGGAAGTCTATCATCTACTTAATCAAGTATCTCTCCACAAACGATTGCACATATAGATAGTTGCTGTTGTAGTTCATTTACGTCACACTTGATCCGTACAATTGGCTATTAGCGACAGTCTGGGAAACACCCCTGAAGATTATCCGAAGACATGCCATCACAAATTTTATCCTCTGCGGAGGGGATGGCACCCCCCCTAATTTGATAGCCGAAGACCAGCGTGCAAAGTTGAGCACTTTACGGTAGAACAGTTTAACGAGGATCCATACCGCTCACCTTCAGTACCTACGCAGACTGATCCAAGTGGTTACCCACCCGCACACTGACCGCAGCCAATGGTGCTTGACTTCGGTTATCTGCTGGGAACGCAAATATAGATAGATACTCATTTATGCTTTAAGGTGAACCATCCGAACATTCAATGCTGGGTGAACATAAAACTAACCTTCACTTCGCCTAGATAGGCAATCCTCTACTAAATCAAGTATTTGTCCACAAAAGGCAGAATTAATTTACTTCTTCTCGAATTGTAAGCATCTAATTATTACCTATAAATTGACTAAGCAACATTGGAGTCAAAAATAGTTTAGACATTGTTTAGTTTTCTCTCAAAGGAATTTAAAACATTCCTTTATTAGATTTGTTTTTCCTTTCATAACTTGATTGTTCATAATAATTAATTTTGCTTCATTCATTTAATTTCCATTATTAAGTTATTTAGTTTTATAAAAATACATTTTAAAAACATAATTATAAATGAAATAAACACGTGGTTTCAGATAACTTTAGAAATACTATTATAGTGACCCCCTATGGTACCACGTTCAAATTTATCATTTCGTATGTCTGACTTGACGAATAAAAAATATCTAATTAAATAATAAAAAACATGTAACAATCTATTCTTCGTCAAATAGAGCTATGAGCTAGCTAACATCTGTGATAGTATTTTCAAAATATTTGAAAGAATTTTTATTCTTTCAAATATTTTCGTCTATAGTTAAATTTTCTATGACGCTTAAGCAACGAGAAAATTCAATTTTTTAACGGCTACTAAGTAAATGACTTAACTAACCACTCTATTAAGCGAACTAATTGGAAATTTCGTTCAAATTTTATGTTCGGTAAAATATTCGAGAGCTCTGAAATTGTTCATTCGTATTTAGTAATATTATTGTTTTTAATACTAACAAATGTATTCATATTTTGGATTGGATTTTAAATTATTTTCAAAGCTATTTTTAAAATAATTGTTTTAATGCAAGTTCGCGATTTTTCTTATTTAGAAATTTAATTTTTACTGGTATGAACGCTCTCCTAACAAAACTATGAGGACCCTATTTCCTAGACTGCGGCTACCCCCTCTATTTTAGGAACCCGTTGAAAAATGCTTATTCAGATAAAGTACGTTTTTGTGTCTGGTTTCGTAACTTAAAATATCGTCTGAAATAATTAATTAGTATGTTTGAGGTTACCCCCTCGAACCATTAAGAGGGAGTCCTAAAAACTGAAGATCTGATCATTAAATCAAAAGTTATTCCGGGTGATCCGTTTTTTATTTTGCGCTCTGTACATAAACTACTTTAGTATTTTCTTAACAATACTTCAGTTTTTCCGAGTGCTTTCGTAACAAACTTCAATTTTTATTCATACGTTAACATTGAGAAACAGAATCTTTAAAATGTGGGAGAAAATTGGCTCATTAGTTCTACACGCGCAAAATAAAAATCGTTCTTTAAAAAAAAACTTAAGTTTAGGAAAATGAGAAATCAATGAGAATTCAATTAAACACCAATATTTTTTTTTCATTTTGTATTTTAAACGAGTTAAAATAAAATAAAAAAAATATATTCTTTTTTTTCTTAACGAATTGATTGTTTAAAAATTTTGATTAGCCGAGTCCGAGAAGTATAAACTTATTAAATTTATTCCTTTTTTTTTCTCTTCCTGCGGGGCACGAAGGAGATTTCTTCTTGTAACTCTTCTGTTTTATTTTGTAATTTAAAGGGAATCTGGGAAGCAAACAGAAGAAACTTTTCACTCAACTAAAGTCAACATTTTTAATTAAGATACTCTCTCTTCCAGCAAATCTGTTTGCCTCTTCCTTTTCTTTTCTTTTACATTTACTCACAAAAACTGCCCTCTTGACTTGTGTTCTTTTTTTTTATCTCCAAAAATCGATTCCTCGATATACTTGTTGTGTTTGATTAGAAAATTGTGAAAACTGTGAGTACACATTGAAAGAAATATGAGTTGCTGACATAATAATTAAAATATATTGGATTGGGTTGTGTGTGTGAAAAGAAACTAGTATTTCTTGAAATCAAATATATTTTAGATTTTTAAAAACAAACATCATTTCATTTGAAATGCGTCCAAATTGATATTGACACACAATTTGATATTAAAAACAAACTTCGCTACAACAATATTTCAGGGACCCAATATTATATATTATAATATTATAATATTGTATATATTATAATATTGTATATATTATAATAGTGTTGTAGAGGGATATGGAGGGTCTACATACTTTGGGAACACAATAAAAAAAATTTAATTTTAATTTTATATTTGTATTAACTAAAAATCTATTAATATATTATACAAAAATTTAATTTGCAGAGTGTTAATTATGGTTAAATATGAAATCAATCACTTCTTAAGAGGTAAGAAAGACAATTCTAAGAATGGAAGATCTTGGGGTGTGTTATATGTACATAAAGGATGGGGTATTGGAATCTGAATACAAAAGCCATTCACTGTGATGAAAAGAAATAAGATAAGTACATAATCAGCAGTAACTCTTCTCTTGTCAGAAAAGACTGAAAAAAAAAAGGCAAAATATCATACATTAAGATTATTTGAAAACCAATAATAAATGGAAAAAGTAAGGTTGAAATTTGAAAAAAAAAATAGTTTTACTGGGGCTTCAGAGGATATCACACTATTGAGAGGAGGATAACATTAATTCATGTGCAAGTTCGTAGGTACCACGAAACATTATTGTAATAGAGAGAGTTATTGTTGTATCGGATATCGTAGTAGCGAGAGTTCACTCTACTAAGAAGATTTCTCGAAATAAAACTTATTTGTGAATATTAATAGGTTTTTATCTGATTAGAAACTTCATTCGCTTCAAAAAATTTACAAATAGCAAATAACAGTGTGCAAAATAGCAATCAAACGCTTCAAAAATAGGGGCCCATTTTCAAGTCTTGAAGGACTTGACAACAAAAGTGATTTGAAATATTAAAAGTTACAAATAACAAATGGAAAAATAAGGCGAAGAAACAAAACTAGAAAAACCACGGAGAAAAATTGTAAAAAATAGAAAGAAAAAAAAAACCCCACAGTGGTCGAGAGAGGCAAATAAAGTAATGTCGTTAACACGGAAATCAGCATTCATGATGCTTATGAATGCTGATAATCTTATTAACATTAGTTCCTCATCCCCACTTAATAGCGCGTGAAAATGCATTATACCCTGATTCACCTCTCTCGATCACTGTGGTCTTTCTTGTTCTGTTTTCCCTATTTTTTTCTCCCACGACTATTGTGATTTTTCTAGTTTCGTTATTTACTTTTTACATGTCGACTGTTATTTGCTATTTATATATTTTTGAAGCGAATGAAGTTTCTAATCACGCAATATTTTAACGCTTCAGTTTCTTGGGATTATTTACTTAATATAAATAGGAATTATTTTGCATCGGAATTATTCTTCATAACTTTTTTCAAAAATCAACCATGTTAATGAAACATTAAAATGGAATCTAAGTTACCGTGAATGTCTGAAATCAAGAGACTTTCACTGGTTACGAAAATCGACACAAAAAAAATGTCATTTCTCTGAATAAACATGTTTCTTTCTTGCATTTTTTTTTTGCGTTTCTAGATATGGAGGGAGCAGGTGTTGCCGCAATCTACAAAAATAAGGCTCTCTTAAACAATATTGACTAGAAAACATTTAATGAAAACCGGTCATTTGATCAAAAGCTATTTAGATATTCGGGTTTTTTTTTTTTTTTTTTTTTTTTCAATTTGGACACATTGAGCCGTGATGGCTCAGGGAATGGAGCGTTCGCCTTCTAATGAGGTGGACCGGGTTCGAATCCCAGCAAGGGCTACTCGATACGATTTCCGCATCCGGCTTCAACCGACCACAGTGCTGACGTAAAATATCCTCAGTGGTAAACGGATCATAGGTTAGAGTCCTCTTGCCGTCAAACTAACCGTGGGAGGTTTTCGGGGTTTTCCTCTTCACGTAACGCAAATGCGGGTTAGTCCCATCAAAAAGAGCTTCAGGAAGGCAAATTTCTTCCCCTACTTGATTCAAGAGTTCCCTTGTTTTCTGAATTGAGTTCAAAATGACAAGGCTACGGAGTTGAACATCGGTAGTCGTAAACCCGAAATTGGGTCGGCTGTTCCATGACGGCTATAAAATAAAATAAAATGACACGCGTGTTTGACCTCTGTCAGCTCCTGATTTGCTTCTAGGCCATGAAAAGTCGTACAAAACCAAGAGAAATACACCTCAGTAAATAATTTAATGTTCCTTGAGTAGCCCGGAGGTTTATGACCACTGGTATCGAACCATTGGAAGCATGTCTAGTTTTTCAGGACATTATGAATAAAAATTACAATTTTGGAATTATATCTATTTATTGCTATCTCGACAAGTGAGGCATTGTTATCAAGGTAATTTTTATAATCTAAATCAGTCGACAAACCAAAATTCAGTCGACAGGATGAAAAACTGAGTAGTTACAAGGGTTTTAATATGTAAAAGGGAGTACAATTTGTAAGCTATATATATTCATTCGTCTGGCATTACTATCATATTACTATTTACACAAATTTTTCGTCTATAATAACCTAAATAAACTGACTATGCAAAAAAAAATTATTTAACAAAAATTTATAACCGGCGTTGAAAAACTGACCGATTTTTAAGTTAACAACTATCAGTGTTCAACTTTGTAGCCTAGTAATATTGAACTCTACCCAGAAGACAAGGGTACTCCTGGATCAAGTATTGGGAGAAACTAGCCTTCATAGACGACTTTTTGATCAAGCTAGCCACATTCGCGTTACATGGAAAAAGAAAACCACGCAAGCCTTCCACGGTTAGCCTGAAGGCAAAGGAACTTATCCCTAATTCGTCTATCATTGGGGATATTTTATACTTCAGCACTGTGGTCGGTGCGAGATTAAAAGTAATTTAAATTAACAAGTTTTTTTTTTCTTTAAATATTTGAAGACTTTATTTTGGTCATACCTGAGACTATGCAATGTGACTCGTATCTTATATGTAAATATTTTATTTTTAAGCTTAGGGATATATATGTTTCAAACTTCCGATTCTCTCCAATACTTTAAAAAAGAAATATATTTTCCAAATAATTATCTTCTAACTAGAATAAAGATTTACGAAATAATATATATATATATATTTTAAATCTTATTGAAAGTCAAGTTGCCTAACCAACAATCATTTTTATAAAACAGAAGACTCAAAAAATAAACGAAACCAATCAGAAATGGATGCTAATAGAACTTAAAAATTAATCTTAAGGAAAGAAATTCATGACAACGACGATTTTTAAAATATCATTTTCTTTTGTAATTTGAGATAAATAATTGAAACATATAAATAATATTTAAAATAAAAACCTATGCACTTATTATCCAGACAATGAGAAGTAATTTCTTTACTAATATATAAATAAAATAAACTTAATATATAAATAAAATAACGGGTTTAAAGATTTTTCTAATTTATTAATGCAAAAAATTCCTCGAAGCGTCTTTTTGCGTTTCAAATTTTATTTCATTTCAGAAAAAGCATGCAAATACACTTATTTTGCCATTAAGAGAATATCTAACGAAATGTTTAGTGATCATATTTCTAAGTGTTAATTATACTTTTATAGGTATAGTTTGATTTCGTGAATCAGCATTAATTTTTCGATAGATTCCACTCTGGAAATCAATTGGGTGGAAAATATTACCCTCGTTATTGTACTTCATAACCGTAATATTATCTAATTCTTTATTAAAAATCTGAAACAAAACATTAACATTGTGAAAAAATAAACCCTAACGAGATAGATAACCAAAAGTTCAAAATTCATTAAAGATAAGAACGTGTCTTAAAATGGGAATCTTTTTGTCATCGCTAATATAATTCGTGACCTGGAAAAATAGGGAGTTTTTGTTTTCTACATATTTTTTGGGGGGCTGAACACGAATTCGTATTTTGTAACCAAAATTTTTCCCTCGAAATTACTCGAAAAATTATGGAGTTTTTTTTTCATATAAAATTTTTTGACTTCTAACTAAATATAAAATGTAATGATGGTGTCGCAGTTGTTATCGGCGGTGCATTTTGATTCGCCGGAAAATCACATGGTAGGGTCCAGTTTTCCCACTTTAATTTTCATATTGGTTTGGTTGTCATCAGCATAAAATTTTATGTTTTCTTATAAATATTTTTGCATACCTAATTTAAAGGTATTTATAGATTTGTCCGTTTATTAAGCAAAAATATTAAATTACAGTTATGAACTCACCAAGTTTGTTATAACATCATACTTTTAATTTTATATGTTATTTTTAAAAAAAAGGCTTTTGCGCCAATAATTATGACAATACGTACAATTTTTCAAGGCATAAACAAACAAATGTTATTTCAAAAAATGTGATTACTTAGAAATACGATTTACGCTCATTAATAGATCTAAATAGTATCATAAGAGAAATAATTTGGACGTAGGAAGTGGAGGGAAAAGTGTTCTTTTTAATACATGTATTTTTAGTAGAACGATTTAAATTAAAATCTTTTCTTTGATTTATCTTTAAACTATAATTACTTCTTTGAAACATTGAAAATGCGAGAGATTCTGCACTTTAGCCCCCATCATGATACATGTTTATTTGTAAATAAAGATTACTTCTCTAAAATATTGACAATAAGCCTTTAAAAATATGAGAATTAGGATTATCTTTTGGGGGATGATGATATTTGTTTATCTGTAAAATGTGTTTAATTCTCCAAGATATTTAACACATTTTTCAAACACTTTTATCAAATTAGCTCAATGATAATATTTGTGAACAGAATTAAAACAGCTGCAATCCCTTAAACAGGGTGCGTAGCGTTTTTAAAAAGTGCTTATTTTTAATTTACGTTTTTTAAAAGCCCTTAAAGGTGCTTTTTTTATTTCGGGATTGTAAAAAGTGCTTAATTTTCCTATATTTAAAATAGAGATTTTTTTTCTCTGCCGTGTAAATTGTCGTTCTAAATTGCAAAAAAGGCATGATTTTCACAATTTTATGCAATATTTATGAGAAACTAGTTATTTTATCATAATCATGTAAAGTTTTTGAAAATGTTTTTGAATTTTATTGATTTTATATTTATAAATTAAGAATTTTAAACCATAGAAAAAAATTATTTGTGTTACTGCACAGAACCTAACGATTTATTTATTTATTTTTTTTTTTTATTTATTTATTATTATTATTTTTTTTTTTTTTTTTTTTTTTGTTTTGTTAAGTGATTAAAAATATTTCTTCCTTGCTTAAAAGTATTGAAAAATCTTGCTACACACTCTGTTAAGATATTCGTCTTGCTCTTACATATCTTCCATACCCATGTTTAAGGTATAAAACCAAATTTGGCATGAAACGCATTTAAATTGCTCTCAATCTCCAATTAGTTTTACGTCAATAATTGAAGCTGGTTTTATCTGTTGAAATTCAAGTCATTCATTTCAAATGAAATTTACCATTTTTTGTGCAGGAATTGCAACTATAGCATGAATATTTTAAAATAAGACTTTAATTGAGTAAAAAACTTTTTCCTACTAACAAACGCCTCTCTCTCTCTCATAAAAAGATCTTTAGGGAAGTCTTTCTACTCATCCTGTTAATGGAATAGTGCGGAGTGATAACTTGATCATAAAATGAGAGTTTTTTTATGAGTAAACAAAACTCTTCCTCCCTGCCATTGACTTAATGGCATCCCTTACAATTCAGATTTGTGTTTTTATTTCATTTACTAACGACCCTTAAGAAATTTCGTAAAGAAATCACGCACGACAAAATTTGAAATAGGCAACGCAACTATTTTGTTTGAGAATATCCCGCTGAAAATGAAGCTACGGTATGAAAAAAAGAATGGTTGGTGATGTTCAGTCTAGTAAACGTAGGGAACAAATTTTCTGTTACGCTTATACACATATTTGATTTCACCTAATTTGGGTGTGGGGATTTCAAAACTGCGATTAGTTTGGTTTTGATATATATATTCAACAAACCTATAAAAATAACACTTAAGATAAAAAATAAAAAAAACATATGACCTTAATGTAGTGCATCATAAACTGAAATGCATTGTCTACGACGCCTTACGTGACAGAGAAGTGGAGACCGTTGAAGTCACTTGGAACATATTCTTGAATGGCATAAAAACTGTAACTTGTAAATAGAAACCGAAAGCAGATAGGAGCACTCTAGCTAGCCGAAAAGGGGTGAAAAGGAGATAAATTCCTTTTAGAGATATACATATTGCTTGTAGTGATTAAAACAAATGTGATAAGGAAAATAGGTTTGAGTGTGTCAAAATGTTGATTGCGAGACCCTCACAGAACATTGGAAAGAACATTGGAATAAACTGCGGGAAATTTATACTGATCTTGATAACAATACATATTGTTCGCAATGTGTATTGTTTTGTAATATTGTCCAGGTTCTGCATTCCCGTCTCACCCACATTTACTAAAATCTGAATCTTGTTCTCTAGGTCGTGTTTACATTACTATTAAACATATATTAATCAACTGATTCAAATATTTGAGGAACAAACTTTTATCCTAATCTTCAATCTTTGCTTGGTGACCCTATACATCACAACCTTTAAAAGTAAGCCGCGATGGCTCAGGGGATAGAGCGTTCGCCTTCCAATGAGGTGAACCAGGTTCAAATCCCAGCGATGGCCTGTCGATACGAATTCCGCATCCGACTCGCACCGACCACAGTGCTGACGTGAAATATCCTCAGTAGTAGACAGATCGTGGGTTAGAGACCCCTTGTTGTCGGGCTAACCATGGCAGGCAGATTCTCGTGGTCTTCCTCTCCATGTAACGAAAATACGGGTTAGTTTCATCAAAAAATCCACCACGAAGACAAATTTTTCCAGATACTTGATCCAAGAGTTCCCTTATCTTCTGAATTGGGTTCAAAATGACAGTCGGTAGTTCTTAACCCATAAAATTGGATCGGCTGTTCAACGGTTATAAAATATTAATTCTCTACTTTAAGAAAAAATATATCAGTTTGACCTAGATTTTGTTGGCTAAACTCAAACCAACCAACACAGGCAAGATGCAACGAAATATTAGAAAATATTTCTGAAAATAATCGTTCACTAAAATAAAAAGGCAAGTTGCGTACGGACAATAAAAAATATATATATATATATAAAAAAAAAATACCGCTCTCTTAAATTAACAATTTTTACACCTTGACTCCTCGTTTTGGTTTAAATGTTTTCTTCCAAATTTATACTTTTTTTTCCTTTTATTTATTCATTATTCAAATTATTGCATTAAATTTACAGTTCCTTAAAAAATTCTACCATTTAATATGATTTCTGACTTTTCTCATGACTCAACTGTAAATAAATTGCTTAGAATATTTTTTTCGGACACACACTCTAAAAATAAAGATTCCCTCTCGCCCTATTTTCCCATCTTTGGGTAATCACAGCTACTTTGTTTAATTCTACTTCATTGCCATTTTCTAGATTTATACACCCCTTTTAGTTTAATGGAGAAAAATGACCTTTTCCACATTTCTACTGCCACAGAAATTTCTCAGTTGTGTACAATTTAAGAAATAAAAAAGTGAAAGCGCTTTAGATTTCTTACTTAGACCCCGCTTACAAAAAAAAAGTAAATAAATAAAAATTTTACCCGTGTGAATAAGGAATTTTTAAAAAAAAAAAAAAAAAAAGTCTTAAGATAAATTATAACTAACCAGTGTTTGTGACAGCATTATTGGCGAATAACACGTTAATCATTTATATTTGATATGCATATTTATTTATACACATTTATGGAATCGTCTCAAATGGTTAAATATTATCCAACGGCAATAATCTTTTCTTTGTTTCATAAGTTTTTACTGAGATTTAAGAAAAGTAAAATTTTGAATAGCGGTTACGAGGCCTATTTTCTGGATAGGATTATTAAACATCAATTCACTTGTATATAAAACGTGCTAACTGAGTTTAATCTTGTAGTAACTTTTTATAGATAAAGGTTAGAGTTGTCTGGTTCTCTCTCCCCACATTGGTGAACTACATCGAAAGTCAAACTATTTCGATGAATGGTCCATATTGAACAGTTCACTTGCTATTTGTGTCTTGATATTGTGATCGTCCTCCTCGCTATTTATGACTTGATATTTGTGACTGCGGCATCGTCCTCCTCGCCCTGTTGCTTCTCGGTCTCATTTACACACAACGGGATCCTGCACACACTCTTCTGCTAATAACAACGCAGGAGTGACGCACACACACAACCGTGAACTTAATACAGCTCTCTCGACAACCGCTCAAACTCTGAGAGCTTAATACATCTCTCACCACAAGCGCTCAAAATACGGTGAACTTAATACAGCTCTCCCGGTCTTTCGCAAATACGGCAGCGAGTAGTTATCCGTTCATCGAATTCTATCCTTGTTGAAATTCTGGTGAGGAAGAATTGTGGCATAACTACCACTACGAATATTAAACATCAATTCACTAGTATATAAGACATTCAATCGTGATGTGTTTTTTGATAGATGAAGGTTGGCATTGTCGGATGCTCTCTTCCCACAGAGTCAAAAATAGTTCAGTGAGAGGTTGCGTCAGAATGCCGTAAAACACACTGTTGATAAAGAATTTCTCGTGTGTTATCCCCCCCCCCTCGGTTTGAGCTTTAAGGGGTGCTCAATATTTTTTTTCTCTTAAATATGTCCTTCCTGATGTTTGTCTCTACTGATTATTTGGCTGACTGTTAGACAGAAACACTTTTACAATCCTAACTGAAATTCAACGATATGCTGGGTGTTCCGTATTCGTCATTTTTTTTTTTTTTTTTTTTTTATTTTTTGAAATTCAATTTTTAGATAGTTTATATTTTTTAATTCCATACACATTTATAAATTTAAGTGAGAGAAATAATAAAACATTATCAAAACGCGACGAACAATTATGTTTAAAAGTCACCTTCCAAATTAGTTGGATCGGCATACATCAAAAGCCACTGGTTTTGATACAGCAATCTAGCCTATTCATCCGCAACCTAGGTATTTTATAAAAACCAAGTTGCAGTTTCGAAATATCCACCACTGGCTCTTGTGCCAATATTTCTTAACTAACTAGTTTGATTGCCTGAAAAAAGTGAATATCAGAATCATTTTTTTAAAAAAATGCTTACTCTTAAATATTCATTTTTGGCTTTTTAATCTTCATTTTTGGCAGCGATGCCCCTAAATGAAGGTTCATTGGAATCTCAATGACCCTATAAAAAATAAAATATGCATCCGAAGTTAAAAAAAAAAAAGAGAGAGAGAGAAACTGATATCGATTTCAGAAGTGAGTTGGAAGACCGGCAAAGAATACAAATGGATTCTGCTCCTAGGAAACTAACTCGATTAGTGTTTGTTTCCCCGGGTTAGCCTCTCTTAAAAGGCAACACATATGGATTTCTTTGTTTTTTTTCCCTGAGTAATAAGTTATGCCATCGACAACGCGAGCCGCTTGTTAACAAAACCACTCTACGGTATGCTACTACCAGGCATTATTTTATGCAGTAAGAATAAACAACACAGTAGAAGCCTGTAAAAACATTTCTTTTAATGAATTTTGCACCGCTTGTCATAAACTAAATACGTTTTTTTCTTATCTTATTGTAAAGAAACCCCCCCCCCTCAAAAAAAAAGACAGTCTTCAATAACTTTTGATCTAATGATTGGATCTCACGTTTTAAGACTCACTCTTAACGGTTAACACTGTTTTAAGATACGAAATCAGACACAAAGATGTATTTTCTCTGAGAAAAAAAACTTTTTTTCGTCGGATTTCTGACCCCCAATACATTGAGGGAAGCAGCAATCTGAGAAAAAGGGTCCCCATTGTTTGGTCAGGAGAGCGATCCAAAGTTTGGACCTCCCTTCATGTTAAATTTACTTTTAGCGTGTCTTGCCATATCTCGCGACCTTTTTAAGCGAATTTTAAAAAAAAATTCACGCAATTTTAAAATTCGTTTATTCAAAGATAATTCCTTGCAAAAAAAATAAAGTTTCATTAAATATTTGTTATTTTTTATTATTTTATTAAATAACAGTTGAAACATTTTTGAATTGTAAGGTATACAACTTTTAAAATTTTAAATTATGTCATTTAACGTGGTAAATTGCACAATTTGAGCGAAATCGATTGAATTGTTCCTGAGAAATCGAATTTAAGAAGTCGTATATTTAAAATGACGTACATATTTTATTATTCATTTTATAATACAAAATATAAATTATAAATATAAATTTATAATTCATTACAAATACAAAAATTTAAAAAATTCGTGCTTATATAATACAATGTTTAAAACTTATTTTTTAAAATTATCCATAACATGATGTATTCATAAGTGGAGAAAAAAAAAGCTCAAAATATGATTCAGTTTTGTTTCTTTTAAATGACGCGAATGTAATTTTTGTTGCACGTAAGATATAAAAAAAAATATTTTTCAGAAAATAATGGTGTCTTGAAAACAAATTTTAAAAAATGACGTAAAATGAATAATTGCATTTTCGTGTATTACTCAAAAACCACTCACTTAATTAAAATAAATCCTATGTGCAACAAAAACTATACTTATTGTAAGTATTATGTCAAAACTTCAAATAAATCTGATTAAAATTGAAACATAGTTTCGAGTAAATTGAATTTAAGGTTTTGTGTACCATATAAATATTTAAAGTTTTGCAATGAACTGCATCAAGAGGCTTCTTCATTTTCTCTCCTCATGTAACGTCTCATATGTTTTTACTTTAGCAGCCGAAATTCTGCAATCATTGTCACATTGAGCATTTCTTTGGGTGCAGGGCTTATTTCTTATTGTTCCATTACTTTTTTTATGCGCAACCGTCGTTGAACAACCAACCCAATTTTTGGGTTTAGGAATACTAAGTTTCAACTCCGTAGCCTTGTCATTTTTAAAGACAAGGAAACGCCTGGATCAAGTAGTGGGAGAAATTTGCTTCGTGGAGGACTTTTTGATGGAACTTATCCCCACTTGCGTTACATGGAGAAGACCACGAGAACCTCCCACGCTTAACCTGATGGCAAGGGGACTCTAACCCACGATCCGTCTACCACTGAGGATATTTCATGTCAGCACTGTGATTGGTGCAAGCCGGATGCGGAATTCGTACGTATCGACCAGCCATCGCCGAGATCGAACCTCGGTTCACCTCATTGGAAGGTGAACGCTCTATCCCCTGAGCCATCACGGCTCTATTGTTCCATTACTGTCAACAAATCTTTGAAAACTTTAAAACTTAAAATCTTTGAAACTACATTATTTTCTGTTTCAACTATTTATGTTTAAAGTACTGAGCGTACAAATTCACTTGTTGAGCGTCCTGAGCCGTACTATGCCGTAAATGTTGCATTTTTTACTATAATCAAATCAATAGTTTGGTACAAAAATTTTAAAAGGATAAGTTATCGAGAAACGCAATATTTTTTGAAAATTTTACTGCATTGTTCCCCTTTAAAAATGTCAAATTAAATAAATGTAAAATTAAGTAAAGAAATTAGAAACAGTGTTCCTTTGTGGTACGCACTCCTATACTGCACTTTTATGTAATCCTAATGACTTTCATATTGTAACAAAATTTTCCACTTTCTGTGAAGCCGGCCGTGCCTCCATGGTAAAATATCGGAATACGTAGCCAATGGTTGGTAGTTTGAATCCCATCCGCTGCAAGTCTTTTGAACTGTTTTTACCTCTTCCTCTTTTGGACATGCTTTGTGCCACTAAACCCTACATTCAATCCAATCCAAACCTATCCGCTGCAAGTCTTTTGAACTGTTTTTACCTCTTCCTCTTTTGGACATGCTTTGTGCCACTAAACCCTACATTCAATCCAATCCAAACCTATCCGCTGCAAGTCTTTTGAACTGTTTTTACCTCTTCCTCTTTTGGACATGCTTTGTGCCACTAAACCCTACATTCAATCCAATCCAAACCTATCCGCTGCAAGTCTTTTGAACTGTTTTTACCTCTTCCTCTTTTGGACATGCTTTGTGCCACTAAACCCTACATTCAATCCAATCCAAACCTATCCGCTGCAAGTCTTTTGAACTGTTTTTACCTCTTCCTCTTTTGGACATGCTTTGTGCCACTAAACCCTACATTCAATCCAATCCAAACCTATCCGCTGCAAGTCTTTTGAACTGTTTTTACCTCTTCCTCTTTTGGACATGCTTTGTGCCACTAAACCCTACATTCAATCCAATCCAAACCTATCCGCTGCAAGTTGCCAAACGTAACTTTTGTTGAATTCATTCTCATTCTTACGATAATTTCTTTTATGGGGTTAGTTATTCAATATCTGGAATTTTCAGAGTTCTGTTCGACAATGGGTTGGAGTTTATTGGCTCAAGACTTCGCCAGTCACTAGGTCAAAATCTAGGTCAAACTGATATTTTTTTTTTTCTTAAAGTAGAGAATAAAGTCCTGTAGTTTTGATAAACTTTAAAAGGTTGTGATGTATAGGATCACCAAACAAAGACTGAAGATCAGGATAATAACTGCCAAAAAGCCTGTTCCTCAAATGTTTGAATCGTTCGCAGTTTGTTAAAATATGTTTAATAGTAATGTCGACACGACCTAGAGAACAACTAGGTGCAGGTTCAGATGTTAGTAAATGCATGTGGGAAAAACTGGAATGCAGTCTATTGGTTATAACCTAGGTTTTACGATAAATATGTATTGTTTTAAAGTTGTCAAAAGTTCAACAATTGTATTTAAGCTCATGCTACATTCAGTTCAGTTGAATAAAATATCAAGTAACACTCTTTGTGCTCTTTCACCTTTTTTTAATTCCGCGCTTATCTAATTTACTTGACAATATTATGTAATGTTACTCTGAATGGGTGGTTGTTGACTTCCACTCTTGAATGTTGACAATCAGCATTTGACAGTGATTTAAAATATCCATTTTATTCTCCATAACTTTGCAAACATTTTGAATTCATGCTTGCCTTGATCTGCTATTGAAGCATTTCCTTTTCCAAAAACATTTCGAATACCAGGAGACATTTTTACAAAACTCTCCATGCAGATCCCATGAGAAAGCACTTATTACGATTTTTAAATGAGTCTTTTAAAGTTGAGGTATTTTTTTTATAATGTCTTTCTTATTTCGTCCAAAAAAGAAACGGATTTAAACGGAGTTTAATAACTCACCGAATTCCACTGAGAAAGTTGGTTATTGCCTTGTTTGAAGACGTCCCTACGTTTTAATTACAAAACTTCAGGAGGAATAGCGCCAAATGCTAATTGCTGGTTGATCTGACCCAGGCACTTTGAAGTCACGTTATCAACCCTCTCTTAACAGCCATTTTTTTATTTTAAATTTTACTCTCTTTTTATTATTCCTACAGTATTTTTTATGTACCTCGATTTGCTCGTTTTTCGGAGAAGGGAGGGGAAAACATTCTTCTGTAAATGAAACTAGGATTCGCATTTAATGTCTTTGTTCGTTATTTTTTTTTTTTTTTTATTTAGTCTATTGTTTTTTTTTTTTTTTTTTTTTTTTTTTTTTAAATATCCTGACAACCTGTCTCTTTTTGTAATTAAGAAAGCTATTTAAGAAAAAAAAAAGTCTGCTTGAAAAGAAAAAAAAAAGTTTTACGAAAGAAAAAAATTCGAACAAGGATTCTATATATATTTTTTTTCCTTTCAAGAGGGTTTTGACTTTTAAATCCACAAAACGTGAAAATAAATGGAACAGTGTTTTTTATCATCAATATGTGATCATTTTGACTTCATTATGGTAAAAGTAGATTGAATCATCAACGAAGTATTACGTCATAAATATATTTATTTCTTAATATTCGTTCATGAACTTTTTATTTACGAATAGCAATAATTTGAATACAAATTATTTTATTTGTTTATTTTTTAGTTACTAGATACTAATATTTTTATTTTAATGATAATATATAAAAACAGTGACAATAAAAAAAAGGTTGGATTTAAAAGTGATTCTGCAATTTGTATCGCTGATTTTTTAATGAAATGATACATGATTGGTATACTTCTGAAGGTAAATGAAGTACGTTTTTCAGCCGTTTCAACCAACAAAAAATGTGTTA
Source organism: Parasteatoda lunata (assembly GCA_949128135.1). Taxonomy (NCBI): domain Eukaryota; kingdom Metazoa; phylum Arthropoda; class Arachnida; order Araneae; family Theridiidae; genus Parasteatoda; species Parasteatoda lunata. The sequence continues at coordinate 111,314,357 of OX421973.1, forward strand.
CATCTTAACAATCATCTTCTAAACATGCAAAATGTTCAAATAGTTTTTACTTTGAATTACCATGTCTGATAATTGTCATCCAGATTAATGTTCATTGAACAAAATTTATAATAAAATATAATTTTAACCCTTATTATTTCATGATAAGAGTTTATAAATTTGAAAAATTGAATCAATAGTGATGCCTAATGAGAAACATCTAATAATTATAATTAAAATAAAAAATTAAATTAATACTATTTATAAAGAGAAAAGAATTTTAGTGAAAGAAAAAATTGACATAAAACGATGAAAGGCAAAAAATGTGTCTCATAGTCAGGCAGTTAACAGTTAACTAGCATATAAAACTTTCTTAAATTTTCACATGCGTTTCATATTTTATTTTATAACCGTCGTTGAACAGGAAACCCAATTTTTGGGTTTTCAACTACTAATGTTCAACTCCGCAGACTTGTAATTTTGAACCTAATCCAGAAGAAAAGAGAACTCCTGGATTTAGTAGTGGGAGAAATTTGCCTTCGTGGAGGACTTTTTGATGGAACTAACCCGCATTTGCGTTATATGGAGAGGAATAATACGAGAACCTCCCGTGGTTAGCCAGAAGGCAAAGGGACTACCCCATGATCCGCCTACCATTAAGGATAATTCACGTCAGCAATGTGGTCGGTGCAAGCCATCGCTGGGATTCGAACCCGGTTCACCTCATTGGAAGGCGAACGCTCTGAGCCATCGGGGCTCTCACATGCAACGAAATGAGCTAGCTAGTGCTCTTTAAGACGAACATTCTTTACACATTGTTAACACGAGTCGATGACGATTGATCGATTTAGTTCGTCATTGCAGTGTCGATAGTTAACTCTTCATCGGCCGTTTGGAGATGATATCAATATTAATAATGTTCTACTTTACTTTTATTTTCAGTAAACAAATAATAGCTGGGGAAATGACGTAGTTGCTGGTCAATAAAGTGTTAAGCTATAGGAGGCTAGTGTGGGAATTTTTACAAATGTATTAAATAAACCATAATCAATATAGTTTCATGAAGTATTTTTTAACTACAATTTTGACCATTATTTTGATTTATATCGGGAATTACAAATTTGTTTTGTTCATTTTTTGCTTCAATCCAAACTACATGGAGACAAGCTATATGGTAAAACTTGATAACTTATTAAATAGTCATTTATTACAACTCAGAAAAGTAGAGCCAAAATGAAATAAATTTTATTTAAGGCTTAGATTATAATCTCAATTTGTTTACTTGAGATTTCAATCTGTGCCATATTAAAGAATAAATATCAACATAATTTTATTAAAATATGAATTTGCAATAGAGCATTTCACTATACTAAGACAGACATTTTGAACGCACATCAATATGTTTGAAAGCCATTCTAACTCAATTTGAAAAGTATTTTGAAATTTTCTTTTATCAAAAAATGGGATACATGCAAGTAACGTAGAGTGGGTATCTAGATCCTGAAAAGGAAGACGACGAGAGCGTATTGTATATCAAATAATTCATATATGCGATATGGCTCTGTATTTAATTAACTTATTGTTAATTAACATTCTTACTTAGATCAACTGTCATTCAAACTTAGTTCAACTTTATAACGCCATTTTGCTGATAAAGATTAGCTGACGTCATAGGTCACATGCGTGGGTATCCATGATCTTCCTCTTGAAGTGCAAATACACAATTGATTAGAACTGAAATCTAGAAAATCACTACTATTATAAAATAATTATCACATTTTATGGAAAATTATTTCTTTGGGATTTAGTGTGCTCACCTGTGATAGTTTCAAAGTAGAGATATGCGTAAAAACATATTACTTTATTTAGATAGATTAAAATTGGCAACTGACTATAATGCGTCAAGTCCATAAGATGCTTCTTTTCTAACCTTTTCAACAGTTTCAAGTGCTAGTCTAGCCCTTTATCAATGGTTTATCTTTACTGATTCAAAAAGCTGCATCGATGCTATAAAAAATTCTAACAGTAAACCTCACTCTATTATTCCACATATTTTAAATTTATACCTTGAACTCACTAACAATGACTACGAAATAATGTTTGGTTGGATTCCTGGACGCATTAAGAGTAACGAAACAGCAGACTCAATAGCGAAATCGACGCACAATCTTACAAATAAACCACACTGTTTACCTGACATTTAGTGGCAGACTCTCTTACCCATCTCATACAGACATACAAAGAACAAATTACATGAGATCACACCAGATATTAAACTATTGGCACCATTCACTAACTACAATAGAAAAACCCAGACTACGCATTGGGCACACCCTCTTGACACACAAATATTCAGAGCGGCTGGGGCAAACGGGGCAGTTGCCTCTGGCCCCCACATAGAGGGGGCCCCCAAATCGAAGAAAAGTTTATTTTACATTTCCTTCTTTCATGAACTTTTTTTTAAAACAAAATATCAGTGCAGTGTATAATCCGTCAGTTTTATGTTAGCTTTTTCATTAATCTATCGTATGAACACAAAAAATCTATATTTCGTAAATCCATGGCTTTCTAGGGCAGAATTCAGCTACATTTTCACAATTTCGATGTACAATTTTGGAAAACGAAACGCTTGTATTTTTACATACCGCATAATGCTACATGTTTACAAAAATACAGGCTTCTGATTGGCTTCATTGAGCCAACATAATTGTGAAAATTTACCTTAATTCCGCCCTAATGTCAGCAAAGATATGAATTTTTTGAAGCTAGGTGACAATCAGAAAACTGCATTTAGTATGATGGACATACAATTGCCAGAAAATCAATAAAATTGACAGAACGATACTTCGTCTGACCATTGGAGGAAGGGTGACTCCATACCTATTTTAGGTTCAAGTCAAATTTCTCAGGCGAAAAATTTAAATACCTCCATAAAGTTCGGTTCTTCATTACAGAAGTAGTAAAGCAGAACGGGGGGGGGGGGGGCAAAGAATTTGTTGCTTTATAAGGTTATCGGATCAGAAATTACGATGTAATGCGTGTTCAACGTATTGCATTCGATGAATTGCACATTTCTGCAAAGACTGTTGCGTTGTGAGTTCAATCAGAATAACTGCAAATTCAAATTTCAAGAAAGTACCTAAAGTTTTAGATTTGCATTTTTGTGTCGGAAAAAGTAATACTAACAAAAATACAAAAGTAATACAAAAATAAATGTTTTGGTAAGTAGCTTATATTTTGTTTTGTTAGCTTTACTTCATTTCTAACTAACTGTTAGTTTTTACCCAAACAAATGTCGAAAAAATCAAGACAGCACAAGTTCTTAGAAGATATAATATTAATTATAAGAATAATGATAAGAATAATTATAAGAATTATAATTCTTATATATTCTTATGATTATAAGAATTATAATTTTAGAAATAATGATAATTAGAAGAAATATATATGCGGAAAATGTACAATGGAAACATCCTGTCTATGTAAAAAAATGAGTTGAGCAATGAATTAAAAATTCTTATTCTTTGTGTTTGCAATACATAAAAATGGGCAATATACAATTTTGTTTAATTCTAATAAAGTTTTTTTAGTTTATTTCCTTTCTAACATTCATATGTCATACATTCATTCAAGAAACATAAAGTCCGGTCATTTGACTGGCTATGGTAAAAATAGGTATAGATTAAGTATTGGTGTGTTTAGTGTTAAAAAATCTTTCTTTGGAAAACGGTTTAGAATTTCTTAAATGTAAAATAAGGGAATATTTGATGCTGGGAATATTTAACTTTAATCATTTGAAGTTTTTTAATTCCAAATTGATTCATGATAAGTTTTATAGATACGAATAGCTAAATATAATTGTTTATTTTAGGCATAATTTTGCCACCAATAATAGCGTTTTTCAAAGTTTCACACAATTACAAAATAATTTGACTGCATACTTAAAAAAAAAATATCGACATTTACTAAGGTTATTTAAAGCAAAAATGATTTCGTAACAAATGAGATTGTTTTTTTATTTCATCCGTACTAAAATGAGGAGGAATAAATAAACAAACTTACAAAGGATTATCGAAAATAATTGTTATTCGAAAGGAATGAAAAAAAAGAAAAATGTTTTCTCTTTAATAGATCCCTTTTGTCGCTATTTTTCAAATCCTTTTATAGAACAAATGTTCGAAGTCGGGGGAAGAGGTAATTTGTCAAACACCCTACACCCGATCGCACTTCTCCATCATCCGGGCATTCTACTTTAGATGGCGCGAAATGACGTCTTCATTCTTCAAACGTCTTAAATAAAAATGAAAAAAAAAAAAAAGAAAATGAAATAAGAACAGTTATTGGAAAGACACGTCGAAGATAAAGTTCTTAGTCGTTGCATCAGAATTGAAAAAAAACTAATATTTTTCAGCCATAAGGTTTCACTGGAAAAAAATTTCAGCGCAATTAACCTGGAAAATTCACTTTCTATTTTCTCGAGTTTGAAATGCAGACACCAAAAGCGTGTAAAAAAAATATTAAATATTAAAAAAAGGAAAACAATTCGCTAATGAACTCTTCTTTATAAACGATATCCGAGATTTTAATTTTGAGCTTAAAAGAAACGAAAGAGATGTTTCATTAGTTTGTTTTGTGTAACTAAATAGTATAATAAACAGTCTTTACCTCCCTAAAAAGAATTAAATTATCGTAAGAATTTTAAGGCTGTCAAACTGTAGAACGGTATTTTTTAAAAGTATACACAAGGTGCGTAGCCAAATCTTTCAACAAAAAATAAGCACATTTTAAGTACTTTTTAAGCACTCAAAAAATATGTTTAAGCGCTATATACATTAACAAAATGCAAGATAAATTTTCAAAGACTTTTCATGATCATGTTAAATAACTAGTTCTAACAAAGAACTCTTTTCTTGATTATATTAGCCATTATAAAATAATCAAGAGATGTTTCGGTTCGATATCAGGGGCTGGAAAATGAAGCCTGAAATTAGGAATATCTAACAAAATGCTGCAGAGATGCAATAATCTCACCGAACCCAGCTTAGGAGACGCACATGCGGACCCGTAAGTATTTCATCAAACACGTCAAATGATTGGCGCAAACACGTCAAATGATTGGCGTTATGGACTGATGGTACGCCGAACTAGATTGTGGTTGAATGAATTGGGAAAACGTTGAATAGAACAATGTAAAAAGGTCGCTTTTGTGGCGAAAATGGACATGGTTGAGAAAAAGAATATCATTTTCGAAAAGGGAAAATTAAACACTTTTTAAAAACACCTAATGAAAAAAGCACCGGCTTTTAAAAAACGAAACTCGAAAAAAAGCACCCTTAAGCACTTTTTAAAAACGCTACGCACCGTAGATACAGCATGTAGTTCGTTTTAGAAAAGGCACAAACTCTTTATTAAATTATATGGTACCGGAAAGTTTTTCACTATCTTTTAACTATTTATCTATACAAAATTATATTATAAAATTATGAGTGTGAAAATTGTTTCACAGGTTAATATCATAAAAATGCGATTGAAGGTCAAATCCCGGAGCCCATTCGATAAAATATAGGTCATATGGAAATTTGCTTAAGATAGTTATGGTTAGAAGGTGAAAAAGCTTTAAGTATTAAGCTTAAGTAAAGCTTTAAGCAATATTTATTCGTCTTGTTACGGTGGAAGGACATTTTACTCTGAATGACCGAAATGAGTAGTTGTTGACTTCCACCGGTATCACAGTCTCTTTGGTCCGAAGTATATACTAGGTCTAGTTAAGTACATTTACCCGGTATGCCCTACATAAATGTTTAAGGCCACTGCCTAGTATGCATTTAACCGGTTCTCCTAATCTATCCTCAGCAGATATTAAAACATCGAATAAATTAATATCAAATTGGATATTTCGATCATTCACGAAACCGACTGACCGGCGAAAGTCTTCATTTCTGTCATTCACGGTTAACATATTTAATAATTCTGACACAGTTGTTGAATTCAAACTATTTGCTATTTCAATATTTACTTTATATTCAAATTCAATATTTGCTTTATATTCAAATTCAATATTTGCTTTTTATTTACTTTATATTCAATATTTTCTTTATATTGAATTTCACCTTTAAATTTTTTCATTAATGAGAGTATAAAAATTTTCTTTCCAACTTTGACGCGCAATTTTAGATGAAACAAAATAAAATATGTAAATTGTGTTGCTGGCATATATTTTTTCTTAAGCTTTACGAACACTGAACAGAAAAAATATTTCTACAATAAGTAAGTTTTCATATGATGTTTCACGGTTAAGAGATAATTTTCATTCATTAATCAACTTGTATAAACAATATGTTTTCTTTTCTTTTACAGATGGCGATTTGCCTAATATTAGCTATATATTTGACAACATTTATCTTAGTTCAAAGTGATGAATCACCTACAGGTATACACACTTTTATCTCTTTATTTAAATCTCAAGAAATGTACAGATGTTCTTAAAGATTTCACATAAGATTTAATATATATTTAATGAGTTTGTTTTGCCTTGTTTTTCAAAATACTAAAAGCTTGCAGTTAATGTATTAATTCACGGTTTAAACATAATATTAAATGAAAAGTACATTATTAATATACAATAACCACAATAAATAAAATCCCAACAGCAACGATTTTTATGAGCACTAGATCAAAATTGACTGAGGGCCCCTTCCTCAAAGAACAAAATGCATAATTTTCATATTTTGTAAAATTTGTGAAGACTTCTTACGCAGAATTGTATTTTTTTACACTGATTTTCTCCGCCATTATATAGAAATCTCCCATAATACCACCTTGACTTCATCACAGATAAATAACACGCATTAGTATATATTTTGAAAGAAATTTTGCTCGGACCTTAAGCAGTTCCGGAATCCGGGACAATTGTTCTCTCTTTCTCCCATAAGTAAACCCTTGACTACATCACAGATAAATTACATGCATAAATTTCTTAAATTGTTATAGAAATTTCCGCTACTTTACGGAAATTCTAGTATTTCTTAATGGGTTAACATGTGTACCAGGTTTTATTCCACTAGTGGAGTAAGAAGGGGTAATTTGAAGTTTTTTAGAAAGAAAAAAAAGCATTTTAAACAACAAAGTAGTACTTGTAGGGAATGATAGGAACCACTAAACAATGATTAAATATGGCAGTCGAACAGTTTAACTGGCCTTCAAATGTTATCTATCCACTCTTACAACACTCCTTTCCCCCTTAACTATACTAATTGTCAATTTTTCTCCATTGCTGTTTTATTTGATGTATACTTTTCTCATCCAGCGCTATTAGAAACAAAAAGAAACTCAGCATTAAATGAACCAAAAATGCTATTTTTATCTTAGAAACTAAAGTATTACTACTTATTGTAAATCAAGACCTTTTGGGGCAATACAATTATAAGGCCATGTATTCAAATTGCCCAGAGACAAAACATTTTTAACACTAGAAAGACTTAGTATATACCTATATGGCCCAAAAGAAGTCTCGATTGTGAAAGAATAACTAATGTGTCAAGAAATTTGTTTAAATTTCATTTTTAATATTTTTTTATAATATTTACAGTTACATAACAAGTTATTAGTAAATATTAACAATAAAAAAATTATGTGTTGTACAAAAAGTCACAAAATTCTGAGAAATTTTGTCATCATTGTTTTTCTAATTGAAATTAAAAAGCAGTCAAAATGACTTCCTTGGGCAATCTAGTGTTAACATCGTTTAATGGGGGATAAAATTCTATATCGCCAATAAGAAGCTTCTGTGAATTATGCTGAGATTTTTAAAAAAAGTCATTTTAAAGCACCTGGAAACAAAGAAAAGGCACGATTGACACGTCACCTTTGAGGAAAAGGTGACCTGTCAACCATCCTAATGCTTATCAATGATCTTTTTCTGATCTGATTCCTTGGTTCATTTTAAAATTCCGCTAATTCTTTTCAATTTCTTTAAAGAATCAAAAAATAGAAATAGTACGGCTTTTAAAGTTTTCCATTTTCGACGATTCTTTACACTAATCTCCCATTAATCATTTTGCGTAATAAACTACTGAATGTAATTATTCTTTGCAAATTTTTTGTTTCGAAATATATTTGATTTTAAAAAAATTGAGTGAAGGACCCGGCAATAAAAATATAGAAATAAATTCAAAACTTTAATAAGCGTAAATATTCATGACTGACTGGAGAGAGCAAAGATAAAAATTTTTGTAAGAAAGGGATTCAAAGAATACCTGGGTCAGGGGGATACCTGCAAGTGACGTAATGTGGGTTTCTGATTGGTTGTTGAAACCTGGCAATTGTTTACGTTAGCAACTGTTCTTTCCATTCTATTTCGAGTGTGTCGAGCCAGTCAGATATAAATTCTCTTAAGTGACATAATCTATATTCTTTCACAAAGATTTCAATTCTTGCTCCATATTTTTTCTTATTTAACACAAAGACAGGTTATGTTGAACATAAACAAACTTATTACGCAGCGAAGTTTCCAGTTACATAAAATAATATATATCACAGTTACATGAAAAAACAAATACTAAATCTAAGTTAAGTAAAAGACGAAAAATTGAATGAATTCGATGTGTGATACGACTCTGTATTTTCGTTCACATCTATTGATATCAGTAATGAAAACCATCTTAATGGCTTTTTGTTACAAGACAATGCACAAATTTCAAGACAAAAGGCCGGATGATATGATCTCATCTTCTGATCTCAGTCCCATAGACAATTTGGAGGAACAACAAGTAATATAAAAAAAAAATTAAAGTCCATTCCTACTTAGGTCAACAAAGAAAAATTTCATTTTCGTTACTTTTTATTAAATAATTACAAATAATATAAATATGTATATACATGTGACACAATATTAAGTGACAGGATAGAAAATTTTTCCAGCGCCACTGACGGTATTTATTCTTAAATTTATATCCTGCTCTTATAAGAGAAATTGTTTTTCTCACATATAAAACTAAAATTAATTCATTCAATTTAATTGAAAAAAACTGTATGAACATAAAGTGTCATAAATTTTAAAATTTGTATTTTAACTTGAGTGGATGAAAAAAAAAGTATTTTATTAAGGTTGAAAAGGATATATAAATATATATATATATATATGGGGAGAGTGTAAACTAATAGGAGGAATTAAATAAACTCGGGGAATTATTGATGTTAAAGAAAAACTAATGTATCTGTATAATGTTGGATTAAGATAAAACATCTTGAAATGTACCTTACTTTCTATTTTTATTTACCTAAGCAAATCATTTTTCGAAAGTCATTTTTCACATTTTATGCTCCGTACTGTACGTTATCATGTTGCTCAAAATAATAGAAACATTTCAGATTTAGAGTTAAAATTGATCCATGATGTCAATCTTTTCCGATTGTACTCTTATATACTGTATTTCATCGACTTTTCAATTAAAATAAAATTATTTTAATATGCGGTGAAATATGCGACTCTAATTTGGGCGGGAGAAAAGACGCATTCTGAATCTTTCAATTAAGTGACCTAAATTGAAATATCTAATGACTGATAAACATTAATGCATTTCGAGTATCGCATTTCGAAGAACACTCTAAAAGTTAAAAGCTTTCAAAGTCGAACATTTAAGAGATTTGTGAATAACTCTTCTCTGTGAATACAAGAATTGTTTCTCTCTTTCTATTATATTATATACACATTATAATAGAAACAAAAAAAGTTTATGCTTGTTTTTATCTCAAACACGCTAGCTCATAGAAGAGAATTTTTATTTTTTATAACCGTCAATTTTCCTTCGTGGAGGACTTTTTGGATGGAACTAACCCGCATATTTGAGTTAGATGGAGAGGAAGATCACGAGAACCTTCCACGGTTAACCTGACGACAAGGGGATCCGTCTACCACTAAGGATATTTCACGTCAGCACTGTAGTCGGTGCAAGCCGGATTCGTATCGACCAGCCATCGCTAGGATTTGAACCCGGTGCTCCTCATTGGAAGGCGAATGATCTATCCCCTGAGCCATCGCGGCTCTTTCAACAGTTATTGTACAAAATTTTATTTTTCACTTCACAATTCATTTATATTTTCGAAAATTTTGGTCTCCATAAAAGCAAAATGTATGCTTTTTTTTTTTCGCACTTTGTAAGCAAAAATTTATTGACTAAAATTTTTTTATTTTTTTTTTATTTTTAGCCCTAGATGATGCATCGTCCCTGCCAATGCTTGCCTCTGGAAAACGTCAACACAATATCATGAGATTCGGGAAGAGGCCTTCAGTTGAAAAGAGGGAAGATCCCCGTCACAGATTCCTGTTCATGGGAAAACGAGAAGATGACAGTCTGCTTCATTTCTTACAGGGGGATGACAACTCGTACAAGAGGGGTCACACTATCATGCGATTCGGAAAGAGGAGAATTCCTCAGGAAACACACAATTTTATGCGATTCGGCAGGAGGGAGGGAGAGAAAAATCCAGGACATTCCATGATGTATTTCGGTAAAAGAGCTGATGGTCACAACATGATGTACTTCGGAAAAAGAGCTGGACATTCCATGATGTACTTCGGCAAGCGAGAAAACGATAACGGTACGATCGGTATTCCAGATACCTCTCGAAACTGAGTCGCAGAAAGAAAAAAAAAACTAAAGTTAATTTTTAGGGATTTAAATAAATAAACTGAATCTCTCCATCTTTTAAACAAATCTCAAACATTCATTTGTTTATGTAGCGTAACTACCACTGCAGATATTAAATATCAATTCACTGGTATATTAAGCATGCTAACTCGATTTAATCTCGAGTTACCTTTTGAAAGAGGAAAGTTGACATAGTCGATAATACTCTCCCCATATTGGTGACCCGGACGTGATATGCCTACTTCGATGGATAATACACATAGCAAAGTGGACTTGCAATTTGTTACTGCGTCATCGTCCTCCTCGCGCTGTTGCTTCTCAGTCTCATTTACACACAACGGGATCCTGCGCTCATTCGACTGCTTAATACAGCTCTCACCAATATGCAATATATATATATATAATCATGTGTAAATCCGTTTCTAGGAAACTTAAAACCATGCTTAAAATAAATTGTACCTAGCCAACAACGTCCTCCAATATTCAATTAACATTTTTTATTAATTTTTATAATTTCCCTATATTTTCTCTGTTGTATTCCTTTCATCAATTATAAACAGTGTAATATATTAATTATAATCTAGCACAAATTTAGTTTTCAAGCCAATCCAGGGTAACAGATAAATCTCATGCGGTTCTAGACTTCAAGAACTTGCGTTAAAAATATATGCTACTACCTTCTATTTATAATACAATTTTATATTTTATAATCTGGCTGCTAAAATATTTTTTGAAATCATTTTCGCAAGATGTTCGTAAGTACATGACGCCCGTTTTTAGTTCTCGCTTTATATGTTTTCTTTTTGTGCTTTATGTGGCAGTTTTCTTAAATTTAATTTTTTTGCTTGATAATGCTTTATTTTCGAATCAGTTTCTCTATTTCCTTCTTGTTTTTTCCCTGCTCCTCACACTATTGTATTGACATATATTGATTTGGCTATATTAATACTATGTTTTAGAAGGCACTTTTTCTTGTTTTTGGTGATAAAATCGTGTAAGCTGATTGGATTTGGTTTTAGGCAAATAAACAGGCCTCGATCACTTGTAACAAGATTTTAAAAAAAGGTTTTGCTTAAGTTAATCAAAGGATGGGTTTGCAATGGAATGTTTGTACTGAAATCTTTCAGTAAATATTTAATCAGAACACTATTCAACAAATTTCGAATATTTTTTAACGATGATTGTCCAGCTCATCTCCCTTAATTAGCTTTTGATATTGTCTCCTCGTTAACATTTTTGAAATCACAAAGAAAGAGTGCATATCTAAGCAAAACATTTTCTTCTGTAAAATGTTAAATGAATTCATTTGTTTCTGTCAGATCCAGGATTATACTTGGAACCAGAAAATGAAGAAAAAAGAGCAGCCCACTCTATGATTCATTTCGGAAAGAGAGAAGATTCTGAAGGAGCATCTATGATTCCAGAAGACGAAGAAAATGGTAAGAATGTCAAAAGAACTTTTTAAAAAATATTATGCTGTTTTTGTAACCTACATTCACGTGCGTTTAGTTCATTTCATTAACATTTAATTCTAATTAATTATATAAAATTATTAATAATTAATTATGTATAATATTTAATATAATTATATTATTTAATACAGTCAAATCCCGTTATAGTGAACTTTCAAGGGACCGAGATTTCGGTTCACTATGCCCGTATTGCAAACAATTATAACTCATTTTTCCGATTCGTTTTATTACGCATTAATTAAATAAACGACCCATAAAAAGAATCGATAAAAAACAAAACAATATTTAGTAACAAAAATGTGTTAACTTTTTAATTTTTATGACGCTTCGTCTTGCGTACAAAAAATGTAGGGATTTAGGGATAAAAAACAGAGGGAAGAAGTAAAGAAGAAAAAATGCTTATTCCACTCAATAGATGGTTTTAAAAATCGGTATACGTATTCTATGTAGAAATTTTAAAATTACAAAAAAATCAAGAAAAAAGTTCTTAATATCCAATTTCTTCTTTTCTTTTGGTTGTCTATATCCACAAAAAATATTATATGTGTATTGCAAGGCACGGGAACAAACATTTCCTTCACTATAAGCCATGTTCACTTTAACGGGATTTGACTGTATAAATATAATTATATTATTTGATATAATTATATTATAATTAATTATATATAATATTAAAGTCTAATTAATATTCTAATTAATTATTCATCTCCATGATGATTAAGAAAAGACACAGTTTTGTAAAATTTAAATGTTTGGGATTTAATCTCTGAATATTATTCTTATGCTGAAATCCTAAAACTGAAAAGTTTTTAGCATAAACTTTCCCTTACTGGAGTTATAAGTGCGTTTTTTCTTAGACTTAGAAAAATATTAAATTATTATATGAAACAAAAATACTATGGTGAAGAAATATTCGGTTCAATTTATTTTTAATATAAGATAATGAAAAACGCAATGTTGATGAGAAGGTTGATTTTAGAGAATTGAAAGGTTGTCTGAAATGAAATTTTTCTTCTTAATGCAGTGAAACTTTTCGAGAGCGACAACAATAAAATTCACTTCAAAATAGTTATGCCCCACACCGAACGCCGCAACAGCGATGCGAAACACTATTTTTCTCCTCTGTTGCAACTTCACACCGACAACAAACCTGTTTTCAGACACTTTTCTTCTGTATCTTGTTTTTGTTTCATTTCATCCTTATTTTTTGTATTTATAAAATTATTTTATATATTTATATTACTTTATGATTTCAGTACAAGATTCCTCAGAAATTGCCCAAATAAACTTTGCGTCACATTTTTACAAATATTGTATCAATAATTTATACAAAATTATTTATTTTTTATAATTTTTGTCTTATAATTTTGTCTACTAATTTTTAATACTTAATTAATCTTTTTATGGGGAAAAAATGCATTTTTTCTGTATAATTTTTTCCGGCTATAATACGTATTTTTATTTTGTTAAATAAACTAAATTGCTAGAATATTAAATAATTCAAATAAAAAAAGTTCGGAAAAATGAAAAACAGAAATTATTTTATTACCAAAAGTCTTGTTAGGAAAAATATTTTTTTCAGAACATTATTGTGAACAATATTTTGAGTATTACAAATATATCAAGTTTGCAACTTTACATTTTATATAGAAGTTATAAAAAGGATTTTATTTCCATGCTTCAATATTATTTTTTCTTACATTCCCAAGTTGATAGGAATTTATGACATTAATATTTCACTCTACGGAATTTCCAAGTGGAGCCACAACATTTAAAAATGGACCCTTTATAATATGACCATGAGATACTACTTTATAAGAAGTACAAGAATGTGTGGGTGTTTTTCTTTTTTCATTTATGTTTTACTTTTGCATAAAAATAAATTTTCCAAAAATTGTAAAAGAGAAAAAAAGGATTACATCACGTTTTAAATATGCTAGATTTCTTTTCCCCGCTGAATGGTACTGTCGCATTAAGCTTGGCATAGTCCGTCTGACAGAACTATATTTTATAACACTCCAAATGAAAATTCCTGGAAGATTGGTTATGGTACCTCAACTATCAACGATAGACACATGAAGCCTATACCATAACAGAGAAATATAATAAAAATTTTATTAGTAATTTCTGTTCTTGACATCCATTCACTTGGCGAAAAATACCAAATATGTTCCTTATCTTTCTTGATTTTTTAAACTCCCGAAAGTTTCTCAGAGCAACAAAATCAAATTATTATTTTGTTATAAAAATATTTAAGTAGGAAAAAAGGCGTTTTTTTTCATCATTTCTATATATACCCAATTTTATCAGATAATGATGAACAATACAGAGTCTTAACATACTTCCATAGAATAACCAATTTACACTAAAAAAATACAGCTTTCTTAGTTCTTTAAAAAATGTTTTATTTTTTAAGCTTAAGATCGATCTGATTTCATGCAAATAAAAATGTAAGTGATTCTGTTTATGGAGTTGATTATGAACAGAAAATTTAAGGACTCGGTTTTGTGCACCATTGCCGTATTTATAACATTTTGCATGATCAAAATTTCGTACGAAATTTTCCAAAACTTTTCATTCAAAATTTTAGTTTTTGTAATAACTGCCCTATGATGGTCCCTTCATTAACCAAGAGTAGAATTGAATTAAAAATAATTTTTGTTACAATTAATGACAGCTTCAACTAATTAAAAAAAGTTTGCCTTTTTCTCTTTAGCGTTTGCTTTGCATTTTTTTATGAAACATAATTTTTCGAAAATCTTTTCTAATAAAACAAACGCTCTAATTTTTAATAATAACTACTTTCTAATAGCAAATAAAAAATAAAATTTTTTCTTCTAGAAAAAATATGTAATTAAAAATTATTAAATAAAAAATAATTCATTAAAAAATACTGCTTTCTAATCTTAAAGCAACGCTAAATAGCCGCTACCTTTCTCTTATTTCGCTGAACATTTTATTTATATTTTTTAATGATTCAAGAGTAACGCTTTAATTTTTCATTCATGGTTTAATAAAATCTCTTTAAATTTGTCTTAACTAGTATAAAAAGAATTAATTTAAACAGCTTGATATTTATTTATTTGAATGTCAAGTTATGTTATAGCAAAATTCATAAATGATTCTCTGGCTAATTGACTATTTATAGTTATTTTACTACCACTCAAAAATCTCTGTAATGAAGAGCAAAAAAAAAAAAAAAAAAAAAAAAAATGCAGCAAATATGTATTTAAATATATATTCTGTTCACTTGTGCATGAACAATTAAAGATGCGTAAAATAAACTAATTGAAGAAAAGATTTATGCTATTAGTTTTTCGCAATTAATTCAAAATACTTTTAGAGAATTAAATAAAGAAAATTATCTATTCAATGCATTTTTCATAATTAACAAAACGCACTAAAATAGCTTAAACTTAAGTGAGATTAGCAGATTAATCCCACTTTAGAATTTTAAAAATTTATCTTAGGAATATATGAAGTTAGAAACACTGTTTATAAATCAAGACCTATCAATATATTTTTAAATATTTTTAATCAATGTTTTTAAAAATTTATATTATTTGATATATATTTAATAAAAATTTAAATTTATATAAATAAGAACATTTAAAATACATTTTTATAATAAAATGTATGTCTTTTAATATATGACAAAAAATTTAAGTCACTATCTTCTGAATGATGTTAACATTAAAATCATACATCGTATTTTCCCTTTGAGAATCGGATTGAATCTCTGCAACAGCGACGAATATTGAACTCCTTCCAATTCTTGAAACCAGTGCGATGGCGATCGCTGGTTGTTGCAACAGAGGGAGGATGAAAGAAGTGCGCATGCGTAAAGTCCTTGCAACATGCGATTTGTTGCTGTTGCAGTCGGTATGAAGACTCCTTAAGTTACATGATTTTAATCCGTCATTTTCTTGGTGCGGAGAAAAGCTCTCTCTCATTTTTTATTTTTTAAATTATTTTACTTTATTCTTTTTCGTTATGAGATTCATCAATTTATTTTTTTATTTATCTAATTGTTGTCACAATATGAATTTAGATGCATATAACTAGACATAAAAACTTTCTAATTAACTACTCTGCAATTAGTAGAGAAACTAAAAATAGTATTAAAATAGCAATTAAATTATCAGATACAAAAGTCAAAATTCCTGGGATTCTATATAAGTCAAAGTCTGGAGAAAAAAAATTTCCCCTTTCTATACAAAACTGAAAGATCCACAAAACTAATAACACTAAAATGTTTCCATCTCAATATGTAGTGCCGTTCACTTTGGCTTTACGTTATGAGATTAAACAAAACACTTTCTTAGAAGTTTATAAAAATAAAGTGTAATCATTTGAGATTACGCTGTTTGAGACCAAAATTCGCCACAATTTTTGTACGATCCCTTTTGGTTGACCGTAAAAAGTCTTAACTCAGTACCTACTTATTTCATACCTATTGAAAACAGTACAGCATAATATTGGCCTTACGTTATGAGATTAAACAAAACACTTTCTTAGAAGTTTATAAAAATAAAGTGTAATCATTTGAGATTACGCTGTTTGAGACCAAAATTCGCCACAATTTTTGTACGATCCCTTTTGGTTGACCGTAAAAAGTCTTAACTCAGTACCTACTTATTTCATACCTATTGAAAACAGTACAGCATAATATTGGCCTTACGTTATGAGATTAAACAAAACACTTTCTTAGAAGTTTATAAAAATAAAGTGTAATCATTTGAGATTACGCTGTTTGAGACCAAAATTCGCCACAATTTTTGTACGATCCCTTTTGGTTGACCGTAAAAAGTCTTATCTCAGTACCTACTTATTTCATACCTATTGAAAACAGTACAGCATAATATTGGCCTTACGTTATGAGATTAAACAAAACACTTTCTTAGAAGTTTATAAAAATAAAGTGTAATCATTTGAGATTACGCTGTTTGAGACCAAAATTCGCCACAATTTTTGTACGATCCCTTTTGGTTGACCGTAAAAAGTCTTAACTCAGTACCTACTTATTTCATACCTATTGAAAACAGTACCAATTAATATTAAACATCATTGGCGTCGATAATAAAACGAATTTTTTTTTTTTTTTTTTTTAGGTTCCCCTGTACGAATGAACGCCTTGCTTTTTAGCACTTGTTTTTCTTTATTAGAATTAAATAATTTAATTTTACAGAAAATCACAACACAAAATAAACGCGTATCTTCAGATAACTTTATGACAACTAACTCAGCGACGTAGCCACTCCGCGTTCATCAGAGAGCTTGTAAGAAATAAAACAAGATAAAGTCTTAAATAGAATAGTCTTAAGAACTAAAGTTTTATTTTATAAGAATGGCGAAACTAATGCACAGCAGACATTTCTCCTGAGCGGATAAATTGAAATTTTTAAACGATTTTTAGGATCTGGATATAAAATTGCATCGGAAATAAAACCGCTAATTTCCCCTTTTAATATCCTAAATTGCTTCAGAAAAATTTAAGTACTTATAAACAGATAGGACATACAAAACTAACACATACTGAACGAAACAGCACCTGTTTTCCTGCAGTTGCAGAGAGGCATTAACTATAAAGCACATCTTAACTCCAATTTTAAAACTAAGAGTCTACGACATTTTAACAGTGAATATCCTGAATCACTGTTAAAATATCGTGCAAAGCACTTCTAAGATATTTTAACGATAGGATCGTTTCTATGTGGATTGTCTCGGCTTTAATTCGAGACAAACCACATAGAAACCTTCTTGAATATCTTAAAAGACACTGGATACTTCCAAAATTTTTATACAGACTTAATTTTGACCAAGTGTTGAGCGCGGTATAGCCTTCTCTGGCTCTAGCGCAAAATATTTCAAACTAACTAACTAAAATCAAGTGCATATACTCCTGAGTTAGAGCACAATGAATTTAAAAAAGCAAATATGAATCTTTATGAAAAAACACGCATAAAAAATGAAATTATACTTTTTTCTCCTACTCTGTAGTTCAAAACATCTGTGCTATAATCATAAGCATTCATGAAAAATTTTAGACAATTCTTTTAAAAACATGAGGTATCGTGTTGAAGGTGATGTAAAATGTGAAGGAAAAAAAAACCTGATTTTGAGATAAACTAAATTTTAAAACTAAAAAACAACGATATTTTAACTGAATATCCTGAAATATATACTTTAATTAGAGACAATCACCATAAAAACCTTCTTGAATATCTTAAGACACTGGATACTTCCAAAATTTTTATACAGACTTAATTTTGACCAAGTGTTGAGCGCGGTATAGCCTTCTCTGGCTCTAGCGCAAAATATTTCAAACTAACAAACTAAAATCAAGTGCATATACTCCTGAGTTAGAGCACAATGAATTTAAAAAAGCAAATATGAATCTTTATGAAAAAACACGCATAAAAAATGAAATTATACTTTTTTCTCCTACTCTGTAGTTCAAAACATCTGTGCTATAATCATAAGC
Organism: Parasteatoda lunata; assembly: GCA_949128135.1. Classification (NCBI taxonomy): domain Eukaryota; kingdom Metazoa; phylum Arthropoda; class Arachnida; order Araneae; family Theridiidae; genus Parasteatoda; species Parasteatoda lunata. The sequence goes on from OX421973.1 coordinate 111,332,941, forward strand.
ATTCATGAAAAATTTTAGACAATTCTTTTAAAAACATGAGATATCGTGTTGAAGGTGATGTAAAATGTGAAGGAAAAAAAAACCTGATTTTGAGATAAACTAAATTTTAAAACTAAAAAACAACGATATTTTAACTGAATATCCTGAAATATATACTTTAATTAGAGACAATCACCATAAAAACCTTCTTGAATATCTTAAGACACTGGATACTTCCAAAATTTTTATACAGACTTAATTTTGACCAAGTGTTGAGCGCAGTATAGCCTTCTCTGGCTCTAGCGCAAAATATTTCAAACTAACTAACTAAAATCAAGTGCATATACTCCTGAGTTAGAGCACAATGAATTTAAAAAAGCAAATATGAATCTTTATGAAAAAACACGCATAAAAAATGAAATTATACTTTTTTCTCCTACTCTGTAGTTCAAAACATCTGTGCTATAATCATAAGCATTCATGAAAAATTTTAGACAATTCTTTTAAAAACATGAGATATCGTGTTGAAGGTGATGTAAAATGTGAAGGAAAAAAAAACCTGATTTTGAGATAAACTAAATTTTAAAACTAAAAAACAACGATATTTTAACTGAATATCCTGAAATATATACTTTAATTAGAGACAATCACCATAAAAACCTTCTTGAATATCTTAAGACACTGGATACTTCCAAAATTTTTATACAGACTTAATTTTGACCAAGTGTTGAGCGCGGTATAGCCTTCTCTGGCTCTAGCGCAAAATATTTCAAACTAACTAACTAAAATCAAGTGCATATACTCCTGAGTTAGAGCACAATGAATTTAAAAAAGCAAATATGAATCTTTATGAAAAAACACGCATAAAAAATGAAATTATACTTTTTTCTCCTACTCTGTAGTTCAAAACATCTGTGCTATAATCATAAGCATTCATGAAAAATTTTAGACAATTCTTTTAAAAACATGAGATATCGTGTTGAAGGTGATGTAAAATGTGAAGGAAAAAAAAAACCTGATTTTGAGATAAACTAAATTTTAAAACTAAAAAACAACGATATTTTAACTGAATATCCTGAAATATATACTTTAATTAGAGACAATCACCATAAAAACCTTCTTGAATATCTTAAGACACTGGATACTTCCAAAATTTTTATACAGACTTAATTTTGACCAAGTGTTGAGCGCGGTATAGCCTTCTCTAGCTCTAGCGCAAAATATTTCAAACTAACTAACTAAAATCAAGTGCATATACTCCTGAGTTAGAGCACAATGAATTTAAAAAAGCAAATATGAATCTTTATGAAAAAACACGCATAAAAAATGAAATTATACTTTTTTCTCCTACTCTGTAGTTCAAAACATCTGTGCTATAATCATAAGCATTCATGAAAAATTTTAGACAATTCTTTTAAAAACATGAGATATCGTGTTGAAGGTGATGTAAAATGTGAAGGAAAAAAAACCTGATTTTGAGATAAACTAAATTTTAAAACTAAAAAACAACGATATTTTAACTGAATATCCTGAAATATATACTTTAATTAGAGACAATCACCATAAAAACCTTCTTGAATATCTTAAGACACTGGATACTTCCAAAATTTTTATACAGACTTAATTTTGACCAAGTGTTGAGCGCGGTATAGCCTTCTCTGGCTCTAGCGCAAAATATTTCAAACTAACTAACTAAAATCAAGTGCATATACTCCTGAGTTAGAGCACAATGAATTTAAAAAAGCAAATATGAATCTTTATGAAAAAACACGCATAAAAAATGAAATTATACTTTTTTCTCCTACTCTGTAGTTCAAAACATCTGTGCTATAATCATAAGCATTCATGAAAAATTTTAGACAATTCTTTTAAAAACATGAGATATCGTGTTGAAGGTGATGTAAAATGTGAAGGAAAAAAAAACCTGATTTTGAGATAAACTAAATTTTAAAACTAAAAAACAACGATATTTTAACTGAATATCCTGAAATATATACTTTAATTAGAGACAATCACCATAAAAACCTTCTTGAATATCTTAAGACACTGGATACTTCCAAAATTTTTATACAGACTTAATTTTGACCAAGTGTTGAGCGCGGTATAGCCTTCTCTGGCTCTTGCGCAAAATATTTCAAACTAACTAACTAAAATCAAGTGCATATACTCCTGAGTTAGAGCACAATGAATTTAAAAAAGCAAATATGAATCTTTATGAAAAAACACGCATAAAAAATGAAATTATACTTTTTTCTCCTACTCTGTAGTTCAAAACATCTGTGCTATAATCATAAGCATTCATGAAAAATTTTAGACAATTCTTTTAAAAACATGAGATATCGTGTTGAAGGTGATGTAAAATGTGAAGGAAAAAAAAAACCAGATTTTGAGATAAACTAAATTTTAAAACTAAAAAACAACGATATTTTAACTGAATATCCTGAAATATATACTTTAATTAGAGACAATCACCATAAAAACCTTCTTGAATATCTTAAGACACTGGATACTTCCAAAATTTTTATACAGACTTAATTTTGACCAAGTGTTGAGCGCGGTATAGCCTTCTCTGGCTCTAGCGCAAAATATTTCAAACTAACTAACTAAAATCAAGTGCATATACTCCTGAGTTAGAGCACAATGAATTTAAAAAAGCAAATATGAATCTTTATGAAAAAACACGCATAAAAAATGAAATTATACTTTTTTCTCCTACTCTGTAGTTCAAAACATCTGTGCTATAATCATAAGCATTCATGAAAAATTTTAGACAATTCTTTTAAAAACATGAGATATCGTGTTGAAGGTGATGTAAAATGTGAAGGAAAAAAAAACCTGATTTTGAGATAAACTAAATTTTAAAACTAAAAAACAACGATATTTTAACTGAATATCCTGAAATATATACTTTAATTAGAGACAATCACCATAAAAACCTTCTTGAATATCTTAAGACACTGGATACTTCCAAAATTTTTATACAGACTTAATTTTGACCAAGTGTTGAGCGCGGTATAGCCTTCTCTGGCTCTAGCGCAAAATATTTCAAACTAACTAACTAAAATCAAGTGCATATACTCCTGAGTTAGAGCACAATGAATTTAAAAAAGCAAATATGAATCTTTATGAAAAAACACGCATAAAAAATGAAATTATACTTTTTTCTCCTACTCTGTAGTTCAAAACATCTGTGCTATAATCATAAGCATTCATGAAAAATTTTAGACAATTCTTTTAAAAACATGAGATATCGTGTTGAAGGTGATGTAAAATGTGAAGGAAAAAAAAAACCTGATTTTGAGATAAACTAAATTTTAAAACTAAAAAACAACGATATTTTAACTGAATATCCTGAAATATATACTTTAATTAGAGACAATCACCATAAAAACCTTCTTGAATATCTTAAGACACTGGATACTTCCAAAATTTTTATACAGACTTAATTTTGACCAAGTGTTGAGCGCGGTATAGCAGTTTTTGGCACTTGAGCAAAAAATTTAAACTATCTAACCTAAACGGAAACATTGAAGTTTTTCAACTATTTTTAGGATCGGGATATAAAATTGTACTTTGTAGTCGATGTCCATATTTCGTACCCCTAGCACAAATGATTCTGCAGATTTAAGAATTTAATCTTTTCAACACTGAGTAAACACAAAAGAAAAGTTGAAAAAATCGTCTTACAATAATTATATTCAAAGTTTAGGTAAAGGTTATTATTACAACACTTCGAAATAAAATGAATTAAAAATATATATATCTTATTAATAAAAAATAAAAAAAAGCATTTTGATTGTAACTTGTGCTATTTTATCTGGAGCGTGCGTACTCAACCCCCAGTCCCTTGGATTGTGGGGGTGTTATTTACTTCTGTGATTTTTAGTTCATTTCAATGATTTTCATTTAGAAGAAATTTCTTGCCAAATTGCGAATTTTTCTGCTCTTCACTTCTAAAGTATGAAAGAATGTACCAAAAAAATTGTTTTACAGTTACGAATTTCAATTTGAAAGGCATAAGTAATAACAAGATAAACAAAATATAAATTTTATAGAGAGGTCTAATAATTTTAAGTATGCATACGTGGACCTCAGATTTTAACTAAGTAAAATAAAATAAATATTTCAAATGTCAAACTGTTTCCAATGTCAAACTGTACAAAATGTCAAAAGTAGGAACAAACGTGTAAATGATTATATTATGGTCGATTTAAATACAATAATATAATAATTATTTAGAAAAAAAATTAAAAATACGAATTTTTATATAAGTACAATGCAGTACTGCATTAAATCTCACTTAAAAGATTATTTTAATTATACAAACCACGCAAAATAAATAATTATTGAAAATAATCTAACGTTATTTATAAAAAATTTACTTAGGTATAAAATTTTCAACATTATTGACAAAACACAAAAAGTTAGTTATTAAATGTATGTACCTTAATGTAAAACATTTAATATTTTATGTAATTAAAATACACAAAAATATTACTTAAGTGGATATAAAATTAAATACTCAGAATGCGATGCGATTTCTCTTGACTGCTACGCTGTCATAAATTTCGCCAATACACTTACTACATGTTCTTGCATTTTTAAATATTAAATAAATATAAATTTAAAAGATTCATAACAGATCACAGAACTACTAAATCAAAAAAAAGTAAAATTTATTTTCCGAATAGTTAAATTATATAATATTTAAAATTACTTACGTTTTCGAGCACGTGGAATTAGCCTCCCTTTTCGAAAATCACTTCTGGTTCTATGAAATTCTGTCCAAATAATTTACTTGTTCTGCTTCGATTGCGGTTTCGATTTGAGTTTATTGGCGCAAGAGCCAGTTTTGGCTATATCGCACCTCTAACTAAATAGGCTCACAATTCAGTTTTGGTTTTAAACTAGATAGATGTGTAGTCTTTAAGGTATGAGATAATATTAGAGTGAGGTTTATCTCCAATTGCTAAAAATAATGACGGCAACGGAAATGACTAAGTTTTTAAATTTTATGCTCTGGTTTAAAACATGTATAACTGTTAAAGGTTCTTTACAGTTGGAACACTCTGACTCTGGTTCATTTAGAAAAGATGTTTGTGGGTTATTCGTTGGTGGCCAATACGCAAACGATAAAAACACTTCAAGTTTTCGACAGTGGCCGAGCGGTCAGCGTGCCTGACTGTGAAGCCAGTGGTTGTGGTTTCGAATCCCGCTCAGGGCATGGATGTTTCTCTATGTGTGTTGTTCTCTATTGTGTGAATGTGGGTCCACCCCATAAACGGATATCTGTGACAATGTGGCGTCCCGCAGTGGACTTATCATTAAGACACATCTCCCAACAGATCACCGAAGTCAAGCATCACTGGCTGCGGTCAGTGTGCGGGTGGGTGATCACTTGGATCAGTCTGCGTAGGGATCCAGGGTGTGCGGTATGGGTCCTCGTTAAAATGTTCTACCGTAAAGTGCTCGACATTGCGTGCAGGTCATCGGGCTACTGAAGTGGGGGTGCCATCCCCTCTGCAGAAGATCAAAATTGTGATGGCATGTCTTCGGATCATCCTCAGGGATGTTTCCCAGACCGTCGCCAATAGCCCATTGTGCAGCTGTAGTGCAACTACAACAACAACGTGACAATGTGGCGTGGGTATTATTGCTCGCCTCCGTGACTTAGGTTCACAGGTTCCCACTGGTTGTTGTTGTAGTTCATTTACGTCACACTAGAGCTGCACAATGGGCTATTGGTGGTTTGGGAAACATCCCTGAGGATGATCCGAAGACATGCTATACAATTTTGATCTTCTGCAGAGGAGATGGCACCCCCTCTTCGGTAGCCTGATGACCTGCACGCAAAGTCGAGCACTTTACGGTAGAACATTTTAACGAGGACCCATACCGCAAAATGATCCAAGTGGTCACCCACCCGCAGACAGTGATGCTTGACTTCGGTGATCTACTGGGAACCGTGTCTTAACGATCAGTCCACTGCAGGACCCCTGTAAACGGATATATGTGGCGTGGGCAATGTTGCTCGCCTCCGTGACTTGGGTTCGCAGGTGCCCACTGGGTAACGTTAAATAAGCAACACTTCCGGCATCTTCCAAGGTGAAGAACGAAGTTCAGTGCCTGCCGTATTAAAAAAAACTTCTTGTTTCTGTTTTTTTCCCCTGTTTAGTTTGCCATTCTCAAGGGCTGTTTGATAAACAGTGTGCATCTGCACACTGTTTATCAAACACCCTGTGTTTTGGGTAAAAAAAAAACTCTGCGTTACTGATAAGAGTAGTTGTTGTTGTAGTTAATTTACGTTGCACTAGAGCTGCCGATGGGCTAATTGATAAGAGTAAATTAAAAATATTTTTTTTTTTTCAGAGGAAATCCAGTATGAGAATCCATCAGACAAAAGAAACCACAATTTGCTGAGATTTGGAAAAGACGGATCTCGAGGGAGTCATGCAATGATCCACTTCGGAAAAAGATCCCTCACAGGGAATCAGTCAGTAGAGAGGGATGAATGGGACGAAAGCCCTGATGCTGCTGCTTACATTAGTGAACCCGAGAAAAACGTGTTTTTGAGATTTGGCTAATAAATTGTATATAGTATTTGTCCCACTCTTTAAGTGTTATAAAAGGCATATCTTTATGTAAATATTCCAAAGTAAGAAAATTGTACCTTTATGTTATAAATATTGTTGGTTCATACTCCCCCTTATGATAATCAATTATTAAAACAAATGACGCGTTAAATAAATGTATTAAAGAGGTTTGTTGTACAAATGATATTGCTTATTTCAATTACACTGAACAATTAAAACACGTTAACTAAAACCAACTAGAATTGCATTATCACTCAAACGAATAAACAATATATATATATATATATATATATAAATTGAATATTCGAATTATTATTTATAAAAACTTCAGCTGCAACTAGAATGTTTATTGTCCATAAAACTTCGAACGGTAGTGCACTTATTGATTTGGAAAATTTTGATTTCAAAAGTGATTAAGTGAAAAAATAAGTTGCTTGAAACAGTTAAGAACTCTAGTGTAATAAACATAATAAATTACAAAAATTGTTTTTTGTTTAATTATAGAGAGAAATAAAATTAAGCAAACGGTTGGTGAGCGAGAAAAGGTAACAGAGCTAGCTGACAGAAGAGCTAAATTTTAATTGTTCTTGTATGACAAATCACTGAATTTTAGTCATACAAACATTTATACCTGCCTAAATTTCTGTTCATAAATTTAATACTGAATGAAATACTAAGTTGAAAGTCAATAAATAAACTAGAAATAACTTCGTCAGATTCAATTGAATAGAAGAAACGTTTACTTAAAACTAAAAAGCGTAATTTTTGTCTTATAAATAAATAAATAAATAAAAAATATACAAATGAACATTAAAACAATAAATTTAAAATAAATAAAATATCTTTATCTTATAAAAGTTTTATCACATCAAATACAATACTTATACTTAGCTTATACGGAAATATAATGGCTACCTTATCCAAAAATAGATCGCCAAGGGACTCGCTGTTGCCAACTTAACAGAAATAATTTACTAAAATAATTAGGGTAACAGAGTGAAAAAAATCCTGGAACAGAATGAAAATGCTTTATTTTTACTCAGAAGTAGTTTCGAAACTGTATATTAGATTAGCTGTGCTTAATCTGACATAAAACAGAATTTTCACAATTAGAAAATTTGTAATTATTTTCAATGGAATACCTGCAAGTCACGTAATGTGGGTATCTCTATCCTGATTTGCTGACGAAACATGGCATTTGTTTACGTTAGCAACTGTTCTTTCCATTCTATTTCGAGTAAGCCTTCAAGCATCAATTCTCTTAAATGATACATTCTTACACAAAGACTCTTTTGCAACGATTTCAATTCTTTCACTATATATTTCTTACTGAACACAAAGACAGGCATGTAGAACATAAACTAATTATGCATTGAAGTTGCCAGGTACACAAAAAAATATATATATCACGGCTACAATAAAATACATAAACAGTTAAATAAAAGAAGAGAAAGAATTATATTTCAATAAATTCGATGTCTGATACGTTAACATTCTAACTTATGTGGAGACACTTAGCACATGATCAGCTGGCTCAGACGTCGAATAAACTATTTCTCAAGAATTTTTTTATTCTAATACTTATAAAAAAATGAAATTTTAGCATTTGCATAAGCGTTTATTAATTTATTTACTTAATTTTATTCATCATAGTTAGCCGACGAGACGAATTGCTGTTCAGGTTAATGTAATTTCGTTCTCCCACCAGATTTAAGCGTTATTCAACTGATAGGGTCTGTTACACGCCTTACAGTTAATGTGGACCCCTAGACAGCAAAATATTCACGAATTTGAGCTCAATAAGGGTTCATATTTTCATTATATTGATCCTATATAGAATTATCAGATTCACCCGATATTTTATATTCATCCATTATAGGCTCTATATCCATCCCATAAAGACCGATATTGGCCCAGTATTAAAAAAATCTAGACTTCAGAATATTGATCCCTCGGTTCATATTCATACATAGCCCATATTGAACCAAACTGGAGTCGATGAAAAATTGTTGCTAGGAAAATTATCCATAATAGGTTCATGAACGTGATCGATATCATGCACAATGGCATAACTACGCTTCGCAGCTTTGAGCGATGTAGCGTTACATCGCAGCGATATTGCACACAGATTATTCTGGATCATGTTTGTCGTTTCAGGTGAGTGGTAGGTCCAGACTTTCTGTTTATGGAAGACAATGCGCGGCCACACAGGAGGGCACACGATAAAGTAAAAAAAAAATTGACCGTATGACATGACCTGTGAGCTCCTCGGACCTAAATCCTACAGAATATGCCTAGGATGTCCTTGGCAGACACGTTTCAAAGAAGAACATGTGCCATTTTCAAAGAGTGGAAGAGGAGCCGTGATACTAATTTCGAAAATGGCTTGCACCAAGCACAGTGCTGACACAAAAATATCCTCAACGAATCATGGGTTAGAATCCCCTTGCATTCAGGCCATCCGTGGGAGGTTTGTAACGCAAATACAAGTTAGTTCCATTAAAAAGGCAACCACGAAGGCAAATTTCTCCCAATACTTGGTCCAGGAATTCCCTTGTTTTTCTGGATTGGGTTCAAAATGAGAAGGCTACGGAGTTGAACGTTAGTAATCGTAAACCCAAAAAGAATTAGGAACGCTTTTCAACTACGATTATAAAAAAACGTGCAAGAGCTGAAAACCTTATTGAAAGAGGAGTGGACAATATATTCCAAGGACTCTTTGATAGTTTAGTGGACAGTATGAATAACAGATATAAAATGTGCATCAGTGTCCTCATGTCAATCAAAAAAAAAAAGAAAAAGAAGACTTTTGGCTTTGTTTTTGACAATTGTCAAAAAATCATGAAATTTTGAATCATGCAAAACGAATGGCGTTTTTATACGCTACGGACCTACAATACGCCAAAATAGATTGGGGTTGAATTAATTAAGAAAACGTTGTGGGGTTGAACTAATTAAGAAATCAATATGGTAAATCTCATTTTGAAAAAAGGGAAAATTAAGCACTTTTTAAAACACCCTGTGCCTAACTGGTTGTTTCCATTGCATTATAAAGATGTTCGTCAGTCTCATGCCCAACAAGCGAAACAGAAACACCGACTCTGAAAACTTCATCCTCGTTGTTTTGGTCAGAGTAGCTCCAGATATAGCACTACACCAGAACACCGTGGATACACTAAAACTATCAGAGGTCAAGGGCACTCCCCTGGGGCAGCACTAGTCCCCTTGCAAGAAGCATATTCAGCCGATGGAAAGTGAGAAGGACCTAACCTACCTAGCAAAGACCAATCTCCCAGATAAATACTATGTCCCCATGAGCATCACGCTCGTATGAGTAACAGACAGGTAGTTCCAGGATCCCCTTCAACACCATGCGAGACGCAGCGCTGGTCAGCAATAGCCAACGTTGTTAGTCTGTATGCTTTCAGCAAAACATTGGTTATCTAAAATAAATAGGTCACGCAGTGGACTTTTTTTTAAAAGAAATTCTTGCAAACGTATTTAAAGGTAAACCTTGTTTAAATGAACATATTATCAGGAAAATTCACTGAGACTTTATCAACTCGATTCCATTAAGTTTCCCGCAATATTTAATTTCTTATTTTTACGGTCCCACAGTGGACTGATCGTAAAGACTCTGTTCCAAGTAGAACACAGAAGTCAAGCATCACTGGCTGCGATCAGTAAGCGAGTGGGTGACTGATCAGCCTGCGTAGGAACCAAGGGTGTGCGATATCAGTACTCGTTAAATTTCTCTACCGTAAAGTGCTCGACATTGCACGCAGGTCGTCGGGCTACTAAAGCAGAGGAACCATCCCATCTGCAGAGAATGAAAATTGCGATGGCATGTCTTCGGATCATCCTCAGGGATGTTTTCCAAACCGTCGCAAAAATTGGTTATTTTATTGGTAAAAAATTGGTTATTTAAAATAAATAGGTGAAACATACTTAATAAATCAAGAATCCCAACGAAAATCTATTATATGTAAATAATAATCAGTGTTTTAAAGTAAATTAAATAGTATTCTCTCATTTGGTCAATGTAAACATTTGGTGGAAATTGGGAAACTTAGACGTTGCAAGAGAGAAATAGAAGAATGCTCAGGTTCAGCTTAGGGCCGCGCCATACCCGTCACACAAGAGTGCCCCAGAGGGTCATGGAAATTAAGGTTCCATAATTTTGAGAACGACTGCATGATGATAATATGACCAGCATTGTGCACCAACCACTCAAAAGAGGACAAACTTTATACTTAATTATTGTTGTGATATAAATATCCTAAACATTTGTTTTAGGCTCACAAACAGTAAAAATTTGTCACGAACAAAAACTCTTATGAATGTTAAAATTATGCGCAAATTTAAACACAAATTACAATAATAAAACTTTCTAGAATATTAAGTCTCTCTTCAACCAGCGCCTCGTAAGCATAACATAAGCGGAGGAATACACTGGAAGTTTTCTAAATTTCCTTCGGCTTTTTAGAAAGCTTGTTATTGTTAAATTCAGTCAACCATCCATAAAATATTCCCCTCACCCCTCCAAAAAAAACATAAAAAAGTGGTAGGTATTTAAATGTTCAGCTGAAATCTTGCATTATACTTTTGTAACATATAAATCTATTTACATTCTTACCGTATGGTATGGTCTGAAAAAAGAAAGATAACATAAAAAGGGTTAAATGGTGTGTAATAAAATTTTACTCGTGCCATTAAAAAACCCTGAAGATAGTATTTAAAAAAATTTCTCTCCCATTTAACGCTGATTTTTCACTTTCTATCAAGTATAAATATTTTAAAAAAAGAGAATAAATAAACATTTTAAACAATATTCTTTTAAACACTAGAAGTTGTATGCTAGTATTTTTCTGCAACGCTTGCTATTGTTACGAATTTCTAACTATGTGTATAATTTTGTAAGTATTCTTTCATTATTAAGCTTAACAGATATCTTTGTGCTTGAAGAACTGTCATTGTCAGCTTTAAACCATTATCTTCTTCCCTCACCTTGATTCTCTCTCAATTTAGATTGGTACTTCTAATGATTTCTATAGAGGCGTGGTGGTCCAATAAGGGATCCGTCTTACAATGAAGTGAACTGGGCTTCAATTTCAGAGATGGCTGGTCGATACGCACCCAGCTCGCCCGACCACAGTGCCAACATAAAATATTCTCAGTGGTAGACGGAACATGGATTTAAGTCCCCTTGCCGTCTGGTTAACCGTGTGAGGTTTTCCTCCCTATGTGACGCAAATGCGGGTTAGTTCCATCAAAAAGTATTCCATGAAGGCAAATTTCTCCCAGTACTTGATTCAGGAGTTCCCTGGACTTCTGGATGGGGTTCAAAATGACATGGATAAGAAATTGAATATCAGTAGTCGTAAACCCAAAATTGGGTCGGCCGTTTAGCGATGGTTAAAAAATGATGATATCTTTTTTTTCTGAATACAGTCAGACTTCGATATAAGGTCACCCTAAGGGACATCGCAAAAGTGACCTTATAAGCGGGGTGACCTTTTAACCGATTCATTGGCAGTTCATAACTAAGCACGTAAATAGTACACATTAGGATTTTTTAGAAATGGTAAGACAAAGTAGAGAATTAAGTACAGTATTAGTAGAGAATTAAAGAAAGTTAAATTTTTAAAAAAAACATTTAATTTAAAATAAAGCTGTTTACAAATTTCCTTAAAGTGCACATACATACATTACACCTTACCTTATTTAAAATAATCATTTATGCAGGTCTGTCTCGTTTTTGGTTTCATTTTTCGAACTACGTTCTCTAGATTTTGTAACTTCTCAAAATGTTCCTCAGCTCCCTCATGGTTTGTAAAAAAAAAAAATCGTATGACATTTATTGGATTGAAGGCTTTCCTTTGGATTACAGCTACAGTCATTGTCCACAACTTATGAAACAATTTCAGTCAATTTTCTCATCAATCAAACCATATTCAGCTTCAATGGCATGGACACGATTTTTCAAATCTTCCATCAGAACAGATAGAGGAATATCATCTTCTTCTTCTGTTTCGTCATCCACGGTATTCAGAGAACTCACAAAACCAGCATGACAAAAACAATTTGATATGCATGTGGTGGACATCATGTTACGCCTCAGATAAAAATGACCTTATAAGCGATAACAATTTTTAAAACTTGACAATATATCCGATAATCTGTAACAAAGAATTCCTATTCAGTAAGCCGGGACTTTGGAAAAGTGACCTTATATGCAGATGACCTTATATCGAGGTCTGACTGTATAATTTATTTAATCTATCTGAATTTTGACGATTCTGAAATCAGTCAGGGTAATAGCTATGTGCATCTCTTGTAGCTGTTCTTGCCTAAACTTGATTTGTGTTTGTTAAAATTAATAGTAAAGAAATATGATGTAACATCATAAAATGAAACAATGTGTGAAAAATTGAAAAACTTGAACACGATAGAACTATAGATAGAAGATAAAAACTCTTTAACATAATATTTAATGTTTTGTCAAATTTTTATTTTCTTTAAAAAGAAAACAAAATTGAAATAGTTTACAGAAAGCCAACTCAATGACTTCATGATTCTGATGCTCGACTACACATAATCAAAAATCTAATTACACTGTCAATCGTTTACAGGGTAACCAATAAGCTCCCATGAGGGTTAATTTAGTAACAACAAATGAACTGCAAGTGATTTTGCTAAATATGAATAAAAATTTATTCAGTAATTAGTGTTTAAATAAATTCTAAAATTCATTCAAACACTCATTACTAAATAAACATATTAACCTCAAATGAATAATAAAAAAATAACAAACTAGCAGCACTTTATTTGACCGAGCATAGAAAAATTTTGAAAATTCCATCACACACTTTAAATAATTGTAAAGCTGTATTACAGTGATTCATGAAGTATATACCACACATTTCCAAGTATTGTCTATAATCTAAGTATTTAAATATTTACTTGATTTTAACGATTGAAAACTTAAACAGCAATCTTTTCTCTTTATTCCTAAGTTATGAAGCATTTTTTTGTGAGAACTAATTATACGAATAATTTTGCACTTTTTATTAATCAACATTCATCATTATATTCAGCTAGACAGCTCAGAGTGAGCCAGTGAATTCTGAACCACTGCATCGACATTCTGCTCATTCCTCATACATTTTGACACTTGTGCGCCATTTTCATTCCTGGATAGCGAGGAAATCAGTTTCCAGAAACTCATCCGTCTCAATCTGGGTCCACCCCTTTTCCTACTTATAAGAAATTAAAGAAAAATAATTTTTTTTTCCTTTGGAATCATCATCCATTCTAAATATATGAGCTGCCCAGTTTTTATTTTTACGAACTTAACAATATCTAGCTCTCTATAGATTTTCATATAGCTCAAAGTTGTCTTCGCCAAACGAACATCTCCAAACTATTTCACCAAGAATAGCTCAAAAAACTCAATTCTCAAAAGTGGCTGCTTTTTTTCTATCCAAATTTGGTCAAGTTCCAGACACATAAATAAACATTGGTCGAATTAATACTTTATATACTAAAAATTTAGTATTTCTTCATAGTAGTGAAGATTTAAAAAATCGTTTAAGCCCATAAAAAGCTTTATTTGCACAGATTGAACGACTTTGAATCTCTTTGACTATGCTATTGTAAACCCAATTTCCAAATAGGATTCATGGCAGATTTCATTTAGTGCAGACATATATTTGGTCCTTTTCTGTTTATGATTAGTCTTATACTATTGGCGGCTCACTTTAAAGAAATGAAAACCTTTTTAATGTGGGAACAGTTTTTCAAACAACGTCAATATCATCCATATAGGCCAGAAATTGCATTGATTTTGAAAATAAGTTGTTCTCTGTATTTTTCTTTCCTTGCAAACGTAAACTTAGTTTTAGTTTTGTAACTTTTATTAGAATAATGCCAATTAATAAAGTTACACGAATTACTTTATAAATTAACGTTAATTCCATAAAAATTGCAAAACTAAAAGTAAGTAACAAAGAAAAAAAAATCCTAACAACATAAAAGCACTCTCATTAATTAAACAAAAGTATCAACCTATATGGCCTGTCTGAGGCAATAAGAATCGAAAAACCTAAATGTTGTATGGCGTGTAAGTTACATAAAAAACTTCAGGTAAAAAAACTTCTTAACTTTAGCTTAATTATGTTTGGATTAAAAATTAACAAATTTTTATAAAAACCTCACTTAGTTTTATTATGGGCCACCCTGTAAGAAAGACTGAATTTAATAAATATTACAGTTCTGAAGAAAACTCTTTTGAAAATATGTACATCCATATCACAACAATTTATAAATCCTAAGTACTAGATGGCGCTGTGTCTTTAGGGGGTGGGGCATCTTTATTCCAGTCATGTAATCCTTTGGGCAAGGTAGTATCTTCTTCAAAAGAACCAGTTCCTTCCACAAATTCTTCGTAAGTGGATTTTTCTTTAAAAGGTCTTGGTCCCAAAAGCTCAATCATGTCATCTCTGCTCAATACTTCTTTGTCCAGCAGTCTAAGTGCTACCTGAAAAATACACGAATCCTATTAGGAGAATTAATGGACACTGCAAATTCTTTAAAATGGACTTGCCACAAAAAATTTCATTCTTAAAACAGATTTTTTACAATATTCTATTAAAATGGACATATATTTCTCTGTGTATTTTCAGCTTAAATTCAAGTATAATACAAATTAATATTTTTTACTTGAAATAAGGCATTAAAAAAAAATTTTCATAATTAAGGAATAATGTTTTGTTTGAAGATTACATTTTGAAACATAGCATGAGAAACAACAATGATGTAACATTTACAATAAAGACACATTGGCAGAGATCTGTCTAGGTTTTTTTAAGAGGTACCTATTTTGTGAAAATTTAGACAATAAATTGAGAAAATTAAAAATTATATTAAAAAATCAACACAAAAATATGGTAAAGTAAGAAAATATATTCAAAAATTGTCACTACAAATAAAAATCATTTATGACTGGTAAATTTTCTATATATTTTCCCCATATATTCAAAAACATTTTAGCTATTGTAAAATTGTTGGCTTAAAATTATATCCAAATTCATAATCCATAAAAATCACTGTCCATAATTAAATTTCAGTTTGAATAAAAACATGCATTTAACAGTACTAGCGCGAAAAGTTATTTTCATTATGAGAACATTTTCGACTGGGTCATACGAAAAAAAGTTTCACAGAGAAAAAAATAAAAGTCTGTTAGAATAAAATTAGAATAATGTTTAAGATAATAGTTGGAATTTCGACTTCCTGTAAAGTTTATATCTTTGGGGTTGTGAAGAAATCCCTATTATATTTAGCCACAAGGCTTCAATAAAAATTAAGATTTTCCAGTTGTTCTGGGTGGGGCCAAAAAAATTATTTCTATTAATAATTATTTTGGACCAACCCAGAACAACTGGAAGTTTATTTATCAAAAGTCTAATTCTATAATCTTAAAGATTCATACAATTACGATAAACACATATTTATTTAAACAGAAGATGTTTAAATTTAAAGCCAATACAACTTTTGTTGCTGTTTGTAAATGTAATATTGCAAATGTTTGTAAATATTTGCGAAAATAAATAATAAAATGTACAGGCATTTTCAAACAAATGTGCATGTGACAAAACAATTCTTGACACATTCATATTGTAGGTGGCAAACTGCAGCTAATAGAGTTATTAAACTATACATAAAGTTAGTTCAATTATTCTGAGAAATTAAAAAAAAAACCTTGTTAATAAAAAACAACATTGAAAACATTGCTGCAACATTGAAAAAAAAAACAAAAAAAAAATATTAAACAATACATGGATAGACGCTTTTTTAAAATAAGCATTTCAATTTTTTTTCCCCCTACTGTTCCAGTTTCTTTGAAAAAATGAATGAATTTGTTAATTGTTTCAATATACAATCTAAATTTCTTTTAAAAACAGCATTTATAAAAAAAGATAATGTTTTCAATAGATTGCTCTGTAAAAAATTCTGTCAGGGTTCAATTGCGGGCCTAAGTCTGCTTAATAATTATATTCTTTGATTTTTTTGTGCCATTTCACAATGATGAAAACAAGCCACAAATGATAAAAACAAGAAGCCATCCTCATCGTGCCATTGAAATAAAAAAAAATATATTGACTTACTACACTTTTTAAAAACACAAAATAAGCAAATGTAGCTGCAGCAGCTCTATTTAACAATTTTAAGTCGGATTAAAAAATGCGAGAAAAATTATCTATTTTTCTAAATTTTTATGAATTTTGAATGTGACCAGAAGACATCAAAACATTTTTAATCACCTTTTTCCAGAGAGACATCTTTTCCACACTACAGCAATTTAAAAATAAAAATTTTATTTTTTGACCCACCCTATTCAATATATAGAAAAGAATTTTTTTTAATGGCGGACACTTGTGTCTATTTCCCATTGGCCTCAGAGTTGCTATTCTCTTATCGTTACCCAATGGGCACCTGTGGCTAAGCCCTATGGCGGTGGAGTGGCATCTCCCACCTCATACAACCACATACCAGTATAGGGCGGGTGCGGGTTTACATAGAACACAGAGAGAAAGTTATATACATGCCTATGATGGGATTCGAACCTACCACCACTGGACCCGTAGTCCAGTACAGTAACCGGTAGAACAGTGATCGGCATATATAGACAAGATATAGAACAGAAATTGTACCTTTTCAACATCTGCCTTATGACTCTCTAGCAGTTTCAATGTGGCCTGGTATGCCTTGTCAACCAATTCTCGCACTTCAGAATCAATGATTTGTGCAGTGGCTTCACTGTATGGTTTGTCAATCACCATATCCCCAGGTTGTGGTAAATCAAATGACAACTGACCTACCTTCTCATTCATTCCAAATTGAACAACCTAAACCACAAAAAATAAATTAAACTTTTTTTGCCACAGAAAAAATAATAATAATACTCTTAAATCAAAGACATGTACAGGGAGTTTTAAAAAGTCATTGCTAAACTCAACATGCTGGTCTGGCATATCATGAAGAACAAGATTTACAAAAATACTTTTGTCTGAAAATGCAAACTGCGACTGCTAGCGGACAATGTTTGCAGGCTGTCAGTGACACACCATGTTCTGTAACTGAATAGTTTCTATAATTTAACCATATATTGAAAGCCATATTAACACCACTTTTGCCATTATTTTGATCCCTGCCTTTATACACCTGCAAACATTGTCTACTAGAGGTTGCAGTTTGCATTTTTGAACATAAGTATCTCTCTCTCTCTCTATATATACATATGCATATGTATATAAAAGTTCAAAATGTAGAGAAAACATGGAAAAATTACAGAACAAAGAAAGGGGGAACAGAAAAATAATAATAAATAATCTGGCAATGTTGTTACAAAAATATTTTAAATCATTCTTGAAAAATTTCCCCTTCCAGTAAGTTCATTAGAATTCGCTACTCACTTTATAGATTTCGTTTTATGTTTTATTCTGTTTTTTCTTTATATTTTATTTTCTGTTTTTACGTGGTATTTTTACTTAATGTGTTCTATTTTATTCACGAAAAATTCTCTGTAAAATTTTTTTGAGTGCTCCTCACACTATTGTATTGATATATTTTGCTTTGGCTATATTGATACAATATTAGAATGCACTCCTTTTTGCGGATATAATCGTGTGAGCTGATGAAAAGATTATATCTTTTATTTTCCGGATTTTTATTAATTGTTTTTCCCTTTTTTAGGACTTTATTATTTTTTTATTATTATTTTAATTATTATATTTCTTTTTCCCTTTTTTCATTGTTCTGTAATTTTTCCTTGTTTTCTCTACATTTTGAACTTATTTTAAGAGTTTTATTTACTTGCACACTGGTACACTTATATCTTTTAGCTTGCAAGCAAATTTCAATTGCAAAAGATGAAGTTAAAAACATTATCTATAAAATGAGTCCAGATTTGTGTTTCTTCCCTATTTTGATTTTATAGCAAATAAAAAGCAATTTTTTTTTTAAGCGAAAAACTGGGTTTTTCCCAAACTTTGACAAATTACAGGATCTAAATATTATTTCATTTTGCTGACATATTCCAAATAGTATAAAACATACCAAATAGTACCTTTTCAGAAGGTGATGTGAAAGATTCTATAGAAAAAAAAAATTCTCAAGTTAATAAAAATCATCCTAATATATTAATAGAATTTTTATGATTTAAACTTTTTGAAAGATATGAATAAGAAATTTAATAAGAAATTTAAACCAAAAAGTTTTTTAGAATAAATAGGAGAAATTTTGTTTTTAAATTATATATTTATAGAATTTTTGTGATTTAAACTTTTTGAAACGTATGAATAAGAAGTCTATACCAATTTTTTAGAATAAATTGGAGAAATTCCATCTTTAAATTCACCTCAACATACTGTGTGATTTCAAAAAGCATTAAATAACAATTTGAAATAAAAGAACCATTTTCATACCTGAGCATAGGCACTCTGGGTAACTTTCTTCAAATCATCCTGAGCACCCGTGGTTATTTTTTTGAAGAAAATCTGTTCTGAAACTCTGCCTCCCAAGGTCATACACATTCGATCAAACAACTAGAATATTTCAAAATAAAAATTAGATATTTTTTTATGTTAACAGGTTACACCATTAAAGAAAATTACATTTGGGAATTTTGCAAATGAAATGGATTTTTCTAGAACTTATTTTATTTTATAACTGTCGCTGAACAGCCGACCCAATTTTTGGGTTTGCGCCTACTAATGTTCAACTCTGTAGCCTTCTAATTTTGAATCCAATCCAGAAGACAAGGGAACTCCTGGATCAGGTATTGGGAGAAACTTGCCTTCCTGGAGGACTTTTTGATGGAACTAACTCGCCTTTGCGATAAATGAAGAGGAAAACTACGAAAACCTCCAACGGTTAGCCTGATCACAAGAAGACCCTGACCCATGATCCCTCTACCACTAAGGATGTTTTATGTCAGCACTGTGGTCGGTGCAAGATGGATGCGGAATTCTTATCAACCAGCGATGGCTGGGATTCAAACCCAGTTCACCTCATTGAAAGGGGGGCACTCTATCCCCTGAGCTGTCCTGGCTCCTTATAATATATTAACAATAACATTAAAAATATTTTTTAAAAAATTATATAGAATAGGGATGCACAACTTGCGGCCCGCGGGCTGTTAAAGTGTGGTCCACAGCACCATCTGAACATAATAAAAAATATTAAAATTATCTTTTTGAAAAGAAAAAAAGTCGAAAACTTTGAATCTCACATTCAAGTCATCACTTTTAAAAGCACTCAAACTGTGCAGATTCTGTCGTAAATCTGTGCATTTTTTTAACTGCTTTTTCGGCTAAGGATATCCACATAGTCTTACATTCTTTAACATATTACTCTGATACATAAATTTCAAAATGGAGTTATTTTTTGATGCAATGTATGTGATAATTACATCCAAGTATACATACATTAATATTTTTCCATTCCTTTTAAGCAATAAATCATTTTTGTACAACATCTCCGTTTATTAATTAGTACAACAATCCATGCAAAATAAAAAGAAATAAAAGTAGACCTGTTCTTTACTGTATAGGTATTGTTCCTTGGGCAGATATTGAGCATATCCAAGACCCTTCCCACGAGGAATGATAGAAACTTTCAAAAGTGGATCAGCATGCTCTAAAAACCAGCCTGCAACAGCATGACCTGCCTCGTGATACGCTACAGTACGTTTTTCTTCTACTTGCAAAACATTCGTCTTCTTCTCCATGCCTAATCAAAAACATTTTTGTAAAAAAGACAATTCAAGTTCGTATTTTTTTGAACTATGAAAAGAAACAAAATTTTTCAATAATTTTTAATGCATTTTATACCCCATCAGTTGCATTATTCTAAAAATAATATTAGATTTGAGTCAATGTTTTTTTGTTTAAATAATCAATAAAGCTTTGTTACATACAGTAAATTTAAAATCTTCTAGGACAATGCTAAGAAATAACCAAAAATTAAAAATTACAAAGGAATGCATCATAAACAAAAATAAATACTTGAAAAACATTAATTACAGATTGCTAAGAAAATGGACTTTGAAAATCTACTTACAATGTGAAGAAAAATAAAGCAAACATGAGAAATATAGAATATGAAAGGAGTTTTGTTTAACTTTTTTTTTGTGTTTGGAGCATTTTTAAAGGACAAAGAAAAAACAAGAGGCAGAAAGTATCTATTAAGAGCTGCCATTAATATTATAACTGTCCTATGATTCGAGAAAAATATGGAACATCATCAATACTAATAACAGCAGAAATGGAAAGGAACAACTAGAACAGCATTGCACTAAAAAAGAAATTAAAGAGAAGCTAAATTATTTTGATCTTAGAATTGAACAAACGATTTTCAAGAATGTGACTTTAAAGAAGTTACCCAATTTAGCATAATATTTTTAGGAGGAGATACTGAAATGATACTCAAGTCCTTGATTGTAGTTTATTCCTTAACTCTTTATTAGGTCAAATAATATTTATACTTAGTCAAGAAAATGGCTGTTTCTGGTCAACAGTTCTGGTCAGCTTCAAACAGTCCAGTTAGGAAAATTCTTTAAACTTTAAAAACCCATAATTGAAACTGAATGAAATTTTTAACAAATAAATAAGTAATATTTCCGAAGTTAATTATGTAATTTTTTCAATTCACATTCACTGTTATGAGCATCTATGGTCACAAATATTTTCATTTCTTTCACTGTTATTACACCTGGGTATTATTCTTGGAATCATTGATGTCATTCGAACTTCTTACGACATAGTGAACTGATTTTAGGAAAATCTACCTTTTACTTTTTTAACCAAAATTAATTCTTAAACATTTAAATCTATTACAGTCAAACCCTGCTATAGTGAACCTTCAAGGAACCGAAATTTCAGTTCACTATAACCAGGACTTTACTATATCTGTCAACAATTTTAACTAACGGTTCCAACCTCCGCCTTTTTTTACCTATTATTTAAATAATTTACCAATAAAATGAAATACAAAAATGACAGAAAAATAATACGCAGTAACAAAAAATGTGTTAACTTTTATTTCTTTATTACTCTTTGTTTTGGGTGCAAAAAAAATTAGATGATGAGTCTAGATTCTTCAACAACATTCTAGAGATCTTCAACATCAGATATGGAAACACTTCCATATCTGATGACTTGTCGATAATTTTTCCTGAATTTATGTTATTCCGCTTATTAAACCTGTTTAGCTAGCTAATCCAGCACATAAAAGTAGTCTCACCAAATTGCTTAGTAAATTCATTAGCTTAGACCTGAAGCATTTGTCCAGATATTGGAAGAGTGCGGTTTCTTTGAATGCTAAACCAATTCAATAATGAAGCAAACAAGAAAAAATGCTTGTTGCTACATTTCATGCTATAGATGGTTTTAAAAATCGGTATATGTATTTATTTTGAAGTAGAAATTTTAAAATTATTACAAAAAAAATGAAGAAAATCTGGCGAAGGCAGAAAAAAGTTTGTAATATCCAACTTCCTCCCTTTTTTTGGTTCACTCTATCTACAAAAGATAACATTATACGTGTGTAGCAAGGCAAGAGACCGAACGTTCAGTATATCCGGGAGTTCACTATAGCAGGGTTTGACTGTATCAGGCTTTTTATAAGTGCTATAAAACTAATATAAACCTGCAACGACTCTCTCAATGGCTTGTTCAAAATGCGGCATTTTGATACTTTCATTTAAATCTCTTGCAGCTATGAGTGCAGCTTCATTGCACACGTTAGCAATATCAGCACCTAAGATAATAAAAAGAAAGAAACAAAATAATTATTTTTTCTTCTTTTTCATAATGATAGAGAGTGAAAATATTTAGCACCTGTAAAGCCTGGTGTTAAAGCAGCCATTTTTCTAGAGAGGTCCATTTTGTCAATGAGTGTCTTTAGAGGCTGCAGATGCACTTTGAATATAGAAGCTCTAAGGGAAACAATCAGAAATTTCATTTTTAAATGGAAATATTTGCAATTTAGTGACTTAATACTTAAATAAGATGACTCAAATTCAAAACAAAAATTTTAGTTTTACAGAGAATTGTTTAATAAAAGCATTAAAAAAACAAAAACATTTCAGCTGATTCAGTTTACCTATATACGGTAGAACCTCGGTCCACCATTTTTCATGGTTATCATTTTTTGCAAGTGACAAAAAAACGTTGAACGCGGATCAAAATAAAATGGAGATTTGAAATAGTATTAATATTATAATAATTGAAACTTAATAAAGTTGCCATAAAAAAAATTGAAAAATTACTGTAAAAATTTTTACGGTGCAAAAGAGAGTTCAATTAACATATATATGAAATTTATAATTAAAATATATACATATGAATAACTATAATTAAAATATATAGATATGAAACATAAAATAGAGATATAGTTTGAATACACTTTTTTCTTTGTAATGTTTATGAATTTTTGATATTTTTAGCAGATTGCTGTTCTTTCAAACTAGCTTAAAAATAGATAGTTTCTCATTGTCTCAAAGGCTTTGAGGCCTTTCCCAAGTGTTGGCAATGTTTATGGTTTTGTTTCACCATCTTCGTCAGTATCAATTTGCACTTTTACAGTTTCTTCACACATTTATTAAACCAATATCACACAACAAGTTTCAAAATTTTCATAAACTGATGCCGAAACATCAAATGTAATAATTGAGGCTTTTTCCTGAAACTGTAACTAATTCTCATTTTCTTTTTCATGATTAGCATCAGGAGTTAATGTTTTTCTTTTCAAAATAAAAAAACACATTTCAGAATTATTTTATTTTATTTTAAACACTCTTAGCACCAATTAAAAAAAAAAAATTTAAAAATTTGAGCATTTTTAACATCAATTAAATGCTGCCAGCTTTCTTGGTTGTAAAAATACATATAAAAATTATCACAGTGTGCTAGACTGAAATGATGTAAAAATATTTATTTATAAAAAACCTAGAAACCTATTCTTCTAGCAAATAAAAATATCCTTTTAGAATTTAAATAAAATAAAGGTTAATTACTTAAAATTAAACATTTAAATCATTATTAACAGAATATAATAATTTAAATTAGGAATATTCAATCTAAAACTATTAAATTAAAAACATTATTAAAACTTTTAGTTAACTCAAACTAAAATATATGGAGCAGGACCACATAACATGTAAAACAAGATGAAACATAGGAGAAAATGAAAGATGCAAGAACAATCTTTCGAGGTTCAACTGTATAAAAAATACTAAGTGAGAAAATAATAATAATTTTTTTAATAAAATAATGAATGGATTTGTTAAACAATACCATCATTTCCTTAAAAACTCAAAAATAATGAATAATAATTCCGGTAATTTAAAAATTAATAAATGAACTCTGAATATTTAAGTTCAAAGAAATCCTAAGTAAAAAATACAGCAATTTTCTATATTTTCTATCTAGTTGAATACCCATTCTTTGTACAAAGTGAAAAGTAATCAAAATAGAAAATATTTTTTCATTATAACTGTGAATTTTAGGTTGGTTATTTTTCCAAGATTAAACCATGTTTTACATAGTTGCATAATTTTAAATAGTTTGGATAGAAATTTAGCTTCCCCAGACAAATTAATTGATTTTTTTCCAAAATTCAAATTCAACACTCCGTTGGTTTCTCCAGACAACATTGACCCCATTGGAATCTGTAAGCTAATGTCAACTGAATCTCATACAAAATGAAATGAAAAAAAATAGACTCACCTTCCTTTAATATCAGGAGCAGGTACAAATATTTGACGATCAAATCTACCAGGACGGAGCAGAGCTTGATCTAATATATCTACCCTATTGGTGGCTGCAAGTACAACCACATTCGTAGTTGTATTAAAACCTAAAGAAACAGATGATTTTTTTCAAAAGTTAAAGAAAAAAAACAAAATTCAATCTGACAATATAGTTTGAAAATATATTATAACACAATATTGCTTTTTTTTCCCTTACCTCCAAGCCCTGAGCATGTACCTGGGTTATGAAAAACCCTTAACCATATAGCCCAGGACTTGGCCACTAGTCCAGCTCCACTCCAGCCTAGGAACGGGTCCAGTCAGCGGTATTAATTTTGAAATTTTGATATGTATAAGACAATATTTGCAGTATATAAATAATTACAGTGTACAGATACAGTGATATAAAATTTGTTACATAATAATCTCATTGAGACCATGCTAGGTTGCATAATATACACATCAGAGGAAGAAAATAACATAATGATAACAAAAAAAAAACATTTAACTGAAAGTGTGGAATTTAAGAAGAAATAAGACAAAGAGAAAAAAAATTTATACATGTGAAATAAGAAATTATTAAAATTTTAATAAATGGTCATTATCTGCTAAAAAGTTCATTACTGTTATTAATCTTTTGGTTAAAGTATTGTTTATAATAAAATTTTTCTACCAAATTTCTAAATTTGTTGGGCTAGGCTGACAAGTATGCCAGGAGACAGTATAGGAAGAACCAGTAAGATAATGTTCAGGTGAACCTTGTTGACCACAGGTGCAAAGATCAGTATCTGTTATATGCAGGTAATGAAAGAAGGTTGGAAATGGTCCATGACCTGTTAAGAACCAGATGACTTGTTTTGAAGGAATTGCTTTGAAAAAAGTCACATTGTTAATAATTTTGAATAGACGTCTTCCTCTGTCTGAATTATTCCATTGAAATTGCCATTTTGTTAGACGAGAATCTTTAATACTTCGTTTAAGATATGAAACTGGAAGTGGGTATACGTAATTTTTTGGTTGTCTAGTAGATTGTTTAGCTAAATCATCTGCTTTTTCATTACCTATTCTATTGGTATATTGGTGGGTATACGTAATTTTTTGGTTGTCTAGTAGATTGTTTAGCTAAATCATCTGCTTTTTCATTACCTATTCTATTGCTGTGTGCTTTAACCCAGGAAATTTGTATAGATGTGTGTTGAAGTTCTTGTTGAATATCAAAAGAAATTCTATTATATGTGCCAAAATCAAGTATTGATGCTTTTGAGTCTGACCAGATGATATAACTATCAGTATTATTGAAGTTTTCAGTGCTCTTAATATATTTAATGCATTCAAGGATTGCCAACTGTTCGGCTTGCAAGATTGAAATTTTCCTGTCTAATGTGTAACTTTGTGAATGTGTAATATAGAGGAAAGCAAAAGCGTGCCTGTGTTTGTCTTCGAGCCATCTGTAAAATAGTTTGTTTTTCTGTTAAAATCAAAATTATTCTGCTCTACTAAAGATATTTTATTAATTATGTGAAAAGAAGGATGGCGATGTGGTATTTTTAGCTTTTTCTCATAGTCTAGTAAATTATACATTATATTATTAAATTTGGCATATTTTTTTAGGTGAGTTACGGTTGTTGAACAAGATATTGACATAATCTGTTCAGCGAGAGGAGGAATATTTGTTAGTACTTGAAGTGCTGCCGTGGGGGTAGAATAATAGGCTCTACTCATGTTTAAAAGAAATATTCTTTGAATAGATTGTAAAGTGCGATAAATAAGTGGAGAGATATTGGTTGCCCATAGGCTGCAACCATGAGCTAATGCGGGAATTATTACTGTATTATATATTATCTTTCTCGCTTTTTGGTTGATACCCCATGATTTTTTGTTAATTTTTTGAAGCAAATTTAATAATGTATTAGATTTTTGTTTTAAAATATTAATGTAAGAACCCCAATTTAATTTTTTATCAATGACTACTCCAAGATATTTAAAATGATTAGAATGTTTAATTTTAATATTATTGATTTTAAATATTGCACTGCGATCTGTGTTATAAAAGTGGATGCAAACTGTTTTTTCTACAGAGAGATTTAGAGCATTTTGAATAAGCCATGTATGAATTTCATTAAGGGAATTATTTGTAATCTCTTCCAAATTTCTCTTTGAGTTGGCAAAATTTAGTATAATCAGATCGTCTGCAAAAGCTTGAATCATATAATTTTCAGAATGTATGTTAAGCAAACTATTGATAGTAAGATTCCATGCTGTGGGACCAATACATGACCCCTGGGAACAACCTTTTGAAATGTTTTTAGTAATGTAACCTTGATCTGTTGAAAGAATTGCTTGTCTATTTGCGTCTATACTTTCTATGAAATGGCAAAGATTAGAGGGAATATGATGTTTTGACAACTTATAATTAATTATACTATATTGAATGTTGTCAAAAGCGCTTTTAATATCTAAAGATATAGCTGCAACGTGTTTGTAATTATTTTTTAGGTGTGTTAAGTTACCTTTCAAATTATCCAAAGCTAAATTGACTGACTTGCCGAATCTGAAACCGTATTGAAGATCTGAAAGGGTGTTAATATTTTCTAAATGAAAATTTAGTCTTTTTATGATAAGTTTTTCCAGAAATTTACCCAAGCAAGGTAGAAGGGTGATTGGGCGATAAGATGTTAAATGTTTTGGATCTTTGCCATTTTTAGAAAAAGTAAAACCTGACCTTTCTTAAAATGATCTGGAAAATAATTTAGAGCAAGACATTTGTTGAAAAATTTAAGTATTAAAGTACTGAAAAATGAGAATAAAATTTTAACTACAATTAATCTATTCCATCGATGCCAGGTGCTTTTTTGCTGTGCTTCAGTTTTAATTAGGCGTTGTAACTCATTGTGTGTAAATGGGGGATCCAGTGTGTTATTTCTGTAAATTAGTGGACGTGGAGGAATAATATTATCGTCAGGATAAAGATTTTTAAGAATGTTGTTTGCTTTGTCTAGTTGAGAATTATTGTTGTATATATTTGTGAGTATTTTTGGATACGAATTTATTCTGAATGTAGATTTATAATGGGCACCATAAATATTCTTAGTGTTTTCTCAAAGAATCTGTCAACTTTTATATTTAGCTTGTATAATAGGTTTTTTATACTCTGCTCCTTTTTTCTTATAAATTATTTTATATTTATTAATAACCTCTATATCATTGAAAGCGTCTTTTAATTGCTTGGAAGTTCTTTTTTATAAATTGTTAACTGTGTTGTCCACCAAGTGGGATTTGTTAGACGATGAAAAAGTTTAGTCTTGTAAGTTTTTTGGCAACTTATAAAAATTTTATTAATTAAGTCATTCGTAAAATTGTTTAGGTCTGAAAGAATTTGTATTGTATTTATATTATTATTTTGTATTGTATTATTTCTATTATATTAACACAATATTGCTATAGTTTTAGTTTAGAAATCTCAGAAAGATAATACAAACAGGGCCGACGAAGAGCCCATCCAGAGCGTGCCACCAAGACACAAATTTATTTAATGTTCTCAAAATTTTTAATTTTCTTCTTTTTTTGCTAATATTGTTTGCTTCAATATATTTAAAGGTTCTTATATATATTTTTTTTAAATTATATATTCTTAGAATAACTTTCTATATGGTAAAAGTTCAATGAATAAAAGTTTCACTATGGATGAAAAGAACAGCATTCAACAGTAAAACTACGCGCTTGACATTACATAGAAAGAGTTCTACATTTTCCAAGGGGTGAGGTGGTCTGTAAGTTTCACACTTGAATGTCTGTAGAAGATTTAAAGCCTTCTAAACATTAAAATGACATCTTGGAAAAAAAATTTCTGCCAATGTGAATTTACTAAAACTCCAAAGAACCATGGAAACCCTAAAAATATGACTAGTCATTTGATAGTTTGAGTACATTATCCGTGATTTCACAGAAAGCCAAATCAGAAGTAGCTATGTGACAAGCATATTTATTTTTAATATAATATCTCCTATAAATAAAAACAAAAAATAAAGGTCTAAAGTCACAATTAAAGAAAATATTTTTCCATCATAAAAAAACTTTTTTTGTCTTTTTTAATTTGGTAATAGAGAATTAAGTGTTTTGTCTTGAAACTACACATGAAAGTGTAACATAGTTTTGCCAATTGATTTTCAGTCAGAAATAATCCATTTTCAACACTAGACCTTTCTCCATTTTTAGACCTTTAAGTCACTTCACATCATTTCATTCTAAAAAAAAAACTAACTATACCTGACAATAACTTTGTAATTTTAACACAATATTTCTTTAAATTTAATGCTCGAGTCCAATAAAAAAGATCTAATTTTAAACAGCTTTACAAAAATTAAACTGTAAAATTGTAAAAAATCTATATTAATTTAAATAGAAGAAAATTCATTTTGAACAGAAAATTAAGATTTTAGTAATAATGAGTTTTAATCATAATTTTTTACATAATTTTTTTATAATGCATAAAATGTCATTGTTACTTTTTTCTTTTCATCTTTTTTTTTAGTTGCAGATATGAACTAGTAAAAAATTGCTTTTTCTAACACAAAATTGCCCTAAGTGTAAAAAAATATCAATAAAAAATTCTGGGTTACTAAAAAATTCTAATTTTCTGGGTTGGGAAGCCTATCTACATAAGCCTAATGGTTTTATTCACTTATTCAGTGACTATTATAGTAATACAATTAAATATCAATTAACAACTAATGTACTATTCGAAATACCTAACAAAATTTCGAAAAATTAGATATATATTTGTTTAAAAATGTTTGTTTAAAAGGAAAAACCAAAATATTTTTCACAAAAAAGCATTTATTGGAGAATTAATTTTTATTTTATACTATTTGTGTTCTTTTAACTCTTTATTTTTTTTTCTACTCATTTTAGTAAAAGATTTAAAGTAAGATCTTGACAAACCTTCCAGTTTCATTTTTTTCCTACAGTTTTGGTATAATTGTCCAAATTTTATTTAAGTAACAAAAATTTCACTAAAGTGACAATGATCAAAAAAAGAAATACATTTTTTTAGCACAAGAATTGTTTCTCAATTTCAATGAGAAAAATAGGTTTTTAATGCTAAAATAACTATACTTAAACCAATATAGTTAATCATTTAATTCATAGACTATGAATTAAAAATAAAAAAACTTATTTTATACTTCCTTTATTTATGCCAAACAAATCAGTACAGCTAAAACAAATTTCCTAAATTTTGAATAAAATATAGAATACATGATAAAATATAATGATTGAAATCATTGAAGATGTTACTTTCAAAGAAGAAAAAAATTTAAATTTATTAACAAAATACAAATAATTATTATAAATAAAACATAAATTTGTAACAAAATAAATAAATTAAAAAATATAACAAAATTAAAATAAACTTTCACTAATAAATAAATTTAACTGGTATCAAATTGACCGTCTTTCGCAAATGCTTATTGAAATTTTTAGCAATTGGCTGCAAGTCTCCTACTTTTAATATATCCCATTTCTGCCTAAGTGATTGCATTAGAAATGTGTGCGTGGTTAAGAGCAAGACCTATACTCTAAAAAAAAAATCATACTGTGAAATCCATGTGATTGAGATCTTGCGAATAGAGAGGCCATTCTTCAGATTATATCATTTCTGCTCCACACTTGTGTCATTTTAGCCTTGTGAGCTGGTGCGGAGCCTTGTCGAAATGTCCAGCTTACATAGCCCAAGTACTTTTTGGATGAGCACAACAGCTTCTAGAATGTCCCACTGGTACACTTTTTGATTTATTTTACACATTAATCTACAAAAAGCGGAGGTGTTTTATCGTCAACACAAATTCTGCCAGAGACCAACTTTGGATTTTAGAAATGTTCAACAATTGCAGTGGTGCTTAAAGCATTTACAGACCAGATCCTATTGATCTGAGAGTTATGAGTTTGTTGGAAAGTTTCTGATCAGTGGAAAGAAATCTCATACAGCCCTGACTGGCAACCCATTAATAGAAGCATTTGCTCTCTGCATTACTGCAAAAGCCACCTAGAAACCATTTAAATTTATTTAGAAATAAAAGCCTACTCTTACTATAATTTGTTATATTTTGTTAATTTTAATCTTTAACCCACTGACGGTTCTGCAGGTAGAAAGTCGTATTTTAACCTGCAGTCTTCACTGCATAGCAAAACCGGTTTTCCAATGTTAATAGATAAGGGAACTGTGTGTAGGGGAGAAACTTTCTCCCAATTTCGCCCATTTCCTTAACCGCCAGTGGGTTAATAAAGCAATACTTAAAATTGTTTGTAAGTGTTATTTTACAGCACTCCTGCACATATATTTATATATAGAACGATTTAATAAAAAAAAACATTAGCTTCAATTTTGTAGAATTTTATTAATGAGATAAAAAACATATTTATTTTGAAAATCATTGCTGAAGAAACTTTGTAGCTTTTAACTATAATACATTATTTAACTAAGCCAGCTTACTTTACCTGAATATTTTTTTAATTATTCAAAAATGTTACGCACATTTTTTATTAGCATTTTATTTATTTATTATTATTATTATTATTTTTTTGGAATGGCCCCCAAAATCTCACCTGGTTTAAAAATGATAGTAAAAAAACATTATTATTTACCATCCATTTCTACTAGAAGTTGATTTAAAGTGTTTTCTTGCTCACTGTGACCACCAAAGCTTCTGCCGCCCCTCTTTCGGCCAACAGCATCTATTTCATCGATGAACAGAATACAAGGTGCATTCTTCCTTGCCATTGAAAACATATCTCTGACCTTCAATTCAAAAAAAAAAATTATGAAGCATAGATCTTAACAAAGCCACCAAATAAAATTACGAAGTAGAAATAAGTATTCAAGAAAACAATTATTAAATTTATTTTTCCAGATTGAATGGGGAAAGATCACTACTTTGAAAAAGGCATAATACATCACAACATTAAAAAGGCATATTAACAATTATTTAGCAACACCAATTCTTTGGACAAATAAAGACTCAAGCATATTTTTTATTCAAAAATTGCTGATAGATAGTCTAACAATCTTCGACTTATGATCAAGACCAGTGGTTGGAAAAAAACTACATTTTCTCTGTAGTTAACTACGACTACTTTAATACTATTGTAGTCAACTACAACTACTTTTTTTATGTAGCAACTACAAACTATTTTCAAAATGTAGTCACTACTTTTAGAAGACATACTTTACTGGATAGCATCAATGTTTAAAATGGTTTTGGATAAAAAATTGGCTTAGTTAAATATAAGAAGTTCACATGATATAGTTAGTTATTCTAAAACAAATTTTAAAAATTTGTTCCTTTTAACTTTCAAACTCTATGCTCTTCTCGGCAGTGAATATTCAAATTAAGAAATTATAGGAAATCATCAAATAAATTTATCTATACCATGCTATTTTTCATCAGAAAAGTTTGTTTTTATTTTTATTTGTTATAACAAATATTAGATTTTGGGAACAAAAACATATAATAGAATGAGAATGGAAACATGAAAAAGTTTCAAGAAAATGTGGAATTTTATAAGATAATTGTTAGAATTATTTAAATCGAATCTCAATAACTTATTACTGCTAGTGAAAATTCTAAGACTGGTTCTTTTGCAGGTATGATATAGGAATTTTCCAGGTTTTTTGTAAAAAATTGTGAATGCTTGCAAAAAAGGTACTTAAAATTTTCAACAATGGCAGTATTGAAATCCTTCAGGCGTAAACCAAGGTTTTTCCGAACTTGTCAAAAAATATGGTTTCTCCGTGTTATTCAATGGTAAAGTGTTCAAAATCAAGGAAATTTGGTACAATTTTTGCCAGGACTTGAGGGTTGAACTGCATTCTATTCAAACAAAAATGATTTTTAATATAATTTTAAAGTAGTAATTGTGAAAGCTAAAATCGTAATTTGAAAATTCTTTACTAATGCCACAAAAAAGTTATTTTTATTTGTCAATTATTTGAAAATAAATAAAACATTCTCAGAACCGCCCACCATGGAGGCTTCATAATTTTATGATTAACAGCAACCAACTGCCTTTACTTTCCAGACAAGTAACAAGTTGGTACTCATCGATCTAAAGCTGGTCGGACTTCTTCACATTTAAAGCTTAACCATGTCTCAAACAAACATTAATTCATAAGTTAAAATATATTATTTAACATGAGGGGATGATGTATGGGATAACATCGAAAGATGCATTAAAAAGTTATAAAAATTTTATAGCAGAATTTATTAGTGAGCACGTAACATAAATTTGATGCTGCCCTGAGGCTTTACCAGATGGTTAGATATGCCACTTTTAACAGGGATCCAACTCAATTTCAGAAGGAAAAAAATTCCCTGACTTTTCCAGGTTTATCAGGAAAATTTCAATGAAAGTCCAGATCAAATTTTATCTATACCATGCAATTTTTTATGAGAAAACTTTGATTTTCTTATTTGTAATGCCGAATATTCGATTTTTTGAGCAAAAAAATAATGGATGAAAATAGAAAGGTAGAAAAACTTCACTAAAAGGTGAAATTTTTACAACAAATATTTGCATTTGGTGTTAGAATTATTTAACTCAAATATCAATAACTGATTGCTGTTGCTGACCATTCGAAGACTGGATATTTTCCAGGTATTTGCAAAAAAAAAAAACAAAAAAAGCAGCTTTCCCTGACTATTTCTTGCATTTTAGTGTCAAAATAAATTACCCTGACTATTCCTGATTTTCCCAGTTCTCCCTGGCCCACGAAAGCCCTGTTTCAATAAATGATTCTATAATAAGCCACATTGAAAAATTCAAATTGACAACACTTATCATCGATTCATGGATTCTTTTAATTAGTGCTTATACATTTTAAAAGGTGGACATAATAAACTGTTACTAGCGGGACAATTTGTCACTGTCTTTCGATACATAACAAAAAATCAGAAAATGATTTTAAAAATCAAGAATTAAAAAAGTATCAAACCAAGGATACCAGAAAATGATTTTAAAAAGTGAACATAATAAACTGTTGCCAGAGGAACTACTTTTCACTGTCTTTGGATACATAACAAAAAAATCAGAAAATTATTTAAAAAATTAGAAAAATTCAAGAACAAAAAAAAGTATTACACCAAAGATACTAGACCAAATCTTATACCTGCTTTGTTTTATAATAAAAATTCTGCAACAATCAGAAAGTTGTTGTTTTTTCATATATATATATATAACATCCAGCGAAAGTTTTTTAATTATTTGCTTACCCTTGAGGGTCCCACTCCAACGAACATCTCCAAGAATTCTGAGCCTGATACAGTGATGAATGGTACGTTAGCTTCTCCTGCTGTTGCTTTGGCAAGCAAAGTTTTTCCAGTTCCCGGAGGACCAGTCAATATCGCACCCTTTCAACATAGACAAAAACAAAAATACAATTAATATCATAATTATGAGAAAGTCTTCTAATAAGTAATTATAAAGCAACTTGAACCAGAGAATCAAATGTTCAAAATACATGATTAATAATTATTACTATTAGAAATTGCATCTAAATACAGTACAGAACTTTTTTCTCAGTATCCAAAAAAAACAGGTAACCAGAAAACAGCAAAACATTTTGCTCCGATTTCCTGCTATTTTGAACTTCAATGTTTGGGGCAAAATGTGTAAATTCCAGTCATCCTTAAAGTTGAATAAGGAGTGTTTTTTTTTTTTTCTTTCTGTGTGTCAAGAGAAAATTTCATTTCTTTGTTAATTTTGTAGCAGGACCCATGATTTCCAATTTAGTGGCTCTTTGAGGCTCAAGTTGAAAATAGTTCAGCACAAACAAACCATAGAAACTATTCCTTTTATTTATTCAATAGTTTAACATTTAATCCTCAGCAGTAAACTCAGTTTGAAGTTGAATTATCCGACATGAAACAGGTTTTGTCTCTATGTCATTCAATAAAGAAACACTGCACAACCTATAAGTATTTTCTTATAACCGTGGTTGAACCGCCGATTCAATTTTCAGTTTACGACTACCAATGTTAAACTCTGTAATTTTGAACCCAATCCAAAAGACAAGGGAACTCCTGGATTAATTATAGGGATAAATTTTCCTACACTTTTTAATGGAACTAAGCCTCATTTGCATTACATGGAGAGGAAAACCACAAATGATTATTATATTAAATATTATATAATTAATTTTTTAATTAACCCATGCAAAAATTTATAATAAATTATAAGATTTCTTTTGTTAGTTTATAAAATGATTATCTATAAAACACATAACAGGAAACAAGTTGCTTGGCTTCATACTTTGTAAATAAAGTGTCCAATGAATTGAGTGGGCCATTCACTTAGCTCAAAGAGCCCTAAAGCTTAGATGTTGTTTCCTATACTGTGATGTGTTTTCATTATAGTGTAAGGTTAATTTTAAAAAAAAATAATGTTGATACTAATAATGTTTAATGTTTCAATACTCATTTTATTTAGAATGAATATGGCATATGAGCTAGTAAACATTCATAGAGTAACCAATTGAGAAATTTGAACATCAGTCGCAAAAATTAAGAAGAGTCTCATTGTACTCATTTTATCCACTTAGAAGAGTGCTTTTAAGCGGAATAAAAATTATTTTACTAAAAAAATGTTTTCAATACATCTATTAAACTTTTATATAGAAAGAATATTTAATACTATAGAAAACTTTTTCATGTCAAATTTTAAAAATATTATTTTGAAGAAATATTTAATATATCGAAATTCATGGAACAAACGATGCAACCAATGGTTTAAAAATTTTGAGGACAATCTCCACTCAAAACAGATGCTTTTATTGTTTTTGTTCTCAACAGTAGTCTAAAATTAGGTTATTACCCAAGAACAATGAAATTAGGTATAATAAAACCCAGAAACATTCTAATTACAATAAACCTATAATTTGTTTTCTTTAAAACTACCCCTTT
Organism: Parasteatoda lunata; assembly: GCA_949128135.1. NCBI lineage: Eukaryota > Metazoa > Arthropoda > Arachnida > Araneae > Theridiidae > Parasteatoda > Parasteatoda lunata. The sequence continues at coordinate 111,368,283 of OX421973.1, forward strand.
ACATAAAACCCAAATAAGGAAAATTACTTTTGGAATTTCTACCCCAAGTTTAGTATATTGCTGTATATTTTTTAAAAAGTTACAAATTCAACCCTTTTATTGTTTTTGTTCTCTACAGTGGTCCTAAATTAGGTTATTAGTACTATAAAACCAAGAATTATCCCAATTACAATAAGCCTAACATTTATTTTTATTTAAAACTATCCTTTTACATAAAAGCAGAATAAGAAAAATTACTTTTGGAATTTTTGCTCCTAGTTCAGTATATTGCTGTGGATTCTTTAAAAAATTAACAAATTCCATAATTTCTACTTTTGCCTCTTCACAGCCAGCAACATCTCTGAAATTTAAAAAAAAAAAAAAAAAAAAAAAAAAAAAAAAAAAAAAAAAAGACACACTGCTCAAAATTTTTTAAATGAATACATGAAAACCAACTTGTTTATTAATTGTATGAAGTGATTACCTGAATTTGACTCCTATTTCAGATGGGTTGATCAGTTTAGCAGTGGTTTCTCCCATCCCAAACAAACCTCCCATTCTTCTGCTACCTCCACCTCCCATCATTCCAGCTGTTTTTTTCATATTCCATACAATAAAACCAACAAGAATGATCATTGGTAAGTAAGAAACTATGCCAGATCTAGAAAGAGTGAAATACTGACTAAACTTATTACCTAAAAACCAATGATGAATATGTGAAGAATGCTAAAAAACTTGAAGAGAGTCACAGGATTATAAAAATCACTATATTTTGCAAAATTTTCATTTGTGGAACTATAATACAAAACTAACAACTTATTGAATAAAATATTATTAAATGTGGCTCCATATTTTTAAAATATATTTAATTAAAAAAAAATTAATTAAAAATATTTCTGCTCAAAATCAAATATTGCTTTATGCATGTGAAGCTTTAAAAACTTAAGAGCGAGGCAAAAATCGCCCCACGTCATTTTTATTTAAGGATTGCATCATTGAAATATGTTTTAAAAATATTTTTTTAAAAATATTAATGCATAGTAGAATTTCAAATTAAATTCAAATAATAATAATAAATAGGTAATGAAGTAGCTGCCTTCGTTAAATCAATATGAGGTACAAAGTTTTATCAATATTATTTGACTTTATGCAATACATCTTATCTATAATAACGTATTAATATAATGTTGAAGAGTAGTATACAAAAAATATTTAAATTTAAATATTATTAATATATATACAGTCGGACTTCTATTTAACTAACTTCCATTTTTCGATTTTTTTTTTTTTTGAAAATTTTCTATTCAAGGAAGTTTTCCTCAAGATCCACTTTCCCTATTTCCCAAAATATTTCAGGACATTTCAAACTTGTTAATGTATTATTTTATGGGGGATTTTTGAAGCCACTTAACTTTTAGAGAAAATCCCTTTGCCTTTTTTTTTTTTTTTTGTATTTCAAAGGAAAAACTCAGACAAAATTAGCGGATTTTATCAGCAGCAATTAAACTTAAGAACGCATGCAGTATGCTTTAAATTACTTTTATAATAAATCCAGCTATCATTTTATTTATAAATTTAGCTTTTTTTTTTTTTAGTTGAAAATGTATGTAGCTTGATAGTGTAACACTGTATAATGTTTTGCTCTATTCTTGCTTTCCATGCAGATTTCCTTTATGGTTAAGATTTATAAAATAAATAGTAGATACTAGTTTACAAGATAAAGGCACATCAATTGTTTTTTTAACTATGTCAAGTGTTTATGAATTTAAAACTTGTTTTGTGTTGTTTAAGTCATTCAAAAGGTGATTTTCTATTTAATTAATTTTCCATACAACAAACTCATTATCGAAATTTAGCGACTTCGTTAAATAGAGGTATGACTTTATTAAAAAAGAAAATTGCAGATCCGTGGAAGATTTTCACCCCTGAGCACTGCTGAATCAGTCATGCATACTTCAAAAAGATCAAAGGAGACTTGTATAATAGCTATTTTGTTTTGCATCGCTTTAATTTTTTTTTTTTTTTTTTTTGTATAAAACTATTGTATGGTGTTTCTAGTAGAAGAAGAGAATGTGAAGACTTACCCATCCATTTCTGTTTTGTAAACAACAGGAACAAAATTAGCAGGCTCTATATTCATTTCTAACTGTACATTTTCTAAATTTCTCTCAAAAGTATCAACACTTCCAATGTTAAACCAATATTTATTCTATAGAAGAAAAACTTAAAATTAACTGCTGTCAAAACACAGCAACAAAGTGCAATATAAACTATTTAGTCGACAAAATTTCAAATTGTTAGTTTTGTACATCATAATAAATTTAACTCTAGGGGAAGCTTCAGCTTTTCCTAAGAACTTGCGATAATTTCAAGGGACATTTAAATTATGGTACAGTACAGAACAATTTATCCAGTACCCAGAAAACAGCTGGCGTGATTGTGAGCCCAACTCAAAAATCCTGAAATTTATTATTCTACAAGAAAAATTTTTTACAAATGAAAGAGATGCCAAGCATAAATTTTAGTCCTAATATTTTTAAATAAAATATACAAAAACTTTTATAGCGAAAAATCCGGACTTTTTCCGGAGCACAATCATCTCTGAAACAGAGGAGAAAATTTTGCTGGGTTTTCCTGCCATTTTGAACTAGAACAATTCAGGAAAAAAGTGGAAATTTGACTCATTCTTGAAGTTGAGTAGAGGAAAATGTGGGTAGGGGGTATTTTTCTTGTGCATGGAAAACTTCAACATTTCTTCCATGACCTTGAAGATCTTTAGGTCAAGAGGGGGCAGGAAAGGGAAGAATGCTTATTTTCTCCTGTGTGTACAAAGGAATCGTTAATCGATGAGTTTGAGGAAAAGAGAAGAAGTGGGGAGGGGGTTTGAGAAGACTCTGCTGCTTAACAACTTGTCCACGGTAGTTAAAAGCGATAAGCATAAAAGAGTGAAATATGATATAATGTAAACGAATACTGTCATTTGCAGTCTCAGCACCTTTAAGTTGAACTGCTTCCCTTAGCAATTTTTTGGAGGAAAAAAAATGAACGTATTTTTTTAATTTTTTTTTATTAATAAATAAAAGGAACTAAAACAAAACATAATACACAAGTTTTAAGTTGAAATTTAAATTTTTTTATGTGTAAAAAACATTTAATTTACCATCAGTTTACTATCCGGAGTTATCTCGGGCAAATGATAAAAGTTAAATATTAGTCTTTGTATAATAGTTTTTAAAATGAGGGACAACATAAAGTGATACTTTCCAAACGCCACCAATTTTTTTTACTCTTTTTTCTGTGCAAATTCAGCCACCATCGAATATACAATCATGCAAAACATGTGTACAGTCCCACAATCCAACAGCAAAACTCCCAAAATGAAACTTGGCGAACTTCCAATCACAACAGATTATTATTTTTTTTTTCTTTGCTTCCGACCAAGTAAAAAACGTGATAAAACAAAACGTACTGGCAAATTCTGCTACGCCTTAGTTTTCTCGGGATAATAAATATTTGCAATATATACATACTCGAGTAAACTCAGGATTATCAGGGAAACGGTTAAAAATGGAGGAATGAAAAAAAAAATTTGAGTGCAGTATAACCAAACTACCAATTTCTCATTTGTCTGCCATAAACGTTTACAATAACTTCACTGTTAATAACTGTTATATCTTCAACTTGCTACCAAGCACGAATGCTTATATGCTAATCTTTTCCGTCTTAAAATAGTGGATAATCCTGCCTGCCCCTTCTGCCGCAGTGGTGTGACGATGAATGCTTGCTTGGTAGTTCAACTATTCAGTTCTCACAAAGAACTGCCTCTACTCCCAATAGTGGGAGGCCAGAGACCTTTTGTTCAATTTAAATTCTTGATTTAATTTTTGTGTCTGATGTTTTGCTTTTGTTTTTGTATATTTCATATTTTTTCTGTATTTGTATTTTTCTTTTTTTGATCTCTGTACAGCGTTAGGATAATGTCTGCATCGCCTGCTGCATTGGAAATAAAAAAACGTTTGCAATAACATTATCTAAATGAGAGTTCAGGCGGAATCACTAAAAAAGTTCACTAAAACTGAGTATTCACTATATCTCAGGTTCACTCAATATCTCAGCTTCAGGTTCAACTGAATTAATAAAATCCTAAGAGCCCCTGCCGCTGTTTTGAGAACTTTAGGTGGCATTTTGTTTAGGTGCACAAAAACTATAAAACTTAGAAACTATAAATTGTAAAAGTGCATAGAAAAATTTACAAACTTGTAGTTAAAAAAAAAAAAAACTTTTAAGCCCCTCTGCACATTGAGCTACAGAATTAAATTAAATTACAGAGTTAAAAATATAAGAGCTTTTTCGCAAATTTTTTCTCACTTATTTTGCTTTAAATAATGACTATTGATTCATTGTTGTAGGAAAATTTATTTATCTCACTTAAGATCTTAAATTTAATAAGCTCATGCTTGAGGTATAGCAAACATTAAGGATAAAATAAAATGATATATTTAAGAGAAAAAAATAAAAAAAGAACTATCATACAGACAAATCCTACACAAATTTAAAGATAAAATAATTAAATATGTATGATTTTTACCTTTAGTGAACAAAATAAATCAAAATATATGTGTAGTACTTTATAGCCAGATTAAGAAATGGATTTAATGAAACTACCATAGATACTTACATTATCTAATTGATTTCCAGGAATAAACTTTACTCGAACATATTTTTTATTTACAACTTCTAATTTTTCAACCTGAAACAACAAACAAGTTTTAATTTCCTAACACTAATAACTTTCTATAACAGAATAAATTATATTAATTCTACAACAACATTTTTCTTTATCTTCTAACTTTTTGTAACAAAATAAATAAATTTCAATTTCACAACCAGATTAATAAGAATCCTACAGCACAACAAAATAAACTTTAAAAATTTTCAAATTCTTTTTTATTTCTTGAGAAAAAATTGTGTTAAGAAGCTATTGTGGGTTGCGCATCAAAATCGGTGGGCCACAGGTTGTGAACTCCTAGTGTAAAGCCTATTTCATAATTCTTTTCCATATTATTTTATTATTCTTAAAAAAAAAAAAAAAAGAGAGAGAGAGAAAGACAAACTGTGAAATTATTGTCTTTTTTTCCAGAAATTAATAAAGATACATTTCATATTTATCTTCAATAAATTTGACTTATGCACGTTATACACAATAACAATATAACAATTTTAAATGTATTAATATTGTTTGAAATTTATTGTTATGATTTATTTTAAATAATGTTTAAACTATAGTTATATTTACAGAATTCTAACTATAAGCTAAAGTTTTCTAAGTATCTCGCAATAAAGATACATGAAAAAATGTGATTTAAATTAAATAAATCAAATTTTTTTTAAGAATAGACAAAATTTCCAAACCTTGTAATAAGTTAAGAATAGGACAATACATATTTAAAAGTGGATAAATAAGCTAAAGTTTCCCAACATAAAATGTAGCAACATCGCTTTTAAATTAAAAAGGCACTGAACTGTTATTACAAATAACTTGGGTGGTGGCTTGAAACCCACACAATGTCAGAGGAATGGATAGCAAAAGTTTATTACTGAGAAATATTGATAGCCAGTGTGCAATGCTTACAACATCATACAGTAGGTCAAGAAAATTTGAAATCCCATGATTAAGTATTGATAAGTGTTTTCATTAGATTCTAACAAATTACCAATTTTTAAAGAACTTATATTAGAGAAAAAATATTAAAATTTTAAAATAAAATATAATTTCAAATTTTCCATCTTTAACTGACAAGTAAATAATATGACATTAATAATACACATTTAAAAGTAAATGAATTAAGTTTCCCATTAAAACAGTTTCTGAAACAAGATCAGTTTCAGATGAAAAAACAACAATCATAAAATTGAAAGGATTGAATTGACTGAGAATGCAATTGAAAAGGAGGGAATGTTAATTCTTAGCATCAAACTTTACAAAATTTAATGAATCTGTTTAATTTGAAGAACTGTTTTAACCCAGTAAAACACCATAGTTAATAACGTGTGAAGTGTAAGAATGATTTTGCTTCAAGTTTTAAATAAAATCTCAATTTTATAAGGTTTGAGAAAATGTTTCCCATTTGTTCAAGAGATCAAAAGAATGTGATAACAAACACAAGAAGTACACACATAGAAAAACCAGTCCACATTAAATAAAAATAAAATTTCATAATAGCAATTGAGAGAAAAATACAAATATTTTTGGGTCTATTTTGGGAATAAGAATATTTTTGGGTTTGGGACCCAAATTAATAATACTTTTAGAAATTAGTATTTTATTTAAAAACAAGACTGCTAAAATTTAACACATAATTACAGACATTCTACTAATATTCTGGTTGTTAATTGAGTTGCTGTTTCTATCATCCTAGAAACAAAAGTGTATTTTAAGCAGAGATTGCAATAAAGTTAAATATGTTCACAAAAATGTTTTGAAGATTAAGAACTAAAAACAGGGCTGTTAAAACAACCACAATTTTGATGAATTGAATTGGGAAAAATTTGTCTAACCTTGGCTAGTTCGTAACATAACTTAGTACATGAAAGTAAGATATGGTTAAAGCAGAACATTCCTGCAATGGTCCATTGTGGGACAGGGGATCAAAGGAAATTTTTTTTACTAATATACTGCATATATATGGCCCCATGCTCTCCCATAATATAAACCTACAATATTCCAATTCGGTCAGATATTATGTTATACCTAAGGAAATAATTATAAACAAATTAGGATGCATGGGAATTATATTTCAGACCGAGTATTATATTTCAGACCGAGTATTATATTTCAGACAAGCTGCAGATAAAAGTAAGATTAGATTGAACACAAATCCTATCGATAAAAACAAAAAAAATCTTTAGTCTTATGAAAATAATTTAGAAAAATGTTTATATTTAAGTGGAACAAAAATATTTAAGTGGAAAAAAAAACAACATATTACTCAAATGAATACTGTGACAATTATTTTAGTTAAAACTTGAATACTTGACTTTAGAAATGTCACATTTGAACATTTCAGAGCCTATACATGATTTAGTTTTGAGTTGAGTTTATACTTGATTGAGTTATAGAAAAAGAACACAAAAATTTATTCCAACTAATAAAAATTCAATATTAACAAAGGAAGTATTAATAAGTCAATTTGTTTAATTCAGATATGGCAAAACTAAAGAAAATTTAGATAAGTTGCTGAATTAATAAAAAAAAGACAGTTCAAACTAATTCAATGTATCATTGGTAAGGTTTTTCTAGCTCATGTAATTCGCTAAAATTTTTTCAAGAGAATAAGATGTAAATGTGCGAGTGCTCATCTTTACAGTACTTTGGGATCCCGTCGACCGTTTTCGCCAAACCCAATATTAATGCCAAAAGGTAGCTTCTGTGCCAATAACCGCAAGTTTTATCATATTTACTGTGTAATCCTTGATTACATGAATTAATTTTCTTTAGATTAGAAATATCTGGGTTTTTTTACTCTGCTACAAAATGATTCAAATTTGGGATTTACTTAGCCCCAAGAGATTATTATTTAACAAAAGAGAGCAAACAACATGAAACTACCTGTAAACACTAGGATTCTTATTTAAATGAATTTATGCGGCGGCAACAGCACACTAATAAGGACTAGCACGTACTTTAAAAGCTATCAAGGATTTTTGGCTGCCAAATTTTTTTATAATAATATAAATGGTTAGATTCAAGAATAACTCCAATGTGTAATTATAAAAAGAAAAAAAAAATAGAGGATTTTACTTTGGTTCGATACTTTTTACTAAAATTTTTTATTAAAAAAAATTTTTAAACTTACATTTTTTTTTATTATTATTTTATTATTATTATTGTTTGGTAAATTTGATGTGATTAGATTGTTTATTTTAAAAATTGCTTTTCAGTAAGCTTTTAATTTTAGCGTGTTTTTGCGAGCGTTGACAGGATAATCACAAAGTACAGGTCGATGGGATATTCCCTAAGTACCTTCTTTTCTTATAATGACTTTACAAAATTTTGCACAAATATGTTTATTAAAACTTATTTCTTCAACTGTTAGGCTATAATATAAAATGTAATTTTAAATAATAAACGTTTTAATCAAATGCAATACACGACCTGTAAATATAAATTAAAGAAAATAGAGTAATGAGAAAAAATAAAAAAGGAAAATGCAATACTTACTAAATTTCTAGCAAGATAGGAATTAATAAATTCTTTCCAAGTAATTTCTTTGTATCGAAATTCGTTATAAGCGATCAGTGCCAAAACTCCAAGAGTACCAAAAAGTGCAAATGCAACAGTTTTATTGTCATCATCAGGACTAAAAGGGTTCTTCCTTCCTCTATTTAAGAAAAAAATTGAGAATTAAAAATTTTTTTATGCTTAATAAGAAATATTTGGTGGAAGTTGAAGTCACCCCTTTAGTATAAATTCAACTTTTTACTAAAACAAATTATTTTGTGTGTTTTTTGGTGTACAAGTCATTTGTTAAATTCTCAACTGTTGGTGAATTTTTGAAAAAAAAATTTTTTTTAATGCAAATAAATTTTCCTTTAAAACTAAAAAAAAATATTTTTCCAGTTTAATAATTTTAGCTTAACCCCTTAGAAGAACGCTATACCATGAGAAAAAAATTTCTGTTCCAATTCTGTTATACTTAAGGCCAATTCTGTTATACTTCCAGTGGTATTTCAAAACTTAAATTTAAGAGTTCAGGTAAAGGATAAAGTTTTAAATTCTGAAAAAATTGTTTTCAAATAATCAATATATACCAGTAAATGATTGCAGAATATCTTTCTCAGAGAGTTATCCTAACTAATTTTGCCATCTTTCTTTGCATTTCAATATTTTACATTATTTTTTTCATCCTTTGAAACTTAATGGTTTATTCTAGATTTATAACTCAATTTTTCTATACTTTAAATTTGAAATTACTTATGCAGGAGAAAGCGAATTTGCCATAAAAAATTTCTCCAGCAATATAGCATCCTCTTAATCAATAGTTCTGGTTTCTTATTAACTTTGTACATGGATGACCAATCCCCATCAATCCTACCGCCATGTGGTATGGCAGGATGACAGTGACACTCAAAGAATTAGTGAAAAATTTTAAAAAATAATATTAAAAACAAATAAAATATTGTCAAAATCCCTAAAAACAGGGTTATTAGCTTTTTTCAGAAAAATAAATCCAAAATATTTCAACTTATTTTATTTAAATAATATTTTTTTAAATTTAGATTGGATTTTTTTTAATTCGGTTAATAATTATTTACATTTTAGAAATATAATTATAACTGGAATATAATTAAAAATAAATAATAACAATATATTTCAAACTATATTGACACATTAAAAATTGTTTTATAGCAAATGCATAATACAGTACAACACACACACTAAAAAGAATGATAAATAAATAAAGAGTACCCGAAATAACTCTTGATATAACGATGAGATCTTCACATTCTGGGACACTTAATCTTAAATAGTTCAAGAGGATGACCATTTTGTCTGGAGAACGGTAAAATTTTTTTGACCTCTTAATATTAATTTTACTTGCGTATTTTGCCATATCTCGGGAACATTTTAAGTTAATTGAAAAATTTTTGCGCAAAATTATAACATTTGTTTAATCAAAGATAATTTCTTACATACATTACATTTCTTTTATTTTATTTAATAATATAAAAAAAAAATTTAATTATAAGGTATATAATTTTTTACATCAATTTAAAGAATGTACACAACATGGTAAAAAACTATATGGCAAATTCAAAACTTGAACAAAATCAGTCAAAATTTGTTTTAAAAATAAACAGAATTCTTCTAAAATTAATATATAATTTTTTTTCTTATCAAACTCATATAATATTCTCATTACGTAATAAGCAATTTGGAAAAAAAAAATCCATTAATATCTATTTTTAAGTAATAAAAAAACATGAAATCATTTCCTCTACAACAAGTCAGCTATTAATTTCCTAATCATAAAATTTTACACCTGAATATATTTAAAATAAAAACAATTGAACTAAGTTAAACGGAGCAATAAAAACTTTTAACAACTCCAATTACAATTAAATTAAATTTAAAGAGTAATATCTGATTTAAAGAAAAGCATATGATTTTGTATCAATTAATGCAAAATCATATCCAAAATCATATTCTACAGTTGGCCTCAAACTTGGTTGAACATGGGCCTTACACGATCGTGCACCAAGGAACCAATAATTGTGATGTCTAGATTTTTTAATATTGATCTTACACAGGGCCAATATACTTGTTGAATAATGAAAGTAAAATATTGGGGGGGATCTATAAAAGGCCAATGATTAACTTTGTAGTGGCTTTAAAATGTCAGTGAATCGTAAAATAACGGCCCTTTAAACCCTCATTGAGCCAAGATTCAACTGATTAAACGGTCCAATTAGGGGGTCATTTTGCTGCTAGTGTAATTTTTTTCTTTTTATTTAAATCTTGATTCTTTAAACTATATTACACACCAAACATTACATTTTCCAATAACTCACTTATTCGACCCTTTTCCTCCGAAATTCAGCTTGAATATCCAGTCTTCAGGTTTCTTGCTGCTTGGAACATCTCGTGAAGGTGGCTTTGTGACATCCTCTGAAAGTGAATAGCTACATTAAATGCTTTTAAACACTTGTTGTTGACAATGTAATTTGTCAAGATAATTGCGACTAAGAGTAGCACATTTCTTCAACAGAGTAAAAAAAATTTTTAAAAATATATATATGGAAAAAAGAATACTGGACGAAATAGGTTTCTTCCAACTCAAGTAGAAGAAACTCTTTTTTGAAAAAAAATCATATTAAAAAAGCTTTTAAACAGTTTATAATTGCTATCTATTTTAAATAATAGTATAATTTTTTAAGCTACTTATTAGGGTGACCTGGGTAATTCCTGATCAAAAAATGCAAACATCTATTTTGTAAAAAAACTTTTCAAGATAGAATTTTAATATTTACTGGAAGTTTGAGGCTATATGAGATGAGTCCTATGCTACCTTCTTTTGTTTGAAAATCTAATTAGAATTTAAAAGATTTTAAATTTTTAGTGATCAGGAATTACCCCATCTCTTGATCATTTCTGGGGTAATTCCTGATCACTTCTGGGGTAATTACTGATCACCAGTTTTTATAGTAAAGGGGCAGTTTAAAAAAAATTATACAATGGTAATTAACAAATATGACATCAAGATCAAACAAATAAACCAAAAAGATATGTTTAAGCAGCTAACAAAATGATTTATTCAAAAGCAAGAATAAAGATTAACCATTTAAATTTTCCAAAAATCTTTGCATCATGCCATAAATTTTAGGCAAGCAGCCAACTCATTCTCATGTACTGCCTGAATATAAGAAAGAGTTCCCACATGGATTACTTTTGCTGGATTTTTTAACTTCATTAGGTGAGAGTGTAAAGTTAAGTAAGGTATGTCAACAGCTCTGGCAGTAGCTCTCACACTGAAATTTTAATTTTCAATCATTAAAAGAAATTCGCTAATTTTGCTTCCTAGAAGCATGGCATCCTTTTTAAGCTTATAATTTCTTAGCATATTTATATTACGCTAATTTATAAACTTAAAAATTATTCTAACAATGTACACACATAAAATTAAGATAGAAGCAAGGTAAGACAAACCAGAAATGGTGCAAATCAAAACACATTTGTCTTGTACACAGTTAAAAGCAAATTTTGTGATTACAGTTAAAATATATTTTATAGTTGTTCCACTTAAAAAAATATGAACTGTTATTTAAGACAAGACAATTAGCTATTTTTATACTATTTATAAGAAGAAATGACAATGATCAGGAATTACCCCAGTGATCAATAATTACCCCATCTGTAGGGGGTAACATTTGATATAGTTTCCTATAGTCAATTATAATATTTACAGTAGATGTGAAACAATTAAACAAAAGCTTACACTATTTTTATATCAAAGAAAAAGAAAGTAACTCAAAATATTTATTATTAAGAGAAGGAGGGGGATCTTTGCAGAAATGTGCACATTTTGAAACCCATCTTTGAAGTGGAAAATACGGAAAGCAATTTAAAAGATACTTATTTCGTTAGATTAAACAAAAAACTATTACTAAGTAAATGTAGTTATACTTTAGTAAAGTGTACAAGCATTCTTGTCCATGTCTCAAATTTAAAAATAAAAAAAAAAATTTTGAATAAAACTTAGGTGATCATTATTTACCCCAGAAACAGAGTGATCGTGAATTACCCCGGGTCACCCTAAGTTAACAAAAACAGAAAAACAAAGAAAAAACAGAAACAATTGAAAAAAATTAATTTCTTAAGAAAGTAAAATAACTGTAATTTTATAATATTTTATGTAAATAAGTAGAATAAACCTAAATTTATAATTATATAAAGAACTTTTAAAATACTACAATCATATTTCATTAATATTACCAACTTCACAAAACACATTCTAACAAAAAATATTTTTTAAAAAAACATTGAATTCACAGTTACAAATAGCATAATAATTATTTAATGTAATTCTGTTGACTAGACTGTGAACACTTAAACTGTCTCTGAAATATAATATGTAATTGATGCAACTTCATGTCACAATTGACATCATTCCAAGTCACAGTTGACACAATTTCAAGTAACAAGTGACATTTTCGATGGCAGTATTAAACCTTTCACAAAACAATCTGGCAAGGTTGCTGCAAAGTAGGCTTTTTAGATTTCATTCTATTTTGAGACTATCTCTCAAAAACAGCTACAGTGTTAAATAAATAGAAATTAATTTCTTAAATTCAGTCATTCTCACTGTCTCTACACTCATTGATATTTTTAAGGGATGATCTTTATTCAAAACTCAAGAAAAAGAAAAAAACTAAATTTTAACAAAAATGTGACGAGGAGAAAGTTTTTCAGGAATGAGACTCAAATTCAATGAGTGAAATAAGCATCTAAATCAAATTAGTGGATTGTATTCTTAAAAATTAGTAAAATAAAATCAAATTAGAAAAAAGTAAAGTACCAGTCTCCTTTTCTGAGGGTTTTGGTGATTCACTTTTTGCTTTCTTTCCATTGGGATAATACTTTTCAAATCCTTTTGGAACTTTCTCACACAGCCTTTGCAAATGGTACAGAGATCCTAGGGGATAACTTCTTAAAGCAGGATGGAATTTAAAATTACTCTGAAAAATTAAGATAAATAATAATCATCTTGTGGGAACTAATAAGTTTCAAAATTATTATTTTAAAAAATAATCAGTGGTTAAAATACTTACTGTATTCAATTTTCATTTTCACAAAAATGAATATCTTTTTTACCATAGAACCATTTTTATACCTACTATAGAAAACTAAAATGTGAGCAGAGCCTGACTAAGGCAGGGGTTTATTTTGCGAATAGAAAGTTTATTTTGCTTTTCCTTCGTTAATGAACTTTTTTTAAACAAAATATCTAAACATTGTAAAATCTGTCAGTTTTATGTTAACTATTAATCTATAGCTTTATTAATCTATAATATGAACACAAAAAAATCTATATTTTGTAAATCCATAGCTTTCTAAGGCGAAATTTAGCTAAATTTTTGCAATTACAACAGACAAATTTGTTGAATCAAAAACCTGTATTTTTACATATTGCAAAATGTAATATGTTTACAAAAATACGGGTTTCTGATTGGCTTAATTAAACCATCGCAATTGCAAATATTTAGCTTAATTCCGCCTTATTTCAACAAGGATATGAATTTTACGCAATTAGATGACAAAGGTGACAATCAGAAAATTGAATTCGGTATGATGGGCATAGAATTATCAGAAAATCAATAAAATGGACAAAACGATATTTTGTCCGACCATTGGAGGGAGAGGGACTTCATAGCTATTTTAGGCTCTAGTCAGTTTTCGTGTTACATATCAATAATAAAGTGAAAAATTTAATTACCTTCATTAAGTTCGGTTCTTCATTAGTGACGCAGAGGGAGGCCCCAAAGAAGTTTTTGCCCCAGGCCCCAAATAGGTTAAGTCTGGCCCTGAATGTGACTAAGAACAGCCAGTATCTGAATTATTTAAATTCTACCTACTAAATTAACTTATATCAAGAAATATCAACAAAATGTCACTTCAGGTATATCAGAAGGTTTATCGGGTTCATTCAGAATTATCACTGTATAGGTTTTAATTTCATAAAATCTTTAATTTGACTATTTAATAAAATACTTATAATTTAAACTTAAATTATTTTAACGTGAATTATTAAAGTCGTTCCCACTGTTGTCAGCTTCAATCTACATCTCAATCTATGAGAGAACTTTTTTTTTCAGTAACTTACAGCCTGGCAACTTAATATTTTACATTAATGAATAGATCTCATACAAACTAAAAACCTTAATGTTACAAATTATTATTAAATGCTATCAATAATTTTCGAGGTTTTTCTGTACTTTTAGTTCTAATACAAGTGACTAAAAACATAATTTTCCCATAAAAAAATTTTCAATGTGAAGTTTCAGTAGTTACTTTGAATAAACATCAGTCTGTTTACATATAATTGCACATCAATATAAATAAATATTTAAAAAATATTAATGTGAGCAAATTTGAAGTTAAAAAACGAAATTAAAAGAGAAGCAAATTGAAGAGTTATAATTTGTCGACATCTCAGAGACAAATAATTACAAATTTTTTACCCACAGATATCTAGTCCTTTAAATTTTGCAAAATCCAAAGAAATTTTATTCTAGTTGTAATCATCTAGTGAATAATCAGAAAAACAAAAGCATTCTTGTTTTCCATTGGGAAAAATATTAGGGAAAGAAAAGAAAACCAAAGTACTCACTAAAATTCTAAGTAAATATGGCTCCAATACTTTCACCGAGCGACATAATCTGTAAGACATTGCAATTACTGTTGAAATTAAATATGACTTTGAAGTTTTAACATTTAAACTATTATTAAGTTTGTTTATTATATAAGAAAAGCTAAAAACAATCTTCTGTTGATACAATTTATAAAGTCTGAACAGTTGTAATTGTTCGAACTCAAGCACGATGAGTTTGTAATATTTGTCCTATAAAAAAGAATAGAAACTGATAAAACTGAAAATAAACAGTTTAAAAAAATTATTATGAACGAAAGTGATATAATCAATGAAACGTAGAAACGCTTGTAACCTTTTACTCTGTATTCTGATGAAATCAGTAGTAGTAGTTGTAGTGTTTTATTTTTGTCGCACTAGAGCTGTACACGAGGAACAAATGGTCAATGCTACTGCATGAGCTACACGCACTTCTGATCACCGTCGATGGAGAATGAGAATTTGATTGGTGAAAAAAGTTTCCCGCAAAATACCCACCAATCAGAACCATCTTTCTCGACGAAGGTATGAACTGTATGAACCCCATTTAGAAAATTACACACTGGATAATTCTATTTTTTTTTACACAATATGCACTGCGTATGCTTCAGAGTTCAAAACGGATCTCATCTTTTTTTAGAATGCACAACGGAGCGAAACCTCTGAACTGTTTTGGTTTGACCGGTTCTGTTACGTAATAAGCTTTGCTTTGTGCATTTTTGGGAGCGGAATACTCTCCACAAGCTTCAGAACCGGGATTTTTGTTTATATTCAGGGCAAAGAAGTGGCTTTTATGAGGAAAATATTTGTCTTATTGCTTTAAGTTCGGTTAAAAATTAACTTAGCTACGTCACAGAATGAGAATTTGACTAGTTATCTATGAGTAGAATTCCTGATCTCTCTCTCTCTCTCTCTCTCTCTCTCTCAAAAAAGAAAAAAAAATAGAGGGGGGGAGGTAAAATTCTTTTAAGGACGTACGAGTTGAATAAAATTGTAAGTTTTTTTATATTTATAATGCTCTTTAAAGAACAACTAGAAACTTTAATGCTTCATAATTGTCACTAGAGAGCAGCATCAGTGTGAGAAAAAAGCTCCTTCTTAAACTAACATTTCGAACACGAAGTGATACCTCTTCCCTTAGTTTTTTTTTTTAGAATAATAAATATATATCGAGATTTTTTTTTCAAGAGGAATAATAATTTTTATTTTTTACTTTTAGAAGGGAAAACAGTTTCAAATCCAAGCTATAGAAGCATTTTTGGATTGCTGAGAAATAATCGTTGACCAAACAGATTTCGTTGTCAGAAATTACTGAACGTAAAAAGCTTTTTATCCATTCTCCTAGATAGCAGCACTACAGTCAAAATTTGTAGGGTTTGCAATATGATTATTACATTATTATGAACATCAAAAATATCTTTATTGAAATTCTTTGTAAAATTCGAAATCTATGATAAGTAGATAAACTAAATAATCAGTGACAACGATAAGTAACAGATAAAGTGTTAGAAATTAATCGTAGTTTTATGGGAAACTGAAAGGGTTGGATAAATAAAGTAGTTTAATTCTAGTGATTTTTCGTATTTGTAAATTTTTAAATATCTTGGCACACTTTAATTTTTATATTTATTTTTTTAAAGTTGTGAATTCCTTTTTTTTTTTTTTTTTTTTTTAATTTATATATTTTCAAAAATTACAATGTTGTATACATTAAAATTTTTAAAATTAACTCTAAGGTGTATTTTAATGCCCCTATCATAGTCATCTTCCGTAGACGAAACTGAGGAGAATGTTTTAATCGCTATGTAAACCTTCATCTATCATAAGGTACCTGTAGATAGAATCAAGTTAACCTGTCTTATACGAGTATACAAGTGAATTAGTATTTAATATTTATAGTGGTATATATATAGTTACACCATATTACTTCCCTTCCAGAATTTTATTTGTGATAGAATTCGATGAACGAATATCACTTGTTGATTTATGCTGTTTTTTTATTTTTTATTTATTTATATCATTTTTGCTAATTATAATTTTTCGGCATTTTTTTGTTTATAGCATTTCGCTCATTATTTTTTTTTTCTTCTTACTTTTTTGTTCATAGCATTTCTCTAATTTTTTTCTTCATTTTCTTTACTTCATTTTTGTTTATAGCATTTCCCTCATTTTTAATTCATTTTCTTTCCTTCATTTTTGTCAATAGCATTTCGCTCATTATTTTTTTTCTTCAATATTGTTTATTGACCCTGAGACTATTTTCTTCACCGGAATTTTTTTCCTTTGAACAGTATATTTCTAAGCGAATCAACTATTTTATGTGGACCCTCCATCATTGTTGGCAAGTTCATATCACGTCCGGGTCACCAATGAGGGGAATATTTTAATCGACTATGTTAACCTTCATCTATCAAAAGGTACCTCTAGATAGAATTAAGTTAATATGTCTTATATAGTTGTGAATAGGTATTTAATGTTTATAGTGGTACTTACGCCACATTTGGTAGTTACACCATAAAACAAGATGATTTCACTTTTATTGATTGCCATTATTAATCATGAGATGAGGTTTTTTTTTATTTCCTGTTTTTGTGTTGTGAGAATCATTTAAGAAGAATTGTTTACCTTGATTTCTTAACTTCTAGAATACAAAGACAAAGAAGTAATACTTAATATAAACTTTAAATTATTTATCTTTTGCACGTTTTTGTTCCAGTTGTTCTTTTAATTGGATAAGTAAGAAAGTTACCAGTTCAAAAAAGTAAAGCTTCAAAAATGTCTGTGTAATAATAAAAGTTAACACTTAATTAATTGTGGTCTCTGACTAAAAATATTATTATTTTCACATGTCTTTGCCAAATGAAAGCATTAATTCGAAAATCGCAAGAAAGTGAGAAAAAAATTCCTTTATTATTCACTACATCTTGGGACTTAGAATGAAAATTCTTTCTCTGTGACCATCTTTCAGACCTGTTGTTGCTTATAGATCTGACATTAGTCAGACAGAAAGTTGTTGACAGACAGAAAGTCGATGACAAGAAGGGAATTAAGTCCGCCCTGGACACAATCAAGTATATGTTTCGGTGAGGCTGGTTGGATACAGCATTTTTTACAAGTCGGATAAATTTTTGTGCCAAGTTCGAATGTTAGACATTTTAGGTGACCAGTTGAGAATCTGGCCAAGGCAGTCTGGAGGCTTCGATCGCGATTGATTCCCAGAAGGGTGCTAGGAGATGTTGCTCAGTACCATTGGTGCGTAGGTGGAGTTTACCAGATTGATTCCTGTTGTTGCTTATAGATCTGACATTAGTCAGACAAAAAGTTGTTGACAGACAGAAAGTCGATGACAAGAAGGTAAATTAAGTCCGACACAATCAAGTATATGTTTCGGTGAGGCTGGTTGGATACAGCATTTTTTACAAGTCGGATAAATTTTTGTGCCACGTTCGAATGTTAGACATTTTAGGTGACCAGTTGAGAATCTGGCCAAGGCAGTCTGGAGGCTTCGATCGCGATTGATTCCCAGAAGGGTGCTAGGAGATGTTGCGGTGTACCATTGGTGCGTAGGTGGAGTTTACCAGATTGATTCCTGTTGTTGCTTATAGATCTGACATTAGTCAGACAAAAAGTTGTTGACAGACAGAAAGTCGATGACAAGAAGGGAAATTAAGTCCGACACAATCAAGTATATGTTTCGGTGAGGCTGGTTGGATACAGCATTTTTTACAAGTCGGATAAATTTTTGTGCCACGTTCGAATGTTAGACATTTTAGGTGACCAGTTGAGAATCTGGCCAAGGCAGTCTGGAGGCTTCGATCGCGATTGATTCCCAGAAGGGTGCTAGGAGATTTTGCTCAGTACCATTGGTGCGTAGGTGGAGTTTACCAGATTGATTCCTGTTGTTGCTTATAGATCTGACATTAGTCAGACAAAAAGTTGTTGACAGACAGAAAGTCGATGACAAGAAGGTAAATTAAGTCCGACACAATCAAGTATATGTTTCGGTGAGGCTGGTTGGATACAGCATTTTTTACAAGTCGGATAAATTTTTGTGCCACGTTCGAATGTTAGACATTTTAGGTGACCAGTTGAGAATCTGGCCAAGGCAGTCTGGAGGCTTCGATCACGATTGATTCCCAGAAGGGTGCTAGGAGATGTTGCTCAGTACCATTGGTGCGTAGGTGGAGTTTACCAGATTGATTCCTGTTGTAGCTTATAGATCTGACATTAGTCAGACAAAAAGTTGTTGACAGACAGAAAGTCGATGACAAGAAGGGAAATTAAGTCCGACACAATCAAGTATATGTTTCGGTGAGGCTGGTTGGATACAGCATTTTTTACAAGTCGGATAAATTTTTGTGCCACGTTCGAATGTTAGACATTTTAGGTGACCAGTTGAGAATCTGGCCAAGGCAGTCTGGAGGCTTCGATCGCGATTGATTCCCAGAAGGGTGCTAGGAGATGTTGCTCAGTACCATTGGTGCGTAGGTGGAGTTTAGCAGATTGATTCCTGTTGTTGCTTATAGATCTGACATTAGTCAGACAAAAAGTTGTTGACAGACAGAAAGTCGATGACAAGAAGGGAAATTAAGTCCGACACAATCAAGTATATGTTTCGGTGAGGCTGGTTGGATACAGCATTTTTTACAAGTCGGATAAATTTTTGTGCCACGTTCGAATGTTAGACATTTTAGGTGACCAGTTGAGAATCTGGCCAAGGCAGTCTGGAGGATTCGATCGCGATTGATTCCCAGAAGGGTGCTAGGAGATGTTGCGGTGTACCATTGGTGCGTAGGTGGAGTTTACCAGATTGATTTTTGTCTATATTTTTCATTTGAGTAAAGATCCTGATAAGTAAGTGATGACCCGGTGGGCATATCTTCTTCACTGCCCTCTTTGGCCAATTTATCTGCTATCTCGTTGCCACCAATATTAACATGTGATGGAATCCAATGGAGATGTATATCATGGTGCTGAGAAATCTTTTTCATCTTGAGCAGAAAAGATATTCCTGTCATCTGAAATATACTTTCAAACCCCGGTGATTCTGAGTTCGTCAACGATATTGGTCCCACCCTCTGTTTCATCTTTAAAAACTCTTTGCGGTAACAACCTCTGGAGGGAAGGTCTGTGGGGTTCAAATCAGAGGGACCATTCTTTTACTTCTGACAAGCATCACATTCCTTTTACATGGTTCCAAACATATGTCTAATATCTCGTTGAATCCAACACAATGTGAGAATGAAGTCAGTCCAGTAAAATATTTCGAGCTCTGGAATTTTTAAATCAACAATAACAGTTCTTTCTAACCAACTCCAATTAAGCATCCAAGCACACCGATTCGAAGAATTGTTATATTTTTTTAAAGGCGCAACATTTGCCCGGGCTTGCACAAAATTCGCATAAACCTAGAGTGCCTTCAGTGAACAAGAGTGGCGCCAACCTCCCGACAAAATCTGATTGGAGGAAACTAAGTTTTTACCGCCGCAGGCTAAATGGAAAATTTCTCCATTCGTTTAACACGGGAAGCATGATTAGTGATGTGAAAACTGAATATTTTAATACCTATCTTCTGGTAACCCGATCCTATTATGCGCTTGCGCAGTTTTGCTTTTCACCTCGATTGACGCCACTCTTGTTCACTGAAGGCACTCTACATAAACCTGATCTTTCGTCTCCACTCTTGAAAAAATACTGGTTAAATATGCTATTCTGCAAGCATCACAGAGGTTATGTAGACTAATCTTCTCTTCAGTGGATTTACCGATATTTAGCTATCTTAGAATGTTCAGAGCAAACTTACGTCTTTAATCCATTTTAAAAATTTCTGTTCTAAATGTTCAGGTAATCTTTGATTCTAATTTTAATTTGACTTCCAGCATTCTTGCAATATCAACTTAGAGATTAGGGTCACAAAAGAAGAGAAACCCGAACGATCGAACAATTTTTGAAGACACGACGGTATTGTTCATTTAAAGACCCCCTCCCTCTGCGATTCAATCCTACAAGAAAGAGTGTCATTCTTCAATTCTCAGTTTAATTCCAAAATACAACTGGATACACTCAATTTAGAATACGTAATTAATTTAATTTTTCGATTTGACTCCCTAAGACAAAATTTAGCTGATTAAAGTAACATTTTCGATTCCGATACAAATTTACTCGTTCCCTTAGAGTCCTTATTTTATTTTATAACTGCCATTGAACAACCTTCCCAAATTTTTAGGTTTACGGCTACTAATGTTAAACTCCGCAGCCTTGTAATTTTGAACCCAATCCAGAAGACAAGGGAACTCCTGGAACAAGTATTGAGAGAAATTTGTCTTCGTGGAGGACTTTTTGATCAAACTAACCTACATTTGCGTTACATGGAGAGGAAAGCCACTAAAACCTCCCACCGTCAGTCTAACGACAAGGGGACTCTAACCCATGATCCTTCTACCACTGAGGATATTTTATGTCAGCACGGTGTTCGGTGATAGCCGGATGTGAAATTCGTATCGATCATTCATCGCTGGGAATCGAACCCCGGGCCACTTTATTGGGAGGCGAGTGCTCTATCACCTGAGCCACCATGGCTCCAACTATAAGCATTCATATTAAGTAGCTTACTGGTCAGTAGGGCGCTGGGCCCATGTCTAAGAGGTCGTGGGTTCGATCCTCGCCGGCCGAAGACTCCCCGTGTAGTAAATGGTGACTGATGCACATTAAATCTGTCGAGTCTCAAAGTCCTCCATGTTCCCATAACAAATCAATACCTCTGGGGGTACTGATCCAGGAGTTTCTTTGTCTTCTGGATTGGTTCAAAATTACAAGGCTACGGAGTTGAACATTAGTAGTCGTAAACCCATGAAATTGGGTCGGCTGTTCAACGACGGTTATAAAATAAAATAAAATTAATGGAAAAAACGGCCGAAGACTCCCCGTGTAGTAAATGGTGACTGATGCACCTTAAATCTGTCGAGTCTCAAAGTCCTCCATGTTCCCATAACAAATCAATACCTCTGGGGGTACTGATCCAGGAGTTTCCTTGTCTTCTGGATTGGTTCAAAATTACAAGGCTACGCAGTTGAACATTAGTCGTAAACCCATGAAATTGGGTCGGCTGTTCAACGCTTATAAAATAAAATAAAATTAATGGAAAACTGGTGACTTATGCACGTTAAATCTGTCGAGTCTCAAAGTCCTCTATGTTCCTATAACAAATCAATACCTCTGGGGGTACTGATCCAGGAGTTTCCTTGTCTTCTGGATTGGTTCAAAATTGCAAGGCTACGGAGTTGGGCATTAGTAGTCGTAAACCCATGAAATTGGGTCGGCTGTTCAACGACGGTTATAAAATAAAATAAAATAAAATTAATGGAAAAGGGCCGGGATAGCCTGGTCGGTAGGGCACTGGGCCCATGTCCAAGAGGTCGTGGGTTCGATCCTCGCCGGCCGAAGACTCCCCGTGTAGTAAATGGTGACTGATGCACGTTAAATCGGTCGAGTCTCAAAGTCCTCCATGTTCCCATTACAAATCAATACCTCTGGGGGAAGTGATCCAGGAGTTTCCTTGTCTTCTGGATTGGTTCAAAATTACAAGGCTATAGAGTTGAACATTAGTAGTCGTAAACCCATGAAATTGGGTCGGCTGTTCAACGACGGTTATAAAAAAATGGAATGGGGGTCGTGATAGCCTGGTTGATAGGGCACTGGACCCATGTCCAAGAGTTCGTGGGTTCGATCCCCATCGACCGAAGACTCCCCGTGTAGTAAATGGTGACTGATGCACGTTAAATCGGTCGAGTCGCAAAGTCCTCCATGTTCCCATAACAAATCAATACCTCTGGGGGTACTGATCCAGGAGTTTCCTTGTATTCTGGATATTTTCAAAAATTACAAGGCTACGGAGTAGTACGGAGCATTAGCAGTCATAAACCCAAAATTGGGTCGGCTGTTCAACGACGGATATATATTTAAAAAAATTATGGACTTAGCCTCTATAGCTCATTTATTCAAATCCCAGGAATGGCTTGTTGATATCCACATCCGGCTTGCACCGACCACAGTGCTGACGTTAAATATCCTCAGTGGTAGACGGATCACGGGTTAAAGTCCCCTTGCCGTCAGTCTAACCGTGGGAGGTTCTCGTGGTCTTCGTCTCCATGTAACGCAAATGCGGGTTAGTTCCATCAAAAGTCCTCCACGAATGCAAAATTCTCCCTATAGTGATCTAGGAGTTCCCTTGCCTTCGGGATTGGGTTCAAAATTACAAGGTTACGGAGTTGTAATCGTAAACCCAAAAATTGGGTAAGCTGTTAAACGACGCTTATAAAATACAATAAAATTAATGAACTAAGGCCGGGATAGCCTGGTTGGTAGGGCACTGCCCCGTGTCCAAGAGGTCATGAGCTTGGTCCCAGCCGATTGAAGACTCCCTGTGTTGTAAATGGTGACTGGTGCACGTTAAACCTGTCGAATCACAAAGTCTTCCATGTTTCCATAACAAATCATACCTGTGAGGGTACTGATCCAGAAGTTTCCTTGTTTTCTGGTTGGTTCAAAATTGCAAGGCTACGAAGTTGAATGTTAGTAGTCGTAAACCCAAAATTGGGTCAGTTGTTCAATGACGGTTATAAAATAAAATTAATGGACTTGAACTGTGGAGGTTCAGGAGATTCGCCTTTCTTTGGGTAGAACTGGGTTCGAATGCCAGTCACGACTCGTGTCAGCATAGTAAAAAGAGTTTAAAATCTTTTTATCTAATATTATTTGCCTTAGGAAGCATATAGAGATTCTTTCAAAATATTGGTGGTTACTGATAAGGATGGCACAACATTTAAGATCATACATTTTGTTCTCCCCTATAGAATTAGACCATAAAAAAAAAGTAAATAATCTCTTCTCTTTTACAGCAATTTGCAAAAATGCCATATCAGCCATAGCCACCACAGCTGACATAAATATCATCACAACACTAATCAAATTAACTATATACTTACAACATAACTTTTCCATTCCACCTCCGAACATTTTAATCAGGAAACAACGACACACGAGCTTACTCTAGCAATGTCGCCTCCACAGCTAGGCACAACGTCTGGCCTCATCTCCTTTCACGATCCCTAATTTATCACTTAACATTTATTTAGAGAAACTGTTAAAATTCAAACTATTATAGAACATTGATTAGTGACATTTAAGATCCATGGAAACAGAAGTAGCGTCGCCTCCCAACAATACGTGAATTAAAATTTTACCGCAATTTTGATATTTTAAGAAATGTCTCTTTTTGAAACCCTTTTAATAATTTACGTTCGATTTTAACTGTTTGTAACAAAACATGAGAATGCAAAGAAACCTTATTTTTTGAATCTTCAACTGTCGCTCTCTATCCAGGAGAAATTTGTGTCGTTTACCACACTTAACATTTGACCTATAATTAATTGATTTGGAGAAACAATCCCCTTTTCGAAAAAATCTTACGTTTATATGTGAGCCCTAAACCCTTTTATTTCTTTCTTTTATCTCAAAATAAAGAAATCTCTCCATTTATCACATTAGAAGAAACAATATTTAATTCCTCTGTTAATAACCGGTTGACCGGTGAATGTTGAAATATAAGCATCAATGTTTCTTTAAGAACCGTTACTTCGATGTGAACCTTGGATTAAAACTTTTTAAGAGTTTTACTGCAGTTGAGTTGTTTTCATTCAGGGTTGTTTGGCACAGTTTGATTTTGGGAGTTGTAACTTGAATTAGGTAAAAAAGGGAATTGATTCTTGACAAAAATTCAATCTATTAAATTTATCTTAAGTCTCCTGATGTTGAGATTTCTGCATTCATGTTATTGAAATATTTACGTTTCATCTGGACGTAGCAATAAAAATTTCAATGCAGATAAATTTGTGTGCTTACTATGCACTGCTTTCAAATTCTTTAGCTGAATCATCTTTAGATATTTTATTTTTTACAAGATTATTCAATATTTTCTTATTATCAATTTTCAGTCTGTTAAATTTATTTTCTGTTGTTTGTGTTTCTAATGCCACTTCATTTGCCAATACCAGCTACCCTGCTTGCTGAAACGTAGCGAATTTTAGGCAGCAGTGCGTTTCTTGTTTTTCAATGGCTCCATCTATAGCCAAGAATAAGACTTCAGCCGCACGCACACACGTCACAGCTCGTTTTTGGATCCATTCATTCACCCACAGATAGTAATTTTGATGTGTGATCCAGAGAACAATCAACCTCTAATTCAGTACCCCAGAGGTATTGATTCTTTTAAATGTGAATTAGAGGACTTTGTGACCCATGCAGATTCAATGTGCACCCATCACCATTTACTACACGGGGTATCTTCAGCCGGCGAGGATCGAACTCTTGGACATGGGCCCAACGCTCTACCAACCAAACTATCTCGGCCAATTTATCTTCTAGTTATTCCAAGCAAAACAAATACATTTTGCAATCTTCTTTTTATAATTCCTCCTTTAAAAGAATTGAGGAATTTCATAAATGCAGAAGGTGTTCGTTATGTTTTCAGCCGTCTCCATATCGTTAAAATATTATTTCTTTATCTTCTAGATCAGTGGTTTCCAACTGGCAGCCCGGGGGCTGCATCCGGCTAGCGAAGCCTTTTTTTGCGGCCAGCGAACTAAAATATATTAGTTGTCATTTTTTTGCGGACAATTTTCGTAAAAAATCTATATGGGTTTAAAATACTTTACTCGTTAATAAAAACCTAATTTCTTCGTTTCTGTGAAATTTATCATACCAACGGTGCAAAAAAAAAAAAATTTTCTCAGGCTTTGCATCCAAGAAAATATTTATTCAAATAATCGTGTATGTTGCTCTTTTTCATTTAATTTTTTTTCTTTTTTTTTGTATATTGTGATATAATTTAACATGCGTGTATCAGAAATTTTCTCGAAGAAATTCTCCGATTTAAATTTTTGAAACCACTCATTTTGGATGAAAATATTTATACACACATTTGTAAATTTAAAATGTAAATATCTATTCTCTGGTGGTTGCAGCAGACAAACCTCAATTTTCTCATTGAGCATTTTGTGTACTACTATGTAAGTTTTAATACCAACCTTTTTAAAGTTTTGTATCTTAACAATTAGATATCTGTTGCACATTAAAGTTATTGTGGCCCCAATTTTTTAATATGCAATTAAATATTTTTAAAAATCTACTTCTTATTTTAATTTGTAATTCAATACTTTTGTTTTGTACAACTTGGTAAAAATCTGACTGTAATATTTAATGTTCTTTCAAACATAATAAGTGTCCTACATAAAATTTTGATAAAGTTGCGGCCCGCAATTTGATTTGTGTTTCTAATTGTGGCCCCCGGCCTCATGTAAGTTGCTAACCCCTGTTCTAGATGAATGATTTATTTTTTCGGCAGTAGCACACTAAATGATCGACCTTCTTTCAGTGGAACACCTCGCGTTTTTAATTAAAATCCCACGAAAATTGTCTTCGCGACGAATTGTCCCAAGACCAATTGGAACGGAAATACGGAACCAATTGTCGTCACGAGGAATGGACGCATAACTAGTTAAAGTGATCCTTAGAAAGTTGCGCTTTTCAACTAAGTATTAAAATTTAAGAAAAAATGTCTAAAGCCGTTATCATGATGCAGAAATAAATTATAGCTAACGAAAGGTTATTACTTCATATTTATGAAAATCGATTCCAGTTTTAAAACACAATTTCATAGTTAAAAAAAAAAAAAAAAAATTTTAAGAAAATCCTGATTTTAATACTTTATGTGTATTTTTCATTAAAATTTATATCAGAGATGTAACTTCGAACTCGTTTTATCTCTGATAAAACTGATGATTCTCTTTTCTCTTTGTTTTAAAATTATTAGTTAAGGACTGTTAAAATATAATGCAAGTGCGAGGGGAGGGACTAAAGGGTATGAGCAATAAATAAGTAAAACATTAAAATCACATCATTTTCAGAATGTTTCTTTAAAAAAAAAAATCGAAATGAAAACTTTAAATTTAAAATAACATTTACATTTAGAAAAAAAAAAAGTTGAATGAAAATTTCTTCAAGGAGACTCAGAAATCCAAAGTTTTAACCACTGAAGGAAGTTAAAGAAGATTCCTGAGAATATTCTCTACTCAAAATATGGTAAAATGAATTGAAACATGAATTTTAATATTTCTTTTTTTCTTGGCAAAGTTATATGGAATACTTCCGTATCGTGATCTGTCACGCCGACAACAATCGCCAAAGTGCCAAATAATTGCGAGTTTAAAATAGATTTTAAACTTGCAAATTTGAAATAAATAAAGAAAGAAATAAAAACACACAAATGTTTGTCCAGAGGTGGCTACGAGTTACACTTTTCGAGTTGATCCCTTTCTTGATGTTTTTTTTCTTCTTTTTTTTTCTTAGCTTTTCGCAGGCCGCTGTTGCCAAGACTTGACGATTATTCAGCCACAGCCACATATCTTCCCCAGTAATATCATTTGTTTAAATTTATTCCTAAAATTATATTAAATTATAAGTTAAGACAAAAACAAGGTGTCTAGGTAAATTTCAATTAACGGAACTTAATTCATGAATCAGTTCAGTGTCGTATCTTTCAAATCGTAATAAAACTATTGTTGTAAGCCATAAAAAAAAATGCGCAGTTACAATGCAAGCTTTTAAATAAACCGAACTAACCAAAAGGGTAATGATAAATATAAATGGTCGATTGGGGCCGGTATAGCCTGGTTGGGAGGGCGCTGGACTCAAGTTCGTGAGAACAAGATTTTGAATCCAGCAGGCCGAAGTTTCTCGTGCAGTAAATGGTGACTGGTGCATGTTAAATCTGTCGAGTCACTTAGTCCTCCATGTTCCCATAAAGAAATAATAACTCTAGGGATACTAAACTGGAGATGGATCGTTCTCTGGTTCAGGTCAAAACTACTATTTGTGGATGAATGAATAGACGTGTGATTGGGTCTGCTCTATAAACGGGTGTGACGTATGGGTATGGTAGAAGTCGAATTCTTGCCATAGATGGAGCCACTGGAAAACAAGAACAATCGCACCCATTGCGTTATTGGCCTAGACAACAAATGGTAGATTTCACAATAGTTTATACATCAAAAAAAAAAAAATTTTTAAATGTTTTTTTTTAAATTTTTTTTTTAACTTTTTTTGGGGGGGATCCGACTTGTGACTTCAAGAAATCGTTTGTCATCTTATAAGTTTTTGCAATTATTCTCTATTGTCATGATTGCTCTGAGTTTGCAACAGTTATCCGTGACCATTAGGTCAAATTTAGCCAATCTGAGCCAATCTTTCTTCAATGTTAATTCCAAAAATTTCGCAAAACATTAATAGGGATGAAAGTTGTGTGGAAATCTAAAGCTTTTGTAATATTTATTTAAAAATCTAACCCAATGTCGCATTATCTAAGCTCCTAAAACTTTTCAAAAATGGAGAATTATTCATTGCTTTCATCTAGGTGAAAAATCTCGCTAAATTGACGATTTTTAAAAGAGTTCAATAACTTCTAATTAATTGCTCCGTTCTAAAACACCCGATAATTCTTTACGTCAAGATGGTGTAAACTTTCCTTAAGTGTAGGGTTTTTAGCCATACTAGAATGCGGTCTTAAAATGAATTATCAATTCGCAGTTGACAGAAAACGATTTTGTGCGAAATATATTTATGGACTTGTTAATCATCTACTTTGTAAACAAGTTGATTTAAAATTTTATATAATTATTTCATAATTACAGTGATAAAAGGAGCTCATATTATATAAGCTTGAAGCATTTTTCTACTTCTTAAAAATTTAAATAATAATACCCTTTTCTCAGACGAGTTTCCCTCCAAATCCATCCATTGTTATTCAAGCTCACTTGCTGTAAAAGCGGTTCGAATAAGAATTCTATTAAATGAGCAATTTGACAGCATTAAACAACCAAACGATTTTTTACCCTAATTTTAATCACCCGATAAAGAAGGTTGAAAATCAATAGCCAAACGATCATAGAAAAAGTGAAACGTTACGACATTTAAGAACAAATAAAAAAGAAAGATAAAAATATCTAAACGAGTGAAAGATAAATTGTCGAAAACGATAATCTGAGGAGAGATGAGGTGCGATAAAAAAAAGAGGAAAAAAAATCTATAATGAAAAGAAGCAACTATGCATAAATTATTGAACTCAACGCGTTTTGACAGGCCATTATTAACATAAGATGCGTTTGAAGGAACTACTTTAAATAATAAATTGGGAAGAAGTAACCGCATCGTAGAATTAATAACCACTCAACTCTTCGTTAGTACTTGTTATTCAAAAAGGCCGTGTGTTGTCATCCATCTTGAGAGGAAAAGAAAACAAACAAAAACAATCATCGGTGGTAGCGCTTGCGCAAACCGTGTTCATTTTGTCGCTTCCTAATAACAAGCCTTTTAATGCGATGTCAGGAGAGCAAATTTCATACGACTTCCTAATTATTATCTAGATGGGTGGCTTTTTTTCCTTTCCCCACTTTCATCCCCCTTTCCCCCCAATCTTTAAAGCACTCCGCGGCTCTTCTTTCTAATTTTGAGCAGTTTTTTTTTCTCTCTCCCTCCCTTCTTTCACGAAGTTGAAATTTTTTTTTCCTTTTCTTCCCTCCATAATTTGATTTTTGTTCTTGAAAAAAAGCTCAGGGATCCTACACAAATGACAATCTGGTCATTAAATCACATGATAGTTGGTAAAGTTGCTTTTTTCTGCCAACAGTACAGACTCCTTTTTTTGTTACAAAAAAAAGACTGGTTAGTTTGTGAGATGCCTTTCTACAAAGTGCAATGCTAATCTAATAAGAGAAATTGTTACATACCTTATGATCTATCAATTTAGTGAAAGAGAAATGAAACAAAATTCTGCAAGACGTCATTTTACTAAAAGATCGGGGATATAAAAAATAAAAAAATGACCGACGACCATTGAAGAACAACAGATAGAATGTTTTACTACTTTATGTCTTAGGAAATCAGAGCTTACTACAAAGTTCTACAACAAATGGAGCTGACGACTGAGAAAAAAAATTGTAAAAAAATATTTTCTTCAGATATTCTTTCCAGTGTTTTTCAACCCCCTTTACTCGAATGGCCGGTATAATATTTCAGTTTTTTTTTTTTTTTTTTTTTTTTTTACCTCGGACCGATAAGGTTAGGATTTTAGACAGTTAGGATAATTTTTACATTTGTAAAATAGTGGCGCTTACCAATTTAAATATACAAACAATTTAAATGAATTGTATTAAAAATGATTAATTTTGCAATTCAAATAACAAAATAGGGAAATCAAATTATACAACCATGTATAGGAAACAAAAGAATACAAGCAGATAAGAAATAAATGAAAAGGAAATAGTAAATTAATCTGATTTCTGCTGTAGTATATTGCTGACTAACATGCCGTACCTAGTTACCGCAATATAAAAAGCTAACCCAAGATAAAGTCGATTTCGATGTTTCGTTTTAACATTAGTCATAACCGAATATGTATTTTCAAATAAATAAGTTGAAAATCTTAACAATAAAATATTAACAGCAGTTTATGGAGATAAGCGCAGGCGTTTTAACTAAATATCATATTAACGTCTGATCTGTTATACATTAAAGTAGTTACTAAAGAAAAGATGGTCTTTTTTTATAATTTTTCTTTTTACCCATTGGCAAAATGGGTGTTGTTTTGGTTTGATGGCGTACGCACCTTATTTAGACGTCATCGCACTTTTCAACTGTGTTCATCAAGAGTAATAATAAACAGTGCGCTGGCGTCGTCATTGCATGCGTTGCTACGACGACCGCTGCTGTTTGATAATTTTTTTTATAATTCTTTTTTTTCACTTTTAAATTTGTTATGCATTAAGTGGGTGAGTTTATCATTTGAGATATGAGACATCCCATGTTGAGTTGTGAATAAAAGAGAATTTCATCATTTGAACGACATTTCTTTTGTTTTTA
Source organism: Parasteatoda lunata (assembly GCA_949128135.1). NCBI lineage: Eukaryota > Metazoa > Arthropoda > Arachnida > Araneae > Theridiidae > Parasteatoda > Parasteatoda lunata. The sequence goes on from OX421973.1 coordinate 111,399,140, forward strand.
TTGTTTAAGAATCAGAACTTCTAAACCTACAGTACAAACTGGATCGTTTTCAATACTAATTCAGGTCACACATAAACAGGGTCCCAAACTGATTGACACGGTCCCAAAAGTTAGAGTTGAAGAAAGAAAAAAAAAATAATAATAATAAATTAGACAACAACCACTTTGCCAAATGTCAATGGATTACCTGTAATAGCCTTTCGGAGATCGCAATTTTTTTTAAATCTTCTTTTTTTTTTTCGATATTTAATAAATAACAAATTTACCGATTTTAGATAATAGTGCTAGTGGGCCCGTGAACAGAGTTTGCGGCCAGTTCCTAGACTATTCTAACTGATCAACGCACATTACTACCGATAACTGATCAAATTCCTGGGCCAATCTGTCAAATAAATGATTAATATTCGATAATATTTATCGAACCGTCACTCAAAGAAACGAAAGGAAGGTATATAAAGAGGACATTAATCTATCGTTTTAACGGATTTTTCTTATAAAACTATACTAATGCAATTCTGCCATTAGCATTTTCAAAACGATAAATTTAGTATTATATTATTTTTAGATTTTGAAAAAATATATGGTTATTTGTTTAGTTTCTGTACATTTTTTTTTAAAAATTCTCTAGACTGCAGAAGTGACTCAAAATTCAACACTCAATGCAAATTTATCATTCAATAATTATTAACAAAAAAAGAATTTTTAATTGTAAATTGTCAGGGCTTAAGAGAATAGAAGGGCTGGTTCACTCTTTTGAAGAAACTCTCGCCGCGCCAATCCTCCGATTTTCTCTAGTGGCGTCACTTTGGCGCAAAGCTCGCACTTTTACTTCAAGAACGGAGCGTTTGGCCTTATTATAGCTCTAACTAATATTGGAGCATTTCTTTTTGTGACATATTCTAAGACATTTGTTATTTTCTATAATGACTTTCCTTAGTTTTTCCAGTGAATTTACAAAAATTTCAAACTATTATCGAAATGCCAGTTTACGCGATTGCAACTTGCAAAAATTCTGATAGAAAAACAGAAGGAAAAAATATAATTTTCCGCGTGTTCCCTAAAGTAAATGAACAACTATGTAATAAATGGATTCCGAAATGACACAGTTAATATAAAACAGCAATACGTTTATTCTATCGTTAAGAACTTTTATAAAAATTCATTATCTAAATAGAAACCGCCTCGTTACTTCAAAAAAAAGGCAGAAAATTAAAAAATGTATAAAGTCAAAGAAAATTAAAATGCAAATAAAAAGTATAAATAAAATATATAGTATATAGTTGAAATTTTCCTAATTTCATAACATATTTTTTAATGTAGTTATTCTAAATATTTATGATATTTTTGAAAATTATATTCTCTTAAATTTAAATATCTATAAATTATATCATCGTAAATTTAAATATCTATAAACAATTGTAAAATTTCTACTGTTATTATGAACCTAAATTATTATTTTGTTTCAGTAATTAGCGTTTAAAGTTGAAGTTTCCTAATGATTAAGTATGAACAAATTGCTATTATTTTAAAATCAGTGGTTCTAAATTTAACTCAACTTATTGTTATAAAAGAATATGTAGATAAAAAAGTGTCGATATATGCTTTTTTTAATAATTAAAGTTAAAACTGAACTTTTTAAAATAAAGTATTTATAGTGTCATTTTCGCCAACTAGTAAAATATTTTTATAAGTTTAAAATGGTATTTTTTTAATATAATGAACAAGAAAGTTTTTTTGAATTATGTTTATGAACGGAAATAATGTGTTAATTACGTAAAGTTTGAAAGCTAATAACCAGAAAAAATCTAACTTATTTTTACAAAGAGAAAGATGCAAAGTTATCATAATATCTTTGCTTGCGATCTCCGAGATCTGTGGACACAGTGACGTCATGAGGAGGGAAATCGTAGCTTCAGCTCTAAGAGCGAAATGAACTAACCCTTTTATTCTTTTTAGTCCTGGTAAATTGTAGTAAAAAAACCTCTAGATTAACTTTGCAGAAGTGACTAGCTGAAAGGACCCTATTTGTTTGTAAACTTAACACGACTTTCGTAGTTTCAATTTGTTCAAGTTATTATCCTTTTAAATGTTTGTCTCACTTTTTTTCCTTACGTTACATTTTATTTTTCTGTATACAAAACTGTAGGGACTTCAGAACTGGAAAGTACAAAGAAGTGTTGAAAAATGACGGTATAAAAAAATTAATCATAATTAATCAACTCTGAAGTAAAAAAAAGTAGCCTGCGATACCGATCAGCTGCCCTGCTGGAATGCATATCGGAGTTGAATTTTAACATGTTCAATTTGACTCGAGAGTCAGTTTTATTCTGCTTCTAATATTAGTTAAACATTTTTACATATTAAACTTTTATAACAACTCTCCTTTTTTGTATAAAACTGTTAATTTTTAACAAAAAAGAAAATAAATAAATATTTAGACTTCTAACGTTTTCTAATAAAAATTCATTAAGTCAGTCATGTCTTACCTTCATTTTTTCAGAAAATGACGTAACTTTTCGTCCAAAATTATCAATATTTTATTTTATTAATTATCAATATTATATATAAATGAATAATAAAAATTATTTCTAACTTTAGCGATATTTGCAAGTAAAACTTAGTAAACAATTAATTTCCAAACAGTTTTCAGACAATCGATGGTTAGAAAACATGTTAAAATAATGCCTGAACTGCTTTTTTGTTTTATATATTTTTTTTAATAAGAATAATTTCTTTACCTCCTTAGGACACTTTGTGTTTAATAGTTTCCAGAATCTTGTGTCTTCAGCTACTTAATACTGCTTTATGTTACGTAAGTGTTACGTCAGCAACTGATTCATAGATTTATGTTTCGCAAATGGATTTTTATTCAATACTTAGAGCGTGAAGCTCACCGTTAAGCACTCTTTCATCTTGAGTTTCGTTTCTCATCTTCACATTTTCGATTTATTACCTTGGAGCACCCTGTTCGCAGGAACCAAACTAAAATAAAAATCCCTAGCTTGACGCAGTTCTTTTCAAGCTGATCTGAAATTCCGTCTTGTTTAACCTTGTTTAGTCGTCTTCTTAAATTGCTTGCACGAGTCAATGCTTGGCAAGAGTGGGGATAATTTTCTATAAAACTGCGAAAAAAAGAAAAATTAATAATGGAGTGCAAGTGAAAATAGTTTATTCCGCTCGAATTTATTCTTTGCTAATTAAAAATCAGTAAAAATTTAGCTACTAATATTCACTTAAATGTTTTGAATTTTATAATTCATCGTTAAAACGAAACTTTTTTTTTTTTTTTTTTTTTGTGAAGTAAAAAAAAAGGGGGGGGGGATTTTTAAATAGAGATAGACAATTTAATAACCCATAGAAAAGATCAAAATCAGAGAATGAATTGAAAATATCCCTTGACATTTATTGACAAGACTATTAGTATAAATGAAATAGTTTATAATTTTTTTTTAAATAAAAGCAGATTATAAGGCCATGTTATCTGTAAAAATAAGAAGTAAGAAAATATGACACTTATGTTAAACTTTCAGGATTTTATGAATGAAAATCATTAAAAAAGGTTTTTTAAAAAAAACTCCAAAATTAATTAAAAAATTTTAAATATAACCTGATCATTTTTCTACCTACTTCTTCGCATCACGCGTCTCTTTTCGAAGGCCGCCTCTTGTCTCCTCCATTTAGTTTGCTTTGTACCTTTGCCAAGTGAGTCTCCTCTTTTAGATTTTCCATCCTAATAAGAGCGATATTGCTAACCCTGTTTTACACGAATGAAAGTCTCCTCAAACTTTCCTCATGAATGGGTGATAGATGGGTGGTTAATAGATATTTACTTCAAATAGAGTTAGGCAGGATGATTTTTAAAATAATCCTTAAGCATTTGTTTTGGAATGTTTTCATTTTTTCTTTTTCAGTTTTTAGGAGGTCCCAATGCATGCAATATCACTTATTTCTTCGGTCATTTTTATATTTGAAACACTCTAAAATTTAAAAAAATTTCTATTAATTCATAAAAGCAGAAGCAGTTCAGTTGCAAATATATGTACAAGTTCAACATGTAAAGAAAACATGGAAAATTACAGAACAATGAAAAAAGCGAAAAGGAAAAATAATAATAATAATAAAAATCCGGAGTAAAAAAATCCGAAAGAAAGGAGAAAAAAAGAGAAAAAAAAATAATCAAAATTCGGAAAATAGTGAATGACGTGAAAACAGAAAATAAGATATAAAGAAAAAACAGAACAAAACATAAAACGAAATCTATAAAGTGAGTAGTGAATTCAAATAAACTTACATGAACTTGCAGCTTATGCGCAGTAAATAAAACGTATTGTTTTTCTTAATTTTCTTCGTTTTTTTTTGTCCTTTTTGTATATATATATATATATATATATATATATATATATATATATATATATATATATATATATAGCACAAAAAAACAAAGAGAAAAAATGGAGGAAAAAAAATATTAAAAATCAGGAAAACAAAATAAAGAAAGGATATAATCTCTTCATCAGCTCACACAATTATATCCGCAAAAAGGAGTGCTTTCTAATATTGTATCAATATTATACAATATTATTAATATTGTATCAAAGCAAAATATATCAATACAATAGTGTGAGGAGCACTCAATATATATATATATATATATATACATATACATGGATTTTAATTGTTCGTAAAAATTTAAACTTGAAGTCCATGCTTCTTTGTTATAGTATCACTGACAGAAAAGCTGTTATTAAGTCTAACGTCACAGAAATAAATCTCTTAAATCGGGGATGTTTTCAAAATTCCGTGCTTAACATATCTTATTATCTACCTAAATTGAAAATGATTGGAGCCCTGAACTCAAATGTTTAGATTTTGTAACATTGCAACCTAGGGTGCGTTTGTAACGTGGGGTGTTGATGAAAAAAAGAATCGATCCTTCACCTGTCTCTGTAGATCCATCCATCTTGAGAGTTGACATAAGTAGTACTTTGTGTGTCGAGCGAGTGTTCGACAAGATTGCGGGACAAATTCTAAAGTTTTTGAGACCTCTTCGCTTGTCAAATGGTGACATTTATTTTGATGAAAAAGCCTCTTTAGGAATCCTCTGAGAGGGATTTCACTAGGAGGGGGAGGGGGGAAATCCTCGAAAAGTGGTTACCTGTGAAAAAGAGTTGTTAAGTAATTCATTTTTAATGTTCTGATTCAAATTATATGCAGGATATCCGCTACATTTTATATTTTCAAATTCATGACTTTTCATGAATAACTCCAAGAATTTTTCATGACTTACAGAAATTACTATTTTCTTCATCAAAAACACAACAATAAATTTAGTAATTCTCCTTTATCTGGTCAAGCACGCAGCATCAGCCTTTAACCACTGGATTGCTGGCCAGTCTCAAAGCCCTGTGACAGAATTCAGGACAACATGGCAACATTATACTCTTAAGATACTTGTTCATCGGTAAAGAAAGAAATGCTCCTGATTTTTCTGTTCTTATTTGGGAATTTAAAAAAAATCGCGAATGACTGGCTTGCTTCAGCTAGAATTTTAAATTGACAAAATATATATATATTGATAATAAATAAAGAAATTCTGAAATCTAGGAAGTTTAAAATATAATTTGCTCCATAAATGATGTTCTTTCGTTCATTTTTTTGAAAGAACGCCATAATTTTTAAAGAACACCATAAGACCATTTTATATTTTAATAAAATGTGAGTGGGAATTTTGCTACTAATTCAGATATTCGGAACACTTTGAAATTGGGGAGGTAAATTCCATTTTAAAAATGAGATTTTTCAGTGAACCATGACTTTTCATGATTTAAAATAGTTAAAATCATGACATTTTCTGAAAAATTTTGTTCAATACCGAAATCCATGACTTTCCAGGTGCGTTGATAGAAGAACTTTTACTTTTAATGAACTTTCAAGCAATAGATGGCAAGTTATTCATATTGTAGTCTAATTTTGCAACAATGATGTAGTGAACACTCAGTGTTAGTGAATTTTTTAGTGGTCTCGTCCAAAATGTTATTAAATAAATTTTATTTTATCTGACAATAGTTGAAAATAACTCATTTGTAAAATGATTGTTGGGAAAACAATGTGACTTAGACTTAGAAAATTTCATACATGCAACCCTTTAGCAACAGTTGGTAAGTTATTCATATTGTTTCTGCTGTTTCTAATTTCACTCGCCAATTAACCAGCAAGCCTAATTGGTAAAACCAAGCGAATTTAAGGGGGCATTTCTTGTTTTTCAGTTGTGCCATCTATGGCCAAGATTACGTTTTCTGTCTAACACACACGTCACAACATGTTTCAAAGGACGGACTCATTCATACATCCACAGACCTGAACCAGAGAGCGATCATTCTTCATTTCAATACCCCAAGAGATTTGTTAGGAGGACTTTTTGACCCGATAGATTTAACGTGCACCAGTTACGTAACCATTCACTTCGGTCGGCGTGGATCGAACTCACAATTTTTTGGACATGGGCTTCCAAGCCCTACCAACCAGGCTATTTCCTTTGCGCATACATTAGCTCCCCTAATTAGAGCCGTGGAGGGCCGGGATAGCCTGGTCGGTAGGGCGCTGGGCCCATGTTCAAGAGGTCATGGGTTCGATCCTCGCCGGCCGAAGACCCCTGTGTAGTAAATGGTGACTGATGCACGTTAAATCTGTCGAGTCTCAAAGTCCTCCATGTTCCCATAACAAATCAATACCTCTGTGGGTATTGATCCAGGAGTTTCCTTGTCTTCTGGATTGGTTCAAAATTACAAGGCAACGAAGTTGAACATTGGTAGTCGTAAACCCAAATATTGGGTCGGCTGTTCAACGACGTATATAAAATAATATGTTCTCACTGTTTTTTACCCCTCTTTTGGTTATCTTACTCTTAAATTGTTATAGAGAGTGCCTAGTAAGGGCATAAGTAACAAAAATAATAATAAATGTTTTTTTTTAATTTGTTACTCCTTGCCATAAAGTTGACTTGAGATATTTGAAACTTATGTGTCTTACAATTTAAAATGTATCAACTTTTTTAAAATAAATTAATAATAAATAGGAATTCGAAAAAATTTATCTCTGGATAAACGAATTTAGTTAGTTTACGTAAGAATTTTTTGAATTGGGCATTTTACTTTTGACCACTCTCCTGCAGGCTTCGAAAGCGGTAGACTGGTACTGGAACTATTTCTGGTAGTAGGGAAAAAATTGATAGTAGAACTATTTCAATAAAAAATTATTTTCGTAATGAGTAAATCGATTCTTAGCAATAAATAATTCATTGCTATTAATTTTTTCTGAGAAGAAGCGGTTCAATATATGTATTGCATCATTTAAAAAAATTGATAGCTTTGGATATTAAATTATCCCCCCCCCCTAAAAAAAAGTTAAAAATGAAATGAATTTGTTACCAGTTTTTACTTTTTTCTGACGTGATGTATATAATCTTTCAGCCCTGCTATCCTGGCATAAAAGATAAAATCACATTTTCTAGATTATGGTCCCGATTTCGATGATCAAAAATCCATGTACTTTGAAGAAAAAGTATGTTTATTCAGAAAAAAGTATGTTTTTGTGTCTGAATAATAGTAATCATTTATTAATTAGCATTCTTAAGATTAAACCGTTAAGACTGGCTAAAATTACAAAGACACCCCTTCACAATTTTTATGTATACAAATTTATGTGCATATATATGTTATAATTTAATTTTAGAAAATGTAATTTAATACTTGACCAAATAACGAAACAAGAGAAAATCGAATTTACTGAAAAAGCATTGAGATCGTACGTATTTATGGAAGTCTTAGTTGAAAATTCAGTGGTAAAAAAAAAAAAAAAAAAAAACTGTAATTTAATTATATATTAAAATATTTAATTTAAGAGATGCTAGGAAATTATAAATTATTTTCAATTTCGTAAGTATTTAATACCTGACCAAATAACGAAACAAGAGAAAATCGAATTTACTGAAAAAGCATTGAGATCGTACGTATTTATGGAAGTCTTAGTTGAAAATTCAGTGGTAAAAAAAAACAAACAAACTGTAATTTAATTATATATTAAAATATTTAATTTAAGAGATGCTAGGAAATTATAAATTACTTTCAATTTCGTAAGTATTTAATACCTGACCAAATAACGAAACAAGAGAAAATCGAATTTACTGAAAAAGCATTGAGATCGTACGTATTTATGGAAGTCTTAGTTGAAAATTCAGTGGTAAAAAAAAAAAAAAAAAAAAAAACTGTAATTTAATTATATATTAAAATATTTAATTTAAGAGATGCTAGGAAATTATAAATTATTTTCAATTTCGTAAGTATTTAATACCTGACCAAATAACGAAACAAGAGAAAATCGAATTTACTGAAAAAGCATTGAGATCGTACGTATTTATGGAAGTCTTAGTTGAAAATTCAGTGGTAAAAAAAAACAAACAAACTGTAATTTAATTATATATTAAAATATTTAATTTAAGAGATGCTAGGAAATTATAAATTACTTTCAATTTCGTAAGTATTTAATACCTGACCAAATAACGAAACAAGAGAAAATCGAATTTACTGAAAAAGCATTGAGATCGTACGTATTTATGGAAGTCTTAGTTGAAAATTCAGTGGTAAAAAAAAACAAACAAACTGTAATTTAATTATATATTAAAATATTTAATTTAAGAGATGCTAGGAAATTATAAATTACTTTCAATTTCGTAAGTATTTAATACCTGACCAAATAACGAAACAAGAGAAAATCGAATTTACTGAAAAAGCATTGAGATCGTACGTATTTATGGAAGTCTTAGTTGAAAATTCAGTGGTAAAAAAAACAAACAAACTGTAATTTAATTATATATTAAAATATTTAATTTAAGAGATGCTAGGAAATTATAAATTATTTTCAATTTCGTAAGTATTTAATACCTGACCAAATAACGAAACAAGAGAAAATCGAATTTACTGAAAAAGCATTGAGATCGTACGTATTTATGGAAGTCTTAGTTGAAAATTTAGTGGTAAAAAAAACAAACAAACTGTAATTTAATTATATATTAAAATATTTAATTTAAGAGATGCTAGGAAATTATAAATTATTTTCAATTTCGTAAGTATTTAATACCTGACCAAATAACGAAACAAGAGAAAATCGAATTTACTGAAAAAGCATTGAGATCGTACGTATTTATGGAAGTCTTAGTTGAAAATTCAGTGGTAAAAAAAACAAACAAACTGTAATTTAATTATATATCAAAATATTTAATTTAAGAGATGCTAGGAAATTATAAATTATTTTCAATTTCGTAAGTATTTAATACCTGACCAAATAACGAAACAAGAGAAAATCGAATTTACTGAAAAAGCATTGAGATCGTACGTATTTATGGAAGTCTTGGTTGAAAATTTAGTGGTAAAAAAAACAAACAAACTGTAATTTAATTATATATTAAAATATTTAATTTAAGAGATGCTAGGAAATTATAAATTATTTTCAATTTCGTAAGTATTTAATACCTGACCAAATAACGAAACAAGAGAAAATCGAATTTACTGAAAAAGCATTGAGATCGTACGTATTTATGGAAGTCTTAGTTGAAAATTCAGTGGTAAAAAAAAAAAAAAAAAAAACTGTAATTTAATTATATATTAAAATATTTAATTTAAGAGATGCTAGGAAATTATAAATTATTTTCAATTTCGTAAGTATTTAATACCTGACCAAATAACGAAACAAGAGAAAATCGAATTTACTGAAAAAGCATTGAGATCGTACGTATTTATGGAAGTCTTGGTTGAAAATTTAGTGGTAAAAAAAACAAACAAACTGTAATTTAATTATATATTAAAATATTTAATTTAAGAGATGCTAGGAAATTATAAATTACTTTGAATTTCGTAAGTATTTAATACCTGACCAAATAACGAAACAAGAGAAAATCGAATTTACTGAAAAAGCATTGAGATCGTACGTATTTATGGAAGTCTTGGTTGAAAATTTAGTGGTAAAAAAAACAAACAAACTGTAATTTAATTATATATTAAAATATTTAATTTAAGAGATGCTAGGAAATTATAAATTACTTTGAATTTCGTAAGTATTTAATACCTGACCAAATAACGAAACAAGAGAAAATCGAATTTACTGAAAAAGCATTGAGATCGTACGTATTTATGGAAGTCTTAGTTGAAAATTTAGTGGTAAAAAAAACAAACAAACTGTAATTTAATTATATATTAAAATATTTAATTTAAGAGATGCTAGGAAATTATAAATTACTTTGAATTTCGTAAGTATTTAATACTCTTTTATTTCCTCTAGGAAATGAAGTAAATACGTTCTTTGAACATCACTATTGCATGTGAAAGTGTGACCAAAGTGATACATTATTCATAATATTAAATATTAGTTATCTAAATACGTAATTCGTGTTTAACTCTCAGTTTTAGATGGAGTCTTTTGAAGATTTGCACTCAACAAAATCGAAACTTTAGTTATGTTGTTAGATCCTTGTTCGTATAGTAAACTAACGTAAAAAGTAGATGCGAACACTACTCACTTTTTTAAAAAAGTAGCGACTACAGTAGTTTCACTCTACTTCCGACCACTCATGTCTGTGAATATGAAAAACATTTTGAAACAAATATTATTTTTAAAGATTATGTCATTCTATTTGACCAGCAATTCAAAAAATTTTATATTTTTTCCCTCATGAATTACACTCTCTTAGAGATTCACGCATGCATGCGATCCAAATATGTATAAATTAATAATTTGATTTTTTTTTGGATGAAAATTTCGTAGTTTTATTTTTAGTTTCAATACAATGACGTGATACTCCGAAATATAGGCCTTTTCCGCATAAGGTAGGGCAGGAAAAAAGGATGAAATAGTAATTATTTGATAACTTCATTCAACGTGAACTGAACTGAAAAGATCAATGATTTGCCCAGCTGTTTGACGCTATAGAACAAAGCACCGAGACGTTCTATTAAAAGCAACTCAAGTGCGCTCTTTTCAACTTGTGCAAATAAATGGCTCTTGGGAAGAACAAACTTGGCTTCGCTGACTCTTTTGGCCATCTAGGAGTCCACTTAAAAAAAAATGCAGGTGGCTGGTGTTTGAACATAGTCTTTTAAATGTCTTTTAAGAAGGTCATTTTGTTGGTGCACTTCATGTTTCCCCTTAAAATGCAGAACTGTTTAACCCTTCCAATTTATTATTTTTCGTTTTTCTTTTGAGTTCAAATTTGAGAAGGGGATGTGAGAAGAGGACAACACAGGTCGTGAAATCACCACTCTTTTGTAGTAGAGGTTCCCTTATTAACTATGTAAACAAAATTACAGTCCCTGGCAGCCGATTTATTAGACTCACTGTAAGATTCTATGCAAAATCTTAATTGTCAGGTGATACTATACAGCTGTATTGTTTTTACGCGACTGAAACAGGTTTACATTCGTGTATCAATTGATTAAAATAGACGATAGATAATGTAAATTGGACGATATTATAAATTAGACGATATATTATATAAATATAGATTATTTATCATATCAAGCGTTTTATTAGTATATTATAATAATTAGATCGAATTATTAGACGCACTGTAGTGTTTTAATAATTGCATGCTTTGCACGAGTTTATAGGCAATACTTTTATATTTAAACATGCATGTAATGAGTTTTTATTCAGAAGACTTTTTATATACTTCCCGCATGCATTTATTTTGAACGTATTGCATTACAATGTTAACCAATTGTTACAGGAGCGTAACCAAATGCAAACCGGTTTCATCAGAGTAAAAAAAAACAATACAGCTGTATAGTATCACCTTATAATTATAATTTTACATAGAATCTGATAGTACGCGTCTAATAATATGGCCACGAGGTGTATACATTATATACTAAAGCTATATATTACATACAGTTATATATTATAGACAATCAGTGGTCTGACGTAGCGCACTACAAGTAGTGAAACTACTGTATTCGCAATTTTTTTTTTTCGTAGTGTGCTTCTTTATTATTTTTTTTTTTTTAAAGAAAAGTAGTTTAGGGAGTAGTGCAATACATAAAAACAGTAGTTTGAAGTGATTCCTAGAAACTACTTTTTACTTTAGCTGAAAAAAGAAATATGGTTCTAACTCATTTAATTTTTCGAATTTGATGGGTACAAATCTTTGCGGGTCCCAGAAGGGATGCAATGAAAATGGCAGCAGTTGAGCTTAAAGAGAGATTACGTATTTAAAATCCCTTATAACTAATATTTAAACTATCCATTGCATAAAATAGATAATTAATCCCTTTGGTCACACTTTCACATGCGAATGCACACTCGTCTAACATTGATGTTATTTCAAAGAAACGGAACGTATTTTCAATATACTTAATTTCTTGGAGAAAATAAAAGAGCATTCAACAATTAAAAAAGTTGCAATTATTTGATAATTTCGCATTTCTTAAATTAAGTATTCGTGTAGAGAAATGCATAAAAAGTTGAAAACTAAATGAACGAATTCAAAAAATTAAAAAAAATTGGAAAAACAAACTCGCTTTTGTAAACATGAATAAATATTTCTTATTCAAAACCATTTTAAACCGTAAATCAAGTTCTCCAGTAAAGTTAGTCTCCTTAAGGTAGTGATGTAGTTATTACAATTTCTAAGTAGTTTGAAGTCACTACATACTACAAAGTAGTCACAGTTGTAGTAAACTACAAAAATAATGTAGTTTTTCCGACCACTGTGCACAGTATACCAAACTATTTTAAAAGTTAATGTTTAAAACAAATAATTAAAATTTTTCGATCTAATCAACTGAAGAAAATTTTTGACCAAATATTTTTTAATGAAATTGTAAAGAATTAAATCTTTTCTGTGCCCGTTAGCTTGGGAAATTTTTTTTTGCCTAATGATAAAAATTTATTGCTTTCAAACGTAATAGGACATTATGCAAAAAATCCATATTATTCAGTTCTTAGAAGTTCTCAGTAATTTCACAATTGGAATTATTGAGGAAGAATAAAATTCAATTATTTTCAATTAATTTCCACCAAAAAAAAAAGGTGTAATGGAACATTCCTGGTGTTCAAATTGCGTCAAGAACTATTCGCAGTTTTTAATTATACCTCAAATTATTCTTGGTATAATCAAACTCTAAGAAGTATTTTTGGTGTAAAGTAATTGGCATCGTTACACTAAAGATTATTACAGTTTAAACAATCTATTAACGATATCCAAAGTGCGCCATGATAAGTGTTTTCGGAAATGAAAATATACTGGTGTAAGAAATTAAGAGAACTTTGCAGTCCATTATCTCTAGACCAATTTTAATGAAATTCAATAAGTACCATACATTGATACAATACAAAAAAAATAACCATTCAATAATACGCACGCATAATCATGAGTAACACTCGTTGGAGTTGGAAGGTATGAAATTACCACAGGACAATTGCCACAGGAAATGATAAACTGCCTTATTTCAAGTATGAAATCACGCTGCAAGGCCTGTATATCTGTAAATAGGGACCATACCCCCTATTAACCCATTTTTTTCTTTGCATTTATTCTGCAACGCTGTTTCATACCCTCCGATTCCAACGAGTGTGTATTACAATTGTTGAATGGTTATGTTTTGTATTGTATCAATGTATGATCAAATTTCATTAAAATCTGTCCAGTACTTTTAGAGATAATAGACCCAGTCTGCAAATTCTCTTAATTTCTTGTACCAGTATATTTCAAGAAAGATGTAAATGTGGACGAGTGAGTTTCGCGGCGCGGAGCTGCATTTGAAAGGCTACAAAGCTGATCCTCATTTGGTACTATCAAGAGATAGCTTAAAGAATTGCAGTAGCTTAAAGTATATGAGTAGCATTAACCTCCTCATTGATAAGATTGGAATCAACAATTAAATCTTAACTTGGGCTTTGATCTAAATGGGGACAGAGATACCTTGAGTCTCAATTAGCTGTATGCTACAAAGAAATAATTTTTAAACTAAATTTCCTCTTTCACAACATAAATAACGATTGTTAAAGCCAGGCTGTCTGTGTGTGTGTTTTTTAAATTTTTTTAATGCATCTCAGAATTTTTTTATGACACCCGGTGGCTGAGTGGTAGAGCTTCGCGCTGTCGTGCCACAAGTCCTTGGTTCGATTTTAGGGCCGGGCGAGGTTGATCTCAGCTCTTCATCCCTTCAGTGGGTCGATAAAATGAGTACCAAGCATGCTTGGGAACTACACACTGGGGATTCCGCGTTCAGCTGACCACCCAACCGGAGCATCTGCTCTGGCACCCCAGAGCCCAAAGGTCAAGAAAACTGAGATGGGCACAGTTGGCCTTGGCCCTCGATGGGCTGTAGAGCCACTGAGTTTAGTTTAGGAATTTTTGATATTTGCTTAACTTTTATAAGTTTTCTCTCCCAGCCTATAGTCAAAGATGTTTTTGACTCAAGATTCACACTGCATAGTTATGGCTACAAATTGAAAGATGTGGTAATGCAATAAATCTTTTCATCTAGAATATTGAGTATGCTCTTTAATAAATGCACGATTTTTTAAATTGCTATATTGTACTATTCCGATCAGCTATTCTCAATGAAATCCCCTTTTAGAATCTTTCAACTTCACTTTGAAGTTTTTAATTACGCCTCACCTTTTCTAATTGATGTATTAACCCACGGAAAATCAACGAATTCTTGATGAAACAGCTAAAGAGTTGTCCACATCATCTGACCAGAGATGAAATTTCGTGACATTCCTACCATGGCCATTAGAAGATAGAGCCCTAAAATGGGACTACGTGCTTGGTGATGTGATGTTAAAGCACCCATGTCCCGCAGTGGACTGATCGTAAAGACACGGTTCCTAATAGAACACCGAAGTCAAGCTGGCCGCAGTCAGTAAGCGGCTGGGTGACCACTTTGAATAGGGACCGAGGGTGATCGGTATCGGTCCTCGTTAAACTGTTCTATCGTAAAGTGCTCGACTTCGCACGCAGTTCGTCGGACTACCAAAGTGGAGAAGCCATTCCCTCAGCAAAGAATCAAAATTGGGCATGTCTTCGAATCATCCTCGGAATGTTTCCCAGACCATCGCAAATAGCCCATTGTGCAGCTCTCTGGGGAATACCGTATCGTACTTCTGTTGGGGAATCTATTGACTGACCAAAGAAAAATGTGTTGAAACTCTAACAACAACTGTATGATAGTTTCCTTGACCTTTGCAACTGTACTGTATCGCTAAGGATGAAATCGGAATTGGTAAATAAGTGTTTTCCCAAACGTCTGAAATGGCACATCCAACGAATAAATTTGCTAAACAAAATGGAGACGCCCTATTCACACTATCGCGTTGCTTATCATATGACGCTCTCACGCACGCTGTAAACTGTTTCTTTTGGTCTCCAACCACAAAATAGCATGAAAAAGAAATAATATTTCGCCTTTAGGGAGTGTGAAGAAAAATGCAATAGATGAAGCGGCCGGATAATTAGTTAGTAAAAAGTCAGTGGACCGCTTATAAAAGTAGTTGTTGCCTTTCACCGCCTCAGAAGAAAAAATTTTATTTTTTGAATTGCAATTGAGAGGAGGGAGACAAAAATAAAATTTAAAAAAAAAAAGAAAAGAAGTTTCATGGGTCTAGAGAAAGGAAAGGCAATTAGATGATAACGACGGAATCCGCCAATCGTGAACCGGCTATTATGGGTGGTAGGGAGATGGGGGGCCGGGCCTGTTCTCAAGCATGTCATTACATCAGATCGGCCCATTTATAATCCTGCTAAATATACGAAGGTTTTTTTTTTTTTTTCTTTTCTTTCTTTCTCTCCCTACTTTCCAGCACCCGGAAAGGAGCATCTGAAAAAGTAAAACGACGACCCCTTTTGGAATAAAAAGTGGGGGAAGAGAGGGAGTGTGATATCAGTTCTATATGGTTTCGATATCGTGGGAAAAGTCTAGATAAACGGTCTTTTTAATTAAATGTTCTTTAAAGCCTTACTTGCGGATCTAGGATTTCAATAAAATATGCGGTGAGACTGATATTTCGAAAGTTAATTAATCTTCGTCAGTGTTGGGGAAATAACTCCGACTGGCATAGTTGGAATGTGGATCGAAACATTGCCTTGCATCTTAGTAAATGACCACATTTTTATTTAATATTGAAAAACAAATAGAATTCCGAGTTGTAGTGTATCAATAGAATTACCAAAATTACTTAAATACGATTCTAAAGACTTGATGTAGCAACATTTTTGATTCTGGTGTTTTTGAGGATGAATTGTAAAAGGTACAACTTCTTGATAAGCAATCGGGAAAGTTTGAGAGGAACTAGAAGAAACAGCTGAATGAACTATATTAATAGTCAACTTTTTTTTAATCTTAATGCATTCAGATCACCCCCCCCCTCAGAAATTACGTCAATGAGAGTGCTAATTATTGAGTTATTTTTAATTAGAAAAAACCTACTTTCATTTTTAGATAGCATGGGGATGACGTGATTTTTCACGAATGGACGTCAGTCTAGCCTATTTTTTCATATAATATAGCTTATTCTCTAGCTTTTGTTTACAACCCTTGTGCATTGAAAGTCATAGCTGCTTGTAGTTAGCCCTCGAAAATGAGGAAATTCAAACTGCATTCGTTTGACCCAAGTTAATTTTTTTTTTTTTTTTTACCACTCGTATTTTGGCCATGATCCTAAAAATTAAATTTATGGGCTAACCTCATATTCTTACGCCGAATAAATAAAAATCTAATCTTTATTGTCTATTTGTTTACCACAAATGACTATCTCTTATTTTATTATTTATTTATTTTTAGCATTTGCCGTCATTATAAAAAAGAGATTTAGGGACAACATGAAATTACCCCCTCCCCCCATTCCCGAAAATGAAAAAAATCATAATTTTCAACTTCGTGTCCGTTTGACCACATTTTGACTAGGAATGAGCATTTAGTTTGTTTTTTATCACACTTATTTTAGCTGTAATTTTAAAAATAAAGTTTTGTGTAGTGTTAAGTTAGCTCCCAAGAACGAGGAAAATTTACACATTTCAACAGCATTCGTTTGACCACTTTTTAATTGCAAATGACCACCTATTTTTTTATTACTCTTATATTATCCAAAATCCTAAATACAAGGTGTCGAGGTAGCGAAGTTAGCCCCCAAAAATGAGAAAATTCAAAAACTTCAGCTGCATTCATTTGACCGTAAACGGCCATCATTTTTTAATCCTTTTTTTAATTTTATTTATTTATTTTTTTACCACATACATTTGATTCATAATCTCAAAAATAAGGTTGTTTATGCAACATCTTAAAGTTAGTACCCAAAAAATAGGAAAATCAAAAATGTCAACAAAATTCGTTTGGCCTATCTTTTTTGACAACAATCTTTTTTTTTACCACTCTTATTTAAGCTATAATAAGGTTTGGAGGCAGCGTGAAGTCAGCCTCTGAAAATGATTAAAATCAAAAATTTCATCTGCATTCATTTGATCAGAAGTTTTGATTTGATCACCCACCCTAAAAGAAATTATCTCCTAAAAAATGAGCCCCCCTGAATTCGAATGTTTAGTGAGAATGAAGAAATTTTTTTGATTGTCAATAATGCCCAAACGTTGCTTTGCAATTTTTAATGATTCTGATAATTTAATTAAGATATTCTCTGAAAATAAAATTCAACAGCTAGAGTTTTGCTTTCGGATAAAATTTATAGGAATTTTGTATGCATTTATTAGTTTTGATAATAAAAACATCACGTTGCCGTTTAAGCTATGAATAAATTTGTACCTTTTTTATATTTTTTGAATATTTAAATTTCAGCAAGTTTTTAGTTTTTTTTTTCCTCATTAAAAATAATATATTATGACTTGCAGACCATTCTTGCAAATCTGCTACTTTATATATATATATAGTGGAACTTGTCTAAAGTGACCACCCTCAGGACGGAGTCAAATGGTCACTATATAGAGGTGGTCACTTTATGAAGACTCTTTAAAAAGGACAATATACATAGGATTAAATGCACATTCGAAAAACTGAGCTATATTCAGTAAAGACTTCATTAATAATCACTAAAATAGGTTTATCACATTAAAGATAATTAACATAAAACTCACCTTATTTCTTTTAATATATTAGTTGAAAAACTTCCGTAGTCATCGATTTAAATAACATATAATGACAAAAATGCACGTTAATGAATGCTTGCTTTTATTTTGGTTGTAATACTTGATTATCCATAACAATGTCATTACAAGCTATAATAAAACATTCATTAAAAAATTCTACACATTTTCATGAAGTTCAATTTACAGTAAAAAAATTCAGAAATTTTTCGTTGCTTAAAACATTTCTTTTCAACAATTGTTTTTTCAGTCATTCCTTAATAAATCTAGCGTTTGTGGACAGTTATTTAAGTTTTCATGTTCTTTAACATTTCTGCGTCGGAAATTTCATCATTTTCTTCAATTTGACTTCGTCTTTTCCATTTATAAACATAACGCAAATGTAAAATTTTCTTGATCAACGGAAGTATTGCATGTATGAATCAAAATTTGTGAATAATTTAGCATCCACTGGTTCATCTTCAGAAGGCAATTGATTTAAAAGATTTTGAATATGCGAAAGGCTATTGTCGTCATTTTTCAGCCAGTGAGTCGCTCGTGTCTTTTGAAATGTCTTGGGTAAAACCACATTTTTCAAAGCATTTTGAAATTGTCGTTTGGCGTTCCACGAGTCATTAATCAACATTATGGCATCGAGAACAAGCTATAATAAAGCTATATATATATTGGTAGAAACTGTACATTTGAAAAGGACAAATCACTTGGATTCGCTGGACAGAGTTATCTATAAATAACAGAATCTTTCTCTTTCTTTGCTTGCTCAATTACATAACCCATTCAGTAAAATAGAGGATGTCATCCAGGCTTTTTTTTTATTTCCATACCACGAAACAGGAAAATATTTGACTTTGACTTTTTTGAAACAGCTGGGTTTTCTGGCTTTTCCTGTGACAAGAGGCTTTAGTTTCGCTCCTGTTGAACTGAAAGAAAGCAAAATGATGATACTCTCTTTTGATATCTTGCCATCTTTACATTTATCTCCAGTCGTATCTAATGTTTTGTTCGGTATTGCACGATTAAACAAACCACATCCATCTGCATTGAATATGTCTTCTTTCTTGTAATTCTCCATCAAACCAGAAATTCATTTTTTAAAGGAATCTACTGTTTCCATATCAACGTAATGTGACTCTCCACACAAAATTTTCTGAGAAATGTTATGCCTTTTCTTTGTTATGCCATTCTAACCAGTCATCAGAAGGAGTAAAATTTTATACATTGAGTTTTTTTTGAAAACTCTAAAGCTGTTTCTTGTATCAGAGGTTCAGAAACTCTAGCATTCATACCACGCATTTTTTAAACCATTCAAAAGTAGCCTGATTTCTTCAAAAATTATCAGTTTTTCGTATTTTTCGTCTCCTAGAGTCATTTTCTTCAAATCTGTTAATATACTCCAATTTTTGGATCTGTTAATATACTCCAACTGATTTGAAATTTTTCAGCTGCTGCTCTTTGACTATTACTTTTTAGAAAGTCAATAACTGCAATTTTATTCTCAATTCTTTATATACTGCTTAGATCTTTTATTCTCCATAATTAAAGAAAGAAATATAGCTGAATTTAAAATAAACTCAATGAAAACTGTCAATGTTAAAGTAATAACACTACTAACAGATATTAAAACACAGAAAACTTCAACCAAATCTTGCAAGGAGCACAGTGAATACACAAGTTTACTCTTAGAATTTCTGAGAACATATGATAAAAGGAACCCTTTTTTAAAAAGGGTGGGAGGTAAGCAATCCTATTTCCCAACCTTCAAAAACCAGTTTCTTTCACATCTTAGATGAGCAGAAGAAAGAGAAGGTCACCTTGGACAGGTGCAAATGTCATTAAAATGAAGGATGAACTGGTCACTTTACACACTTAGCAGGTGGTCACTATAGGTGGTCACTTTTTAACCATCATTGTTTTCTGATAACCTTGGAGAGTCATATGATATAGTAGAGATTGCAATTTTGTAAATGCAGTTGGCGCAACCAGGAAGTTCACAAGGTATGGTCCCTAAAAGATCAAGCCTGAACTGGATCAGATTTTTGTGTATGACTGCCGACATATACATAGAACTTATCATTGCTTAAAACCTCATTTACCGCTAAATAGGTCCGTCATTTTCATTGTTCGACCCATCTTTGAGTTGTAGCTTTCTTACACAGATTCTTTTGCTATCTGATATTCTCCAATTGCAGATTCACTGGCTGACTACTATCGGGTCTTATTTGTTGGAAAACTCGAATCTAAACCAGCTTCAACTTAAAGATGTGCCAGCTCACCGTAGTATATTTCAAGAGGATTGTACGGGTGTGATGTCTCCATTCACAACCCTTAATTTTGCAACTCACTCTATTTCATCTTTTCCTCTAAAAAGCTCGAGTATACTGGCAATTCGCCATTTTATACGTTTTTGGTTATTAGATACAACTAATCAACTAAATCTCCTGGTTTTAATTTTTTTCCAATAATCAGTAACTTCGTACTAAATCAGCAATTAGTACGCAGCAGCAATACTAGATCCAGGAGTTCTATTGTCTTCTGGATTGGGTTCAAAATTACAAGGCTACGGAGGCTAAAATGGGTCGGCTTTTCAATGTCAGTTATAAAATTATAAAATAAACAGGGCTGGTGTCAACGGCCTTGAATTGGTTTGGATCATCGTATAAATTGATCACTGAACAGCTGTTAGATTCGTTACCACAAAGAAAAGTAGCCAACTCTTCCTATTTGTGGCACGCTCATCCTAAGTTTTTCCGAGGTAAACCCTTAACCAATTTCACCATACGCTTTCAGCATCCACCATACCATGGAGCACTCAGAAGGTTTAATTGCAACCCTAATTTGAAGAAACAGAACATTTGATTGAACAGAACTTTCCAATTTAAGCTATTGAGAGTTCTTGAAGTTCCACACAAATATGTGGCATTATCTATGTGTATCACTAATGGTCGCCCTTTTCTTACAATAAATCGTCGTATAGCTTGAATTAATATCTTAGTAGAAAGGGTCGTAACTATAGTTTGTCTGCGGTAAGAACTCACCCCACCACAAAGTCTGAGGCCGTCTGCTGCTATGGAAACAAGAATAGAATATTTCTGGGAGGGTAGCTCCTTTTAACTCTAAGGCTAATACAGTGGGCCGAAGAAAAAGATTTCCGCTCTCTAACCGACCCGCGCAAAAACCTGTCCTAAACAACAATGGCCTCACACCCTTACTTGAAATAGTTATACCTCGTTACCATAGCCACAGGTCCAGGCGAATGGCTAAGGGAGTTTTTACTTTAGACAAACTATAGTTCTAGATGTACAGTTCTGTACACACCACTAATGAAAAGTACAATTCATATCTTGTAAAAGTGCAGCTAAATTTATTCCAGACTATTTTAAAGCAGCAACTTTATTCACTCCATGAGGTGGTAATGGAGGAGTTGGTTTTGTTCTATATTGCCTGCATGGTTGTCATTCCTGTAAAACTTCTCAAATAATTCATCCAGAAACTCTCTCGTAAATAAGACAGTTTGTAGAGTGCGCAAAATAGAAAACGGACCACTCTAAGTAACTTTTGATCTAATCATTGGATCGTCACGTTCTAGGACTCAATCTTAATGGACTTCAAATATGCTAGCAAACAAGAGCAGACAATATTTCACGTTATGAAATCAGACACAAAAACGTACTTTTTCTAAATAAACATACCCTTTTTTCGACGGATTTCTGACCCCCAAAATATAGGGAGTAGTCGCAATCTAGGAAATAGGGTCCCAATAGGAGAGCGTTTCAAAGTTGGAACGAAATTTTTATTTTACTCTATATCTCGAAAACTTTTTAAACGAATTGAAAAATTCTTGATCCCAAATATAAAGTTCGTTTATCCAAAGATGCAAAAAATAACTTTTGGTTAATATTTTTTATTATTATTATTTTTTTTTTAATGATGTTCAAAAAATGTGAAATTGTAAGGTGTAAAATTTTTTGCATCATTTTGAAGTATATAACTTTACATGGTAAAATACAAAATTTTAGCGAAATCGGTAGAATAGTTACTGAGGAATCAAATTTTGAAAACATCGTATTTTTAAAATTTGATTTCTCAGATGCGACCGATTTCCATCAAATTTTGTATTTCGTCGAAGAATGTAAATTTTGTATTCTCTCAAACTTTATACCTTACAATTCAAATTTTTTTTTACTTTTATTAAATAAAATAATAAAAATTAATAAATACTTAGTAAAATTCATTTTTTGCATGGAATTAACTTTAACAAGCTAAACGAATTTTACAAATATGTGCAAAAAAAATTTCTGTTCGCTTCAAACTTTGTATCCATCTTATTACTACTTTGCCTGCTTGATTTTTCTTGAGTTGAAAAATCTGGTGTGATTCGTTTAATTAGTTTCAAACTTTGAAAAAAACGTAAAATCAATATTGAGGGTTTTTTTTTTGGGTGGAGGGTGGCAGGATTCTTGAAAGCGCTGATTCATTTTTCGGCGATATTCAAGTCACAAATGATAGTCACTAATTTCTTATATGTACTATATCTGAGCCGACAGTGATTTTAATTAAATTGACTTGTTAGACTGAGCCGTTATGGCTCAGAGAATAGAGGGTTCGCCTTCCACGAGGTGAACAAGTTGGGAATCCCAGCGATGGCTGATCGATACGAATTCCTCATCCGGCTTGCACTGACCACAGTGCTGACGTAATATATCCTCAGTGGTAGACGGATCATGGGAAAACTTAGTTGTTTCCGTTCCCCTTGCCGTTAGGCTAACCGTGGGTGGGTCCTGAACGAAGCAAAATATCTCACACAACTTGATCCGAGAGTTCTCTTATCTTCTGGATTGGGTTCAAAATTACAAAGCTACAGAGTTGAACATTAGTAGTCGTAAACCCGAAATTGGCTGTAATTCGCTACAAATGAACTATATACTTAGGCTATAATTGATCATTATTATAATTCATGACTACTTTATTTTACATGTCTTTGAGTTTAATCACTCTGAAATTCAGACCAAATTAAATCTTGATTCGTTGTTAAGAGATCTGTGTTTTTGATCTTTCGGTGATTTCAGTGACAAATCTGTACTTTAACCTGCTTCAATAGTACATCGTAGTTAAAAGCGTAAGAAAATTTAATAAAAAAATTGCTGTTATCAAAAATGAATAAAATAAATAAATTATTTAAATGAGGAAAATAATTTCAAAATCGAAAAGGCAAGAAATACACGTTGCTAATTAGTTCTAAATACATTGAAAATTTTTCCCACGGTAAGTAAAGACGGAACAAAAGTTTGTTTATGATTAGACTTTTGTTCGATCAATAGGGATACCAGTGATTTTTTTCATTGAGATGAAAAAAAAGAAGAAAAAAAACTAAGTGAAGTCCATAAAGCATGAGCATTAATTTTATTTAGTATTTATTATTCATTGATTTTCATGATTTCCAGCCCGAGGTGAGAAAATCTAACTTTAAAAGTTGTTAAAAAAAAAATTAAATAATAATAAATAAAAAAACACTCTTAGAGAAGGCTAATTTAAAAGAAAAGAAACACTTAGGGAAAAAAAAAAACTAATATTTTTGCTTTAAATATTTAATCTGTTCGCCTATTTTAAAGTCCAAACAGTTTTTTATTTTATTTTTTATTATTTCTTTAAAGGAAAGATAGTCTATAATTAAAGCTTCTCTTTGTGTTATAACTCTGCGTCTTTGAGAGGTTATTCCCCAACTTTTTAATTTAATGAAACTCGTTATTTATAACAGGAGATCTCTCGAGACTGGTTATAGGGCTATTAAAATGATGAACGTCTCTCATCCAGATCCGATCGCGGAAGATCACCCATTTTGATAATATGGGCGATGCGTTACGGTAGCCATATTTCGCTTGGTGCGACAAAACGAAGTGCTAACGTCAGCCTTTTTGACGTTTGAATTTACACTTTAACCTTGTGCCTGCGATGCAAAGAATACTTGAAACATAATTTATTGTTAAATTGTCCAAACAGCAATCCTGTCTCGATAATCGTCTTTAAGCGGACCTGGAGGTGTCTTTCTCCAAGATCTCCTCAACAGATTACGCTGCATTCTGAATTATGATCTGCTGCCGCCGCTGACATTAATAATAATATTATCCCCCCTCTTTTGATTTAAGGCATTGCCGACAGATTTTGAAGCGAATGTCAAATACCCGCTTGTTTTGGGATATTTAACTGCAGATATTTGAAGCGCTTCTTCAAGCAAAATAGTAAAAAAACATTTTTTTAACACTAAACATACCAAGACTTAATATATACCTATTTCTAACATAACCGGTCAAATGACCGGACTTTATATTTCTTGGTTGAATGTATGAAATATGGATGTTAGGAAGGAAATGAACTAAGAATTTATAATAATTAAACAAAATTGTATATTGCTAATTTTTATGTATCCCAAATCATAAGAATTTTTAATTCGTTTCTCAACGCATTTTTTACATATAACAGGGTGTTTCCATTGTACATTTTCGGCAAACATACTTCTTCTCATTATTATTATTTCTATAATTCTTATAATTATATTCTTATAATTAATATTATTATAAGAATAAGATATATGCCTGAATATAGAATAAGATATATGCGTGGGCAATGCTGCTCGCCTCCGTGACTTTGGTTCTTAGGTGTCCACTGGGTAACGCGAAATGAGCAGCAATTCTGGCATCTTCATAGGCAAAGGTTCAGCGCCTGCCATTGGAAAAAAATATATTATTTCTTCTAAGAATTTGCGTTGTAACGATTGTTTCGACATTTTTCAGGGTAAAAACTAACTGTTGGTTAGAAATGAAGTAAAACTATCAAAATAAAATATAAGCTTCTTATCAAAACATTTAGTTTTTGTCACTTTTTCTGACGCAAAAATGCCAATCTAAGATTTTAGGTACTTTCTTGACATTTGAATTCACAATTATTCTGATTGAACAAGCTACGCAATGCAGAAATGTGCAACTCATCAAATGCAATACCTTGAACACGCATTACATCGTATTTTCTAATCCAATAATTTTATACAGCAATAAATTTTTCTCCCGGTCAAATGACCTCTTGAGGTATAAATAGGTATATGACACGTATTATTCGAAGCAAACAAAATACAAAATACAAATAATAATAGAATATTAACTGCATGTAATTGTCAGAAAAAGTCATGAAGTCAAATGTGCAAAAACGATAAGATGATAAGCATATTTTCGATGCAAAAGTTCTTAAACGATCATTTGACCGGTTATAGTATGTTTAGTGTTAAATAAATCGTTATATAAATAAAGGATACGAGAGGTGTTCACGTCAGCTGCTGAGCAGAAAAACCTGATAAAAAAAAATAAATAAATAAATAAAGCATAGCGTAACAGCCAGATTTTAATTTGACTCTTTTTGCGGGCGGATTTAATGAATTTTTCCATTAATAACTCGAACACTGCATTGTTGGGGCTCCTAATGAGAAATGAGTATAAAATCATGAATCGATACAGATCGTTTACTCATTACTATTGAAAAATTAATTACGATTTTAATTATTTTTCTCAAGGTAAGTTATGCCAAACTTATCGATAACATTCGATCTTATTAAAAAAGATTTATTCTTTTTTTTTTTTTTTTTTTTTTTTTCTAAACAGAAAAATATTTATATAACAATGTTTTTAAATATCCAAACATATCAAGTAAGTTTATAATTAAAGCTATAAACCGCTTCTCCCTTTTATTTTGAAAGACAACAGACTAGAAATGTTTCAAAATCAGTAGATATTTTATACATTTAAAATAATTCGTTTTTGTAAAGAGGTAGATGGGTGCTCCACAAAAAAATGATTGACACCCGTGGTGTTGTGTATTCTTCGTAAAAGGGGTAATTTTATCAACTCATTAACTGTTATAACGCATTTGAATAAAACGCTCACAAACTAATTTCAAGCTAGATACATATAATGCTTAACAACTGCTATGAATACCAAAAGTAAAATATTAGAAACCAAGGGATTATGTTCATATTTGCGGTGTAATTCTTCACAATTGCATTTTATCACTTTAAGCAGATATTGGTGATAAAAAAAAACACCAGTCACTGATTTGTATAAGGAAGGATCATTCATCAGCCCCGCCAAAGAAAAGCCTCTTTACGTTTTTTTGATAGACACCGAAATTTCTGATAGATTTCTGGGAAAAGTGACAGCGGCTGGTCTTAAATAAAGATGGATCGGAGATTTCAGTCGTCGATTTGGCTACCTTAGATTGACATTCGCCAATACCCGCCGCTCTTAAGAGGTTTTTCTTTCTCGAAAAAATTGTAGTGCTATAGAAATTGAATGAGTGTATGTACAGTGACGTAGTTTTAATGTATATTGGGGGGGGGGGGTATTGGTTACCTCCTTCTAATATATATATATGTTCTGATATTTATTCTAAACGTTTAAATTACAAAAAATGAATAATGAAAACTTTTTTATGTATCTACATCCTTCTTACCATACAATAGCTCATTAGTCAAGTAATGTTTAATTTCGAAGAGGATTTTGTCCCCAAAACTACGCCGCTGTATGTCTATGCAACTTTTAACGGATTTTTTTTTTTTAAGTAATGTCTCGTTTTTTTTTTTTTTTTTTTTTTTTTTTTTTTTTTTTAACGCGCTTTCTGTGAGGGTGAAATTCTCGAAATTAAAATTGCAATAACTTCTCAACTAGCTAGAGCACTCATAATTGGAATGGAGCTCCGAACTTGATGGGAATGCCAGTCTCATTCAATTCAAATACAGTCAATTCATATTTTGAGCACTTTCCTACTAATAGGAGTACTAACAATTACAACTGCACCTGATATCGCTTTCAAAATAATAAAATCATAATTTATCTCATAGTCTCAATCATACTTTTGAAGGGGCTGCGCGTGGAGTATTTCTATGTAACCAAAAAAGAAAAAACTAAGAATTGATTTTAAATTCAATTTAAATTAGTAATATTTTGGCATTGCATCAAAAAGTCATTTACAGTTTTAACTCTGTATGCATTTAAGTAACAAAAATAAAAAATCATTTTTAAAGTAAAAAGAAAAACTTCGCTTGCTGTTATATACATAATTTATTTATTATTATTTTTTTTTTTTAACGCTATGTTTATTAGCTAAACGCTATTTTTCTTAAACCATTCAAAATTCTTTTTCAACTTTTAACAAATTATTCAAAAGTAGGAAAATTGAATTCAAATTTAATTTTGTGCTGATGCTTTTCAAATTTAATTTTGTGCTAATCATGCGCATAACTTTTCAAAATTCTTTTTCAATTTTTAACAAATTATTTTTATATTTATTGCTGATCATGCACATAACTTTTCAAAATTCATTTTCAATTTTTAACAATTTATTTTTTAATTTGTTGCTCACCATGTACATAACTTTTCAAAATTCCTTTTCAATTTTTAACAAGTTGTTTTTTAATTTATTACTGATCGTGTTCATAACTTTTCAAAATTATTTTTCAATTTTTAACAAATTATTTTTTAATTTATTGCTGATCATGCACATATTGTTACGATAGTTCAAAAATTTTTATTGCAAATTGTTTCAAAAATATTTTAACTCAGTAATTCACTTTCTAATTTTAATATTAACCACCTCCGATCTATTAAAGCATCTTTTTAGAATTTCTCGAGATTTAAAATCATGTAGCCAAAAAATCAAATTCAGCAACAAAATTTTTAGTTGCAAGCTTTTATTTGAGAAAAAAGGATATATCATGATGAATTTATGAAGCGAACGACTTTTAATTTTGAGTTTTTTTCCATTTGGACGATTTTTTATTATTAGAAACTATTCTAATTATGTATCGAGAAAAATACGTGGATATAGAATAAATAATAATACATTTTAAATCAAACACTATTTTAACTGAATGATCTTAAGAATCGAAGTACATCATTAATAGAAAAAATTAGTAGAAAACTCAAAAGTAACCTTATTCAATTATTTGACATGTTTAAATAATAAATATCATGAATTTGAATTTGCACTCTACTTTAATTTTACTAAACAAAGAAAAAAGGAAAAAATAGCTTCTATGCAATTGGAAACCAGTTTCTCCCTCTTTTTAAAATTTAAAGTTTATGATATTTTCATTAAAAGGATAAAAGTGAAGAGCTAGAGTACTAGTTTTCGTGTTTAAAAAAAAATATGATAGAAAAATTACTATTACAATTAGTATTAAAAAGTTTTAATATTGGAGTTTAAAAAAATTAAATATCTATATAAGATGCTATATACTATCACGATATAAACTATCTATATAGTTATTATCATGATATGAGCGAAAATCCATGAAATTGCCACTCATCTCTCCAGATGTTACTGGATTGCTGATACGAAATGAAGAGGACTCCATACCACAGGAGAAACATTTCATCACTCATTCCATTGCAAATATTAAAAATATAAAATAAACAGTGAGTTCAGACAAACCTAGAATAAACCAATAAGTTACGGTTGTTAAAAAAAATTTTCAAAATATTAAAGTTCAAACAAATAATTGGAACTTCTCCATTGTTTGTAGCATAAGTCTCATCATTTATTTTCATTTCGATATTTTCTCTTCAGCGTTTGAAACTTCATGACTTCTACTAGAACTCACTTTTTCTATACTTTCAATTTTAAATTAGTTATGGAGGTAAAAAAGAAAAGTCCCTCCCCCCATGGTAAGGCTTCCTCAAACGTAAAAGTGAACTCATTATAAGATCAGACATTCTTGACGCGACTCTCCCCTTAGTGGTACGCGTGCCATAGGTTTTCCATTTCTGGTGCAGACTATATCCGCTTGTTTTTTGTATATTATTATTTAAGAATGGTTATGCGTTTTCCTCACCTAGCTTAAAATCAGTTTACAATCAAGAAAATGTATATTCATCGGTTATTTTAAAGATTGCCTAAAGGTCGGTTGCAAAAAGTAGTAGATGCTTGTTGTGTTTTATCTGAATAGTTTCAAAACAACACATTAAAACACTTTATGTAAATGATGAATATTTATAACATTCATTTTAAGTTTATATCCACATAAAATAGTTTTAAAAAAATGTAATTTCATTTTCATAACACACATATCATGAACACACAGCTTTTTAAAACAATGAAAAAATCTGAAGAACGAAATTTATACCCTGAATGGCGCAATCAAAAGAATGTCGACTTTCACCCGTTAATGTCGACAATCATATAGTCACTTTGGTGAATGTCCGAAATGTTTTTTTTTTATCCTATTTGATGTTCATTCGTTGATATTATTATATTTATTCGATATTTTAATATCTGGTGAGGCTAGATTAGAAGAAACACCAGTGTTCGGAGTACCGGTTAAATGCATACTGAGCACTGACACTTGGCCTTAAAAAATGGATGTGGTTATACTGGGAAAATGTATACCGGGCAGTGGTACTGAACCTTAAAAACTCATTGAGATAGGGCATACCGGGCAAATGCTAACCGGGCAGTGGCACTTCACTAGACCTAGTATATATTTCGGACATTTACCAAAGCGACTATGTGATTGTTAACATTGAACGGTGGAAGTCACCCAATTTGGTCATTCACAGAAACATAAACACTTTATAACCGTCTTTCAACAGCCGACCCAGTTTTTGGGTGGACGACTACTACTGTTCAACTCCGTAGCCTTGCAATTTTTAACGTAAACCAGAAGACAAGGGTACTCCTGGATCAAGTAATGGCTGGTATTAAGTATAGGCCCGTGGAGAAATTTTATATTCGTGAAGGACTTTCGGATGGAACTCACCCACATTTGCGTAACATGGAGAGGAAAACCTCCCACGGTTAGTCTGACGGCAAGGGAACTATTAACTATGATCCATCTTCCGCTGAGGATATTTGACGTCAGCACTGTGATCGGTGCGAGTCGAGGGAGAAATTCGTAACGACCTATCATCGCTAGGATTCGAACCCGTTCACCTCATTGGAAGGCGAACTCTCTATCCCCTGATCCCCCACGACTCTAGCATATACGCTTGTCTTTAAAAAATATATACAAAGAAGATCTTCATCATAAATCGCCTACTTCTTCCCACTTCTGTACAAAAGTGAAGCACTCATATGAGAATTCTAAAAATAAATCCTGGTCAGGATTGCATAACAACTGTAGAGAGAGAGAAATTGAATGCAGCAGTTTTGAAATTAAAAACCCCGAAGATTCACATTCATTTAAAAACCTCAGTGCAATCTTTATATAGTCTCTTCACTGCACAAATTTTTCCATTCAACATAAAAATTGGAAATCCAAATAATTTAAAATTTTTATGCCCCTCTATAATGTGAATTCTTTTTAAAAAAAATTTGTGTAGAGGGGAGAGTTCTTGAGAGATTTACTATGACGATAAAAATCGACTGAAACAATAAGTGCTGAGACGCTTGAAGGTTGCAAAAGCCTGCAGTGAGCAGCTCATTTATATAACTAAATGTTAGTCTATTTATTTATATTTATAACTGTCGTTGAACAACCGACCCAATTTTCAAACTTACGACCACTAATGTTTAACTCCTTAGCCTTGTCATTTTGAACCCTATCCAGAAGACAAGGGAACTCCTGGATCAAGTAAAGGCAGAAATTTGCCTTCACGGAGGACTTCTTGATGGAACTAACCCGCATTTGCGTTACATGGCTAGGAAAACCACGAAAAATCTCCCACGATTAGCCTCACGGCAAGGAAACACTCACAAAATGTAATGTTAAGTTAAACAGCCCTTACGATATTTTAACACAGAGAGATAGTTA
Source organism: Parasteatoda lunata (assembly GCA_949128135.1). Classification (NCBI taxonomy): domain Eukaryota; kingdom Metazoa; phylum Arthropoda; class Arachnida; order Araneae; family Theridiidae; genus Parasteatoda; species Parasteatoda lunata. Next base: position 111,430,075 of record OX421973.1, read on the forward strand.
AAAGAGAATGGTAACATCACAAAGTACTTATTTATCGAGACTCATGTTACTCGCATCACTTCGTAATAAATATGCACATTTTTTAATAATAATAGAGCACTCAAGTTGAAGTGACAATCTTATGAAATTTTAGCTTGAATCGGCCTCCTCTACATTGTAAAAAAAATAAATTCTTTTTATGTATTTTAACATCAAGAATGGTTAAAACCCTTGTAGCAGAATTTATGGAGTGAATCTGCACTCCGTTATAATACATATACAGTAGAGTCGACATCATTCAAGATGGACGGAACGCGAACTTCAGAAAACTCGAATTATCAAAAACATAAAATTTAATAAATATGAAACTAAATGAAATCATATCAGATTTCAGTATTTAATTGAAGAATATATTATATTTAAATTTATATAATTTTTTTTTAAACATTAGAGTAGGTAGGTACTTTATTAACAGCACACTAGAGCTGCACAATGGGCTATTGGTGACGGTCTGGGAAACATCCCTGAGGATGACCTGCCACCGCAATTCTGCAGAGGGGATGACTCCCCTGCTTTGATAGCTCTACGGCCTGGAATTAAGTCGAGTACTTAATGAAAGAACAGTTTAGAGGGGACCTACACCGATCACCCTCGATCCCGGTTTCAGGAGCGAAAATAATTCCTTTACTGTGTGAATGCGCTTGAAATGGGTGTAATCTTTTCGCAGTTTAGGTTTTTAAATTAACTACATTCTTTAAATTGTATATAAAGACTCTATATAGCGTTAACTTTAATTAAAGTACTCATTTATACACTTTCTAGAGTTGTCGCACACCAAATTCAAAGAGATATTACAACGCCGTTTTAAAACAGTGACCCTCATTTAAACTAATATTCTCTTTGATTTAATGAAAAACGCATTTCTTTGTGAATATCTATATTTCATTCTTCGAACGTATTTAAGGAATTTACAATATTATTTTGTAATTTTTACCCTCAGTTAATAAATATATGATTTGATAAAATTGTTTTAAAATGTGTTATTTGAATAGTTATAAAAATATTGGAATAATTTCCGAACAACGTTGTCTGATATAGATACACCCTTTTTCGATGCCTCTTGCAAGAGAGTGTGACAACATGAAACCGTTTATTTGTCTAAATGGCGCCCGACTATCGGCCATTGCACTATGTGAGACAAATAAAAGAAGTTTGGCTGAGAAAATCTGAAATTCGCAGATTGAAAAGATTGATTTCGTTTAAAAAATAATGTTTATACATTATTTATTTATTTATTACTCATGTACAAATTATTGGACGCATTCAAAGATTGAAAAGATTGATTTCGTTTAAAAAATAATGTTTATACATTATGTATTTATTTATTTATTTATTACTCATGTACAAATTATTGGACACATTCAAAGATTTTATTTTATTTTATAACCGTCGTTGAACAGCCGACCCAATTTCATGGGTTTACGACTACTAATGTTCAACTCCGTAGCCTTGTAATTTTGAACCAATCCAGAAGACAAGGAAACTCCTGGATCAGTACCCCCAGAGGTATTGATTTGTTATGGGAACATGGAGGACTTTGAGACTCGACAGATTTAACGTGCATCAGTTACCATTTACTACACGGGGAGTCTTCGGCCGGCGAGGATCGAACCCACGATCTCTTGGATATGGGCCCAGCGCCCTACCGACCAGGCTATCCCAGCCCTACATTCAAAGATTTTATTTTATTTTATAACCGTCGTTGAACAGCCGACCCAACTTAATGGGTTTACGGCTACTAATGTTCAACTCCGTAGCCTTGTAATTTTGAACCCAATCCAGAAGACAAGGGAACTCCTGGATCAAGTATTGGGAGAAATTTTGCCTTCGTGGGGGACTTTTTGATGGAGCTAACCCGCATTTGCGTTACATGGAGAGGAAGACCACGAGAACCTCCCACGGTTAGCCTGACGGCAAGGGGACTCTAACCCATGATCCGTCTACCACTGAGGATATTTCACGTCAGCACTGTGGTCAGTGCAAGCCGGATGCGGAATTCGTGTCGACTGGGATTCGAACCCGGTTCGCCTCATTGGAAGGCGAACGCTCTATCCCCTGAGCCATCGCGGCTCTACATTCAAAGATTGAAAAGATTGATTTCGTTTAAAAAAATAATGTTTATACATTATGTATTTATTTATTTCTTTATTACTCATGTACAAATTATTGGACGCATTCAAAGATTGAAAAGATTAATTTCGTTTAAAAAAATAATGTTTATACATTATGTATTTATTTATTTATTTATTACTCATGTACAAATTATTGGACGCATTCAAAGATTGAAAAGATTAATTTCGTTTAAAAAATAATGTTTATACATTATTTATTTATTTATTACTCATGTACAAATTATTGGACGCATTCAAAGATTGGAAAGATTGATTTCGTTTAAAAAAATAATGTTTATACATTATTTATTTATTTATTACTCATGTACAAATTATTGGACGCATTCAAAGATTGAAAAGATTGATTTCGTTTAAAAAAATAATGTTTATACATTATTTATTTATTTATTACTCATGTACAAATTATTGGACGCATTCAAAGATTGAAAAGATTGATTTCGTTTAAAAAAATAATGTTTATACATTATTTATTTATTTATTACTCATGTACAAATTATTGGACGCTTTCAAAGATTGAAAAGATTGATTTCGTTTAAAAAAATAATGTTTATACATTATTTATTTATTTATTACTCATGTACAAATTATTAGACGCATTCAAAGATTGAAAAGATTGATTTCGTTTAAAAAATAATGTTTATACATTATTTATTTATTTATTACTCATGTACAAATTATTGGACGCATTCAAAGATTGAAAAGATTGATTTCGTTTAAAAAATAATGTTTATACATTATTTATTTATTTATTACTCATGTACAAATTATTGGACGCATTCAAAGATTGAAAAGATTGATTTCGTTTAAAAAAATAATGTTTATACATTATTTATTTATTTATTACTCATGTACAAATTATTGGACGCATTCAAAGATTGAAAAGATTGATTTCGTTTAAAAAAATAATGTTTATACATTATTTATTTATATATTACTCATGTACAAATTATTGGACGCATTCAAAGATTGAAAAGATTGATTTCGTTTAAAAAATAATGTTTATACATTATTTATTTATTTATTACTCATGTACAAATTATTGGACGCATTCAAAGATTGAAAAGATTGATTTCGTTTAAAAAAATAATGTTTATACATTATGTATTTATTTATTACTCATGTACAAATTATTGGACACATTCAAAGATTTTATTTTTATTTTATAACCGTCGTTGAACAGCCGACCCAACTTAATGGGTTTACGGCTACTAATGTTCAACTCCGTAGCCTTGTAATTTTGAACCCAATCCAGAAGACAAGGGAACTCCTGGATCGAGTATTGAGAGAAATTTGCCTTCGTGGAGGACTTTTTGATGGAGCTAACCCGCATTTGCGTTACATGGAGAGGAAGACCACGAGAACCTCCCACGGTTAGCCTGACGGCAAGGGGACTCTAACCCATGATCCGTCTACCACTGAGGATATTTCACGTCAGCACTGTGGTCAGTGCAAGCCGGATGCGGAATTCGTATCGACTGGGATTCGAACCCGGTTCGCCTCATTGGAAGGCAAACGCTCTATCCCCTGAGCCATCTCGGCTCACATTCAAAGATTTTATTTTATTTTATATCCGTCGTTGAACAGCCGACCCAATTTCATGGGTTTACGACTACTAATGTTCAACTCCGTAGCCTTGTAATTTTGAACCAATCCAGAAGACAAGGAAACTCCTGGATCAGTACCCCCAGAGGTATTGATTTGTTATGGGAACATGGAGGACTTTGAGACTCGACAGATTTAACGTGCATCAGTCACCATTTACTACACGGGGAGTCTTCGGCCGGCGAGGATCGAACCAACGACCTCTTGTACATGGGCCCAGCGCCCTACCGACCAGGCTATCCCGGCCCTCCACATTCAAAGATTGAAAAGATTGATTTCGTTTAAAAAATAATGTTTATACATTATGTATTTATTTATTTCTTTATTACTCGTGTACAAATTATTGGACGCATTCAAAGATTGAAAAGATTAATTTCGTTTAAAAAATAATGTTTATACATTATGTATTTATTTATATATTTATTACTCATGTACAAATTATTGGACGCATTCAAAGATTGAAAAGATTAATTTCGTTTAAAAAATAATGTTTATACATTATGTATTTATTTATTTATTTATTACTCATGTACAAATTATTGGACGCATTCAAAGATTGGAAAGATTGATTTCGTTTAAAAAATAATGTTTATACATTATTTATTTATTTATTACTCATGTACAAATTATTGGACGCATTCAAAGATTGAAAAGATTGATTTCGTTTAAAAAATAATGTTTATACATTATGTATTTATTTATTAATCATGTACAAATTATTGGACGCATTCAAAGATTGAAAAGATTGATTTCGTTAAAAAATAATGTTTATACATTATGCATTTATTTATTTATTTATTACTCATGTACAAATTATTGGACGCATTCAAAGATTGAAAAGATTGATTTCGTTTAAAAAATAATGTTTATACATTATGTATTTATTTATTTATTTATTACTCATGTACAAATTATTGGACACATTCAAAGATTGAAAAGATTGATTTCGTTTAAAAAATAATGTTTATACATTATTTATTTATTTATTACTCATGTACAAATTATTGGACGCATTCAAAGATTGAAAAGATTGATTTCGTTTAAAAAATAATGTTTATACATTATGTATTTATTTATTTATTTATTACTCATGTACAAATTATTGGACACATTCAAAGATTGAAAAGATTGATTTCGTTTAAAAAATAATGTTTATACATTATGTATTTATTTATTTATTTATTACTCATGTACAAATTATTGGACGCATTCAAAGATTTTTATTTTATTTTATAACCGTCGTTGAACAGCCGACCCAACTTAATGGGTTTACGGCTACTAATGTTCAACTCCGTAGCCTTGTAATTTTGAACCCAATCCAGAAGACAAGGGAACTCCTGGATCGAGTATTGGGAGAAATTTGCCTTCGTGGAGGACTTTTTGATGGAGCTAACCCGCATTTGCGTTACATGGAGAGGAAGACCACGAGAACCTCCCACGGTTAGCCTGACGGCAAGGGGACTCTAACCCATGATCCGTCTACCACTGAGGATATTTCACGTCAGCACTGTGGTCAGTGCAAGCCGGATGCGGAATTCGTATCGACTGGGATTCGAACCCGGTTCGCCTAATTGGAAGGCGAACGCTCTATCCCCTGAGCCATCACGGCTCGCATTCAAAGATTTTTTTTTTTTTTTTTTTATAACCGTCGTTGAACAGCCGACCCAACTTAATGGATTTACGGCTACTAATGTTCAACTCCGTAGCCTTGTAATTTTGAACCCAATCCAGAAGACAAGGGAACTCCTGGATCGAGTATTGGGAGAAATTTGCCTTCGTGGAGGACTTTTTGATGGAGCTAACCCGCATTTGCGTTACATGGAGAGGAAGACCACGAGAACCTCCCACGGTTAGCCTGACGGCAAGGGGACTCTAACCCATGATCCGTCTACCACTGAGGATATTTCACGTCAGCACTGTGGTCAGTGCAAGCCGGATGCGGAATTCGTATCGACTGGGATTCGAACCCGGTTCGCCTCATTGGAAGGCGAACGCTCTATCCCCTGAGCCATCGCGGCTCGCATTCAAAGATTGAAAAGATTGATTTCGTTTAAAAAATAATGTTTATACATTATGTATTTATTTATTTATTTATTACTCATGTACAAATTATTGGACGCATTCAAAGATTGAAAAGATTGATTTCGTTTAAAAAATAATGTTTATACATTATGTATTTATTTATTTATTTATTACTCATGTACAAATTATTGGACACATTCAAAGATTTTATTTTATTTTATAACCGTCGTTGGACAGTCGACCCAATTTCATGGGTTTACGACTACTAATGTTCAACTCCGTAGCCTTGTAATTTTGAACCAATCCAGAAGACAAGGAAACTCCTGGATCAGTACCCCCAGAGGTATTGATTTGTGATGGGAACATGGAGGACTTTGAGACTCGACAGATTTAACGTGCATCAGTCACCATTTACTACACGGGGAGTCTTCGGCCGGCGGGGATCGAACCCACGACCTCTTGGATATGGGCCCAGCGCCCTACCGACCAGGCTATCCCGGCCCACATTCAAAGATTGAAAAGATTGATTTCGTTTAAAAAATAATGTTCATACATTATGTATTTATTTATTTATTTATTACTCATGTACAAATTATTGGACGCATTCAAAGATTGAAAAGATTGATATCGTTTAAAAAATAATGTTTATACATTATGTATTTATTTATTTATTTATTACTCATGTACAAATTATTGGACACATTCAAAGATTTTATTTTATTTTATAACCGTCGTTGAACAGCCGACCCAATTTCATGGGTTTACGACTACTAATGTTCAACTCCGTAGCCTTGTAATTTTGAACCAATCCAGAAGACAAGGAAACTCCTGGATCAGTACCCCCAGAGGTATTGATTTGTTATGGGAACATGGAGGACTTTGAGACTCGACAGATTTAACGTGCATCAGTCACCATTTACAACACGGGGAGTCTTCGGCCGGCGAGGATCGAACCCACGACCTCTTGGACATGGGCCCAGCGCCCTACCGACCAGGCTATCCCGGCCCCCACATTCAAAGATTGAAAAGATTGATTTCGTTTAAAAAATAATGTTTATACATTATGTATTTATTTATTTATTTATTACTCATGTACAAATTATTGGACGCATTCAAAGATTGAAAAGATTAATTTCGTTTAAAAAAATAATGTTTATACATTATGTATTTATTTATTTATTTATTACTCATGTACAAATAATTGGACACATTCAAAGATTTTATTTTATTTTATAACCGTCGTTGAACAGCCGACCCAATTTCATGGGTTTACGACTACTAATATTCAACTCCGTAGCCTTGTAATTTTGAACCAATCCAGAAGACAAGGAAACTCCTGGATCAGTACCCCCAGAGGTATTGATTTGTTATGGGAACATGGAGGACTTTGAGACTCGACAGATTTAACGTGCATCACTCACCATTTACTACACGGGGAGTCTTCGGCCGGCGAGGATCGAACCCACGACCTCTTAGACATAGGCCCAGCGCCCTACCGACCAGGCTATCCCGGCCTACATTCAAAGATTGAAAAGATTGATTTCGTTTAAAAAATAATGTTTATACATTATGTATTTATTTATTTATTTATTACTCATGTACAAATTATTGGACGCATTCAAAGATTGAAAAGATTGATATCGTTTAAAAAAATAATGTTTATACATTATGTATTTATTTATTTATTTATTACTCATGTACAAATTATTGGACACATTCAAAGATTGAAAAGATTGATTTCGTTTAAAAAAATAATGTTTATACATTATGTATTTATTTATTTATTTATTACTCATGTACAAATTATTGGACGCATTCAAAGATTGAAAAGATTAATTTCGTTTAAAAAAATAATGTTTATACATTATGTATTTATTTATTTATTTATTACTCATGTACAAATTATTGGACACATTCAAAGATTTTATTTTATTTTATTTTATAACCGTCGTTGAACAGCCGACCCAACTTAATGGGTTTACAGCTACTAATGTTCAACTCCGTAGCCTTGTAATTTTGAACCCAATCCAGAAGACAAGGGAACTCCTGGATCGAGTATTGGGAGAAATTTGCCTTCGAGGAGGACTTTTTGATGGAGCTAACCCGCATTTGCGTTACATGGAGAGGAAGACCACGAGAACCTCCCACGGTTAGCCTGACGGCAAGAGGACTCTAACCCATGATCCGTCTACCACTGAGGATATTTCACGTCAACACTGTGGTCAGTGCAAGCCGGATGCGGAATTCGTATCGACTGGGATTCGAACCCGGTTCGCCTCATTGGAAGGCGAACGCTCTATCCCCTGAGCCATCGCGGCTCGCATTCAAAGATTTTATTTTATTTTATAACCATCGTTGAACAGCCGACCCAACTTAATGGGTTTACGGCTACTAATGTTCAACTCCGTAGCCTTGTAATTTTGAACCCAATCCAGAAGACAAGGGAACTCCTGGATCGAGTATTGGGAGAAATTTGCCTTCGTGGAGGACTTTTTGATGGAGCTAACCCGCATTTGCGTTACATGGAAAGGAAGACCACGAGAACCTCCCACGGTTAGCCTGACGGCAAGGGGACTCTAACCCATGATCCGTCTACCACTGAGGATATTTCACGTCAGCACTGTGGTCAGTGCAAGCCGGATGCGGAATTCGTATCGACTGGGATTCGAACCCGGTTCGCCTCATTGGAAGGCGAACGCTCTATCCCCTGAGCCATCGCGGCTCGCATTCAAAGATTGAAAAGATTAATTTCGTTTGAAAAATAATGTTTATACATTATGTATTTCTTTATTTATTTATTACTCATGTACAAATTATTGGACGCATTCAAAGATTGAAAAGATTGATTTTGTTTAAAAAAATAATGTTTATACATTATGTATTTATTTATTTATTTATTACTCATGTACAAATTATTGGACACATTCAAAGATTGAAAAGATTGATTTCGTTTAAAAAAATAATGTTTATACATTATGTATTTATTTATTTATTTATTACTCATGTACAAATTATTGGACACATTCAAAGATTGAAAAGATTGATTTCGTTTAAAAAAAAAAAAAAAATAATGTTTATACATTATGTATTTATTTATTTATTTATTACTCATGTACAAATTATTGGACGCATTCAAAGATTGAAAAGATTGATTTCGTTTAAAAAATAATGTTTATACATTATGTATTTATTTATTTATTACTCATGTACAAATTATTGGACACACTCAAAGATTGAAAAGATTGATTTCGTTTAAAAAATAATGTTTATACATTATGTATTTATTTATTTACTTATTACTCATGTACAAATTATTGGACGCATTCAAAGATTTTTTTTTTTTTTTTTTTTTATAACCGTCGTTGAACAGCCGACCCAACTTAATGGGTTTACGGCTACTAATGTTCAACTCCGTAGCCTTGTAATTTTGAACCCAATCCAGAAGACAAGGGAACTCCTGGATCGAGTATTGGGAGAAATTTGCCTTCGTGGAGGACTTTTTGATGGAGCTAACCCGCATTTGCGTTACATGGAGAGGAAGGCCACGAGAACCTCCCACGGTTAGCCTGACGGCAAGGGGACTCTAACCCATGATCCGTCTACCACTGAGATTATTTCACGTCAGCACTGTGGTCAGTGCTAGCCGGATGCGGAAATCGTATCGACTGGGATTCGAACCCGGTTCGCCTCATTGGAAGGCGAACGCTCCATCCCCTGAGCCATCGCGGCTACATTCAAAGATTTTATTTTATTTTATAACCGTCGTTGAACAGCCGACCCAATTTCATGGGTTTACGACTACTAATGTTCAACTCCGTAGCCTTGTAATTTTGAACTAATCCAGAAGACAAGGAAACTCCTATATCAGTACCCCCAGAGGTATTGATTTGCTATGGGAACTTGGAGGACTTTGAGACTCGACAGATTTAACGTGCATCAGTCACCATTTACTACACGGGGAGTCTTCGGTCGGCGAGGATCGAACCCACGACCTCTTAGATATGGGCCCAGCGCCCTACCGACCAGGCTATCCCGGCCCTGCATTCAAAGATTGAAAAGATTGATTTCGTTTAAAAAAAAATAATGTTTATACATTATGTATTTATTTATTTATTTATTACTCATGTACAAATTATTGGACGCATTCAAATATTGAAAAGATTGATTTCGTTTAAAAAATAATGTTTATACATTATGTATATATTTATTTATTTATTACTCATGAACAAATTATTGGACGCATTCAAAGATTGATTTCGTTTAAAAAATAATGTTTATACGTTATGTATTTATTTATTTATTTATTACTCATGTACAAATTATTGGAGGCATTCAAAGATTGAAAAGATTGATTTCGTTTAAAAAATAATGTTTATACATTATGTATTTATTTATTTATTTATTACTCATGTACAAATTATTGGACGCATTCAAAGATTTTATTTTATTTTTTTTTATTTTATAACCGTCGCTTAACAGCCGACCCAATTTCATGGGTTTACGACTACTAATGTTCAACTCCGTAGCCTTGTAATTTTGAACGAATCCAGAAGACAAGGAAACTCCTGGATCAGTACCCCCAGAGGTATTGATTTGTTATGGGAACATGGAGGACTTTGAGACTCGACAGATTTAACGTGCATTAGTCACCATTTCCTACACGGGGAGTCTTCGGCCGGCGAGGATCGAACCCACGACCTCTTGGATATGGGCCCAGCGCCCTACCGACCAGGCTATCCCGGCCTAGCATTCAAAGATTGAAAAGATTGATTTCGTTTAAAAAATAATGTTTATACGTTATGTATTTATTTATTTATTTATTACTCATGTACAAATTATTGGACAAATTCAAAGATTTTATATTTTATTTTATAACCGTCGTTGAACAGCCGACCCAATTTCATGGGTTTACAACTACTAATGTTCAACTCCGTAGCCTTGTAATTTTGAACCAATCCAGAAGACAAGGAAACTCCTGGATCAGTACCCCCAGAGGTATTTATTTGTTATGGGAACATGGAAGACTTTGAGACTCGACAGATTTAACGTGCATCAGTCACCATTTACTACACGGGGAGTCTTCGGCCGACGAGGATCGAACCCACGACCTCTTGGATAAGGGCCCAGCGCCTTACCGACCAGGCTATCCCGGCCTGCATTCAAAGATTTTATTTTATTTTATAACCGTCGTTGAACAGCCGACCCAACTTAATGGGTTTACGGCTACTAATGTTCAACTCCGTAGCCTTGTAATTTTGAACCCAATCCAGAAGACAAGGGAACTCCTGGATCGAGTATTGGGAGAAATTTGCCTTCGTGGAGGACTTTTTGATGGAGCTAACCCGCATTTGCGTTACATGGAGAGGAAGACCACGAGAACCTCCCACGGTTAGCCTGACGGCAAGAGGACTCTAACCCATGATCCGTCTACCACTGAGGATATTTCACTTCAGCACTGTGGTCAGTGCAAGCCGGATGCGGAATTCGTATCGTCTGGGATTCGAACCCGGTTCGCCTCATTGGAGGGCGAACGCTCTATCCCCTGAGCCATCGCGCCTCCATTCAAAGATTGAAAAGATTGATTTCGTTTCAAAAATAATGTTTATACATTATGTATTTATTTATTTATTTATTACTCATGTACAAATTATTGGACGCATTCAAAGATTGAAAAGATTGATTTCGTTTAAAAAATAATGTTTATACATTACACAATATGTATTTATTTATTACTCATGTACAAATTATTGGACGCATTCAAAGATTTTATTTTATTTTATAACCGTCGTTGAACAGCCGACCCAACTTAATGGGTTTACGGCTACTAATGTTCAACTTCGTGGCCTTGTAATTTTGAACCCAATCCAGAAGACAAGGGAACTCCTGGTTCGAGTATTGGGAGAAATTTGCCTTCGTGGAGGACTTTTTGATGGAGCTAACCCGCATTGGCGTTACATGGAGAGGAAGACCACGAGAACCTCCCACGGTTAGCCTGACGGCAAGGGGACTCTAACCCATGATCCGTCTACCACTGAGGATATTTCACGTCAGCACTGTGGTCAGTGCAAGCCGGATGCGGAGTTCGTATCGACTGGGATTCGAACCCGGTTGGCCTCATGCATTCAAAGATTGAAAAGATTGGTTTCGTTTAAAAAAATAATGTTTATACATTACATAATATGTATTTATTTATTACTCATGTACAAATTATTGAACGCACTATAAGATCAGAATAATCAGGTAATACTATACAGCTTTGTTGTTTTTATGCGACCGAAACCGGTTTGCACTTGTTTACGATAGTGTATCAATGGGTTAAATTAGACGATATATAAATTAAATTTGACGATAGGATACATTAGACGATATATTATTTAAATATAGAATATTTATTATATCAAGCATTATATGAGTATATAATAATAATTAGATCATATTATTAGACGCACTGTAGTTTTTTAATAATCATGTAATGTGTTTTTATTCAGGAGATTTTTTATAAACTTATATGTTTCCTATTTGTATATGTTTTTAACGTATTCTATTACAATGTTAATCAATTGATACACGAAAATAAATAAGTGTAAACCGGTTTCATCCGAGTAAAAACAATACAGCTGTATAGTATCACCTGATAATTATAATTTTATATAGAATCTTATCGTGCGTATAATAATATGGCCAGGGACTGTACATTACTTATACGTATTTATTTATTACTGATGCATGGGGCAAAATATATGCGAGTTTCAAAAAATGCTTTATTACAAGTAAATAAAAATAGAAATTAAAAGATTTATTTGTAACCATTTACAGATAAATAACTAGTTGATTATTTCTTCATTGGAAATCGTCATTATAGTATCAAAAGTTGTTTCGTCCCTTACTTATTTTATTATAATTATTATCTTTCTTCCACTCTTTTTTTCCTACTTTTTTTCAATTTATTTTTTCATTATTCCCGAAAAATTCTCGATGGGGCTGAGATCAGGGGATGAAGCACGCCTCATTATATACTCTATTAATTATCAGTACTCTAAGAAAGGTCTGTGAACACTTTGTTAAGTAATATTTGATTACAAAAATTTATATCGTTCATAAATCGCAATAAAGATGAAAAAGGGTACACCTTTTTTTGACCCACCGCCTGTTTCAGTTCGACCTGACAATTGGGCGAAACATACCATACGAATCTTTTTAAAGAAACAAAATAATCTGTTTCGTTTCGTTTACGAACTGTTAACTGTGCAATGCATAAATATTTCAAAGTGCCCCCCCCCCCTCTCTCTTCTTGCAAAAGCATATTTACAAGATTAAAAAAAAAAAATTAAAAAGAAGAAAAAGTAGCTAAGGATGAAATTCATTAGAAGTTACGAGGGGTGGACGAGTACAATGAAAGGAGAGGTTTGTCGCATTTACATCATCGGTGATTAAATTGGCCCTCCTTGTTTAAAGCAACGCCCTCTCCTCAACTGCAACATTGTTTCTGACCTTCGCTCACAGGGTGTTACGAACTCACCTCAATCTAGACGCCGCACCAGAATTTCAATTTTTTTTCTTCTTTTTTTAACTTTTTGAGTTGGAAAGGAGTGGACTGCTCAAAGGCTAACTTTAATTTTCTTTCTTTTTCGTTTATTAACTGAGGAATTAAATTCGAGAGGTCTACTGTTGTGGTGAGGTTTTACTAATATTTAATGCACCGCCCGTGCTTCAAGTTTTTTTCTTTCTTCTTTTTTTTTTTTTTTTTTTTCTGACTCCGTCTTTTTTTAGGATTTATAACTAGTTTTATTCATTGTTTAAAACGTAGGAAAATTTTCTACATTTATATTTTATAAATAATGCATGTGTAGAAAGCTTCTTCTAAAATTAACAACTTAAAAACTAGTATTGTAAGTGGAAAAGGCTCTTGATGGGTTAAATATTCTCAATATACTATAAATTTTAATTGGTATTATTATAATTAATGAAACAATTTTATTCGACAAACTGTTCAATAAGTCATTCTTCTATGACTATATATTTATGTAAAATGTAAGTTTAAAGTTGAGATCATAAAAAAAGGTGTAGAGTAACGAAATTATATAATTTATAGAATAAGCACATGAATTTTGGGGGAAAAAAAAATTATGTAAAGTAGGCAAAAAAAAAAAAAAAAAAAAAAAGCATTTGGACCACCCTAAATAATTTTTGATCTAATGATGGGATTTTTACGTTCTAGGACTCAATCTGAATGACTCGAGGGGGGGGGGTGACCTTAAATATGCTAATTAATAAGTGTGGACAGTATTTTAAGTTACGAAATCAGACACAATCAGACAAAACGTACTTTCTTTGAATAAACATGCCTCTTTTTCAATGGATTCAGATTTCTGTCACCCAAAATATAAAGGGTAGCCACAATTTGCGAAATATGGTCCCAATAGTTGAATAAGAAAAGCTGTCCAAAGTTTTGGCTCCTTAGTATTTTTAATTTACTTTTTGCGTATTTCGTTATAACTCGAAAACTTTCTGAGAGCATTGAAAAATTTTTGCACACAATTAATTATAAAAGTCATTTATCCAAAGATATCCAATTTCATGCAAAAAAATAACTTGTATTAAATATTTATTATTTTATTTATTATTTTATAATTTTGCTCAAATTTTGTATTATGTCATGTAAAATATATTCTTTAAAATCATAAAAAAAAATTTCTGCCACCCAATTCAATATTTTTTTGACCAATATTAAATAAAATAATAAAAAATAATAAATATTTAATAAAGGATATTTTGTGCATGGAATTATATTGGACAAACGAGTTTTATAACTGTGTACAAAAAATTTTCAATGCACTTAAAAAATTTTCGAGATATAGCGAAATTCGCAAAAAGTAAAATTAACAATAAGGAATTCAAACTTTGGAGCGCTCTCCTGGTCAAATCTATTGGGACCCTATTTCCCAAATTACGGCTACCCTTTATATTTTGGGGGACGGAAATCCAAATCTGTCGAAAAAATAGGTATGTTTATTTATAGAAAGGAAAGAAAAGAAAACTTGATGAAGATTTTTTTTATTCATACTTATTCTTATAAGTTTATACATATGCGTACCATTCATAAAATAAAATTTTTTAAACATTCTCTAATAAAAGACCTGAAAATATTATTATGGTCAAAATGAGACAGTCTATAAACTAAACATACAAAACTTGGCAAGAACCTTAAGACAAATCTGTTCATAGAACATTGTTTTCACCCCAATGCAATAATTAAATTTTAAAAAGGAATTCTTGTGCTCTCATATATATATAATTTTTGAAATAAACTTCAACGGAGACAATTTTAAAGAGAAAAAAAAATTTAAAAAAAGAAATCACTACATATTTAACACTACATACTTACATTGTTAGTGGTGCTCATTTCCATTTAAAAAAAGATTAGATTTAGATTTTGATTTAAGTACTTCATTTAATTTAACGTAAATATTCTTGATTCACAATTCAAATAGTAGTGTGAATTTCTAAATCAATTTATGTTAGCACTTTCAAAAGTATGTAAAACTTATGAAAGAAATAGAAAAATAAAATCACTTTAAATAAAATGAGACCAAATAGTTGAGTCGCAAAATGCCTCATTTCTCTGCTATTTTATATGAATTGTTATTTTATAAAATTCGACATCATAACGACAGATTGGTCCTTTCACAGATCCGTCATTTATCGAGAAAAAAATTTGAAATAAGAATTCATTGCTAAACCCAAAGGGACTCTCTAGAGACTAAATGATTAGTCACCGCAGATGGCCAGCCGACCCCCGAAGAGGGTTTATGGTTTTTCTTGGCCACTGCGTAAAATCATCATTCCCATCATTCCGGAGGTCCAAAGCACCCAGGGTCCCCGAACACTGAAACCACACAGGCGTCACCCAGAAGACGCTGTCCCTCACACCTGGGAGACTAAATGCTTAAGACAGCGTTGACTTAATTAGACAACAACCAGGAGGCCGAATGATCAACGTGCCTGACTGTGAAGCCAATGGCTGCTGGTTCGAATCTCGCTATGGATGTTTCTCAGTGTGTTGTGTGTGAATGTGGTCCACCCTATGAACGGGTATTTGTGGCAGTGTGACGTGGGTAATGTTGCTCGCCTGCGTGACTTTGGTTCACAGGTGATCACGGGGTAACGATAAATCAGTGTTTCCCAAAGTGGTCCATATGGACCCCCAGGGGCCCGTGGTACCATTCAGGGGGCCCGTGAAAAATAAAAACTGATTTAGGGGTCCCTGAACAACGTCAGGGGGTCCGCGTGAGGTTTAATATAAAATAATAAAATTGTAATTGGTTTTTATTACTATGGAAATTAAGATAAATAATATAGTAGCGATTTTTACGTCGTAAGTAAATTATAAACAAAGGTGGGTGCTGATAATTATTAACTGAGGTTTGTTGCAAATTAAACAGTTGATTTACAAATTTTCTTATATCTTTTGTTCCCTTTTTAAGAGATACAGTATGAATGAGTCGAAGAAAAAACGCCAAAAGTACAGTGTTGAATATTTGAAGTATGTCTTTATTTCTTTACCAGGAAATAGTACTTTACCTATGTGTTTTCTATGTAATAAAACTATAACAAGTGATTCAATGAAACATTCCAAGCTTAACGAACAATTGATAAAAATCCATAGTGACAAAAAAGATAAAGATTTAACTATCTTTCAAACAGTCAAAGAAAAATATCAGAAAACACCGTCACTACAGCAACCTATGGGGACAACATCTAAGTGAGGTGACGATGGGTTGCATGTTTCTCATAGTTTCGCATGTTTCTATACATTACATGATTTCAAAGTCCGGAAAGCCTCACACTATTGAAGAACTTATTTTACAAACTGGGGGTAAGCGGGATAATACTCACCGGGTTGCACAAACCAGCTTTTAACATTGTAAAAAGAATTCCTCGGAGTAATAATAATGTACAAAGAAGGATTGACAAAATATCTCAGTGCGTAGAAAATTCTTTATGTGAGTACTTAAAAATATCTGAATTTTCTATACAGCTTGACGAGTCCACTTATCCAGGAAACGAAGCTTCTACTTTTAGCTTATGTAAGATTTGTAAAAGAATAAAAATTTTACCAAGAATTGTTATTTGCTTAATGTTTGGAAAGCTATACGAAAGGTGAAATGTTATTGACTGAATTAAAAGCCTTGACTAATATCATTTCTGTAGCTACTGACGGCAATTGTAGAAAGATACCGAGGCTAACAAGCTGCAGCGAATGTATTTTCAGTACATTTGCCAAACTAATTTGAAACTACAAGATGAACAATAAATTTAACCAAAACTAAACTGCATTTGTTGCAAAACTTTTTCCCTATAAACAAAACTTGGGAAGAGGATATTGTTCTCTCAGTTTCAGTGCCATAATGAACCCCATCACCAAAAAAAAAAAAAATAATAATAATAATAATAAAAATAAATAAATGATTAGAAATTAGTGCCGACAAACATTGAGCCTGACATAAATACACTCTTAAAATCTCATCACGTTCATCCAGGTCATTTATTTTTCTTTTTATTTTAAACAAAAGATATAATTTCAATAAATGGTTCTTCAGCAAAATGTTTTTTTTATTTGTAATTTTTATACCGTATATATATGTAGCTTTTCACTTGGGGGTCCGTGGGGAAGTTTTGACTATAAAAAGGGGTCCATGGGTCAAAAAAGTTTGGGAACCACTGCGATAAATGAACAACACTTCCGGTATCTTATAAGGCAAAGAACGACAGTTAAAAAAAAAAAAAAAAAAAAAAAAAAAAGCCATTGACTTTAGTTGTAGCCTCTCCCAATTTTAGACGAATACAAGTTTTGAACAAAAACTAAGAAATAACTAGCTAATAAATTAACGTGATGTTGTGAAGAAACAGCCTTTTAAGCACCGGATTTTTAGGGCAAAATAATCAATTCCCAAGAATTTCCCTATTATACAAATTTACTTATTTTCTTCACCATTGTTATGCATAGTTTAAGTTGTGTACTTAGGATGACTTTTATAGAATTGACGTTAAGAAAGAATTGTGGGTTTCCACAAATTTTATTACGTATGATTGCAAATTACACTATCTTATAATAACCAGACAGCAAGACCAAAATCAAATATGTGGTATACCCCTTAACGTTTTGAGCTTTCTTTTAATAATACAAAAACTTCTTATAAAATTGCGCGAAACTTTTTACGATATTTAAATCAGACTTTTTTTCCATCAACAGTTGCCCTATACGATTTTTCTAGGAAATTAGGAGAAATAATTTTAAATTTTTCTTCTGCGCAAGCGCAGTATAAAAGAACTACTTTAAATGTTCATATCTTGCGACATTTTTTAACAAATGTTTTTAAAATCAATAATTTTGTAATTAATTTAAAGTTGCTCCAAAAATTTTGATTTCATTTTACTAAATATTTTTAAGTTATAGTAAAAAAGGACATAAGACAAAAACACTAATTCTTTTTCTCCTAAAATTGTTCTTATCTCCATAAATATTTAAGCTAGATTTACAAAATGTTACTCACATCCAAAGTAATTGATACAAGTTACAATTTTATTGCCTGATTTTCTGGCGTAGGGTGTTCAAAAAGACTTTTTTTTTTTTCATAATTGTCTCTTGCATTAGTAATTTTGTGATTGCCCCCTCCCCAATCCTCTGAAAGCTTTAAACTTTATTGTAAACTATGAAAAAGGACATGAACTAAACACAACCAAAATTACTAATAGTTTTTTTGTGTGTCTTTTCCATTAATATTCCGTTATCTATCTATCTATCTATTTAGATAGATAGATAGATAAAGAAATAAAGACAAAAAGAGAGAAAACGAAGAAAATTAACGAAGAAGAAAATAAGTTTCTACAAAAAAATTTATGAATTTTTACAAAAACTTTTCAAGTTTGCGCATAAGCTGCAAGTTTATACTCATGAAATAAGTTTAAAAAAAAAAAAAAAAGATAAAAGATGGAAAATAATATAGATTAATGAAAAGAGAAGAAAAAAAAGTTATTAAAATAAAAAATTCTAATAACATTTTTAAAAAATTAATTAAAAAAAAGAAGAAAAAATTTAAATAATTTTTATACATATTTTTAAAAATATTTCATTTTAATAATTTCTCTTCCTCTCTCTTCATTAATTTTAATTATTTTCCAAGTTTTCTCTATATTCTTAACTTTCTATATTTCTTTCTCTATATTCTTAACTTTCTATATTTCTTTCTCTATATTCTTAACCTTCTATATTTCTTTCTCTATATTCTTAACTTTCTATATTTCTTTCTCTACATTTTTGACTCTCTATAACAACTTAAAACTCCATAATTACTTAATAAACAAAAAAAAAAAACAAAGAAAACTCATATGTCCATAATGTTAAAAGTGATGAACTAGATCATTTATTTTTCTGGAATTTGAAAACGATAATAAATTGCAAAACGATGGGTGATCTAGTTGCGCCTTCGTTATTGTTGCATGTTTTAAGTGATCTAGTTACGCCACCGATGTTTTACAGTTTTGATTTGCTCTTGAGTATGATGTTTTTTAACGTTAGTATTGGTAGTTTTTTCAAACAGACTTGTGTTTTAATTATGTTCTAGTTCAGGCTTTACTATTTTAATTGTGTTTTTAATCAGTTCTAGTTCGTGTTTTAACACATAAAACGTGTTTTACGTCATTCAGATTATTTGTGCAATATTAATTTCTTATTTGAGTCCCAATAAAATAAAAATAAAAAAAATTAAAAAAAATGATAACATGAAGGGAATGATAAAAACCTAAGCTCTAATGTGCGTTGATTGATTGAAATCGTGAAAAGAAAAAGAAGAGAAATCGACGATTTCGTACTTCTTGAGCTCACTACGGAACTATGCTTGGAATGCTTCTTGACAAAAGAGAAACGGGTAGAGAAGAGTTGAGAAAAGACTGCCAATTAGTTGGAGGATTATCGCCAACAACGGGGATCGAGCTTATATCTTTTTGTGACCACTGACAGATTGGTTTCTTTGTGTATACAAGTATACAAGTGTTTTTATACACTCTCTCAGATTGTGTGGTCCTTTTTTTTTTTTTTTTTGTTGTTGTTGTTTCTTTCGTTGTTGAAATTAGCTCCAAATCGATCACTTTTCTGACTACTGTGGTTAGAGATATGGAATACGAGTTCCCGTGGGAATTGTATTAGTTTATTGCATTAGCGCGATTAAACATGATTTCGCTTGTATTTTAAAATAAATCAATAAATAAAAATGAATAACTGAATCAATCTTAATAAAAGGAAAAATTTAGCATAAAAATCTAGAAAAGTCAGAGAACTAGCTAGACATTTAGTAGGCGTAAATGACAATGTATCTCACTCATTATGCATTCAAAATATGCATTTTGCTATTAGTTGACCTGCAATTAACAGCAATAATCAATCTCAAAATAAGAAATATTAAAATAAACAATTATTTGTTTATTAATTTCATACTTTAAAGTTTAAAAAAAAAAGTTATTTAAACTCACACTCTTGGAACTGTTTACTTCAATAATATAATAAAATTTCTGATATATTCTGTAAAATTTTCTTTAACATAAGTTTTGCAAATTGAATTGAACAAAATTACTGTTTGTTAAGTTCGGTTCTACAAACATAAGTTTTTAATTTTTGTTACGAACTTTGAGTCTACGAAGAGGAACAAAAATCTTGTTATCACATTGCAACAAATATTATAATTATAAATTAATTTTTATAAAATATGTGCGAAAGATGGAAAAAAATACAAAATGGTATGTCGCTTATTTCAATAATGAATCATGCATCGCTCTTGCAATTGTTATTGTAAGGGACTAATCGCTTTAAAAATTATTCTTGATATGGCAAGTGAATGAGTGAAACGATAAGTGAGTGAATAAATAATAATACTGAGGTTTTTAAAAGTTTTTTTGTTAATAAATTTTTAAAAAAAATTAAAAACTTCAAGGATAAAAAAGACATTAACTCTCATTTCTGTTGCCGTAATTCAAAGTCCAATAGTCACAGTTATTTATTTTTATTTTTTATTTTTTCTATATTTTTCATCATATTTTTTATTTATTTCATATATTATTTACAATTCTTATTTTGTTGAAGAAATACTGTTCAATAGTAATCGGTTGAATCACGATAGCAACAGTATATAATTTTTCACATAAACAATTTTAATTAAACGATTATTCAGGCCCTTCATTTAGAATAAAATAAATAAATAAATCAATAATAATAATAAAAAATAAATAAATAATAGTCTAAGTTACTTGCGTTAAAACTGTTAATTCTATATATATATATATATATATATATATATATATATATATATATATATATATATATATATATATATATATATATATATATATATATATATATATATACGCCAGATTTAGGTCATTATCTAAGTTAAATTAGAGAAATAGTTAATTCTTTTTTTTCTTCTTTTTTTTTTCAGTATCTACTTCTTTCAAACATCGTGATTTGAAACGTCATAGTAGCTAAATATTACGAAACCTATATTTTGAATTATTAATTATAATTGAATTGAATTATAATTGAATTGAATTATAATTTCTACTCAAAATCTAACATACCATAAGCGTTATATTACTTTTACAGCTGATTTTATAAATATTTCTTTCAGAATTGTCTTTCTATGAAGTGTTTGACCTTGAATATTTTCTTTTATCTTTGAGAAATCTCTTTAGTTTTCGGTCGCTTTCAAAATCATTTATTTTTATTCTAATAATTTTTTATAAAACATAGTTAAAAATAACTTTTTAATGACCAAGTAAAAATATCGTTGTTTTTTTTTTGTATATTCTTTTAATGATGATATTAAATAATAATTAAAAAATGCCACACATGAAAATATAAATAAAGAATGTATTATTTAATCTATAGTAATGGAGAATGACTGAGTGAAGCATCGACTCTACATTTATCGGAATTAGAAAAAATCTCCCCCATGACATCAGGATGAAGATTGATGTTTAAAAGTAGAATGAAGTCTGGATTTCATATTTTCATGTGTGGCATTTTTCCCAAGTTACTAATGTTTTATCTATTGTGGCTCAATAAATTTCTCCCTACCACATGCAAGGCCTTCCTTTACAAGTCCTGGGAAAAGTCCGTTTGCTAACTTTTGGTACTAAGTTATTTTTCATCTATTAATGATAAAAAGAAAAGAAACTTGCTTTTTGCAAAAATGCAAAATCTACCAAAAAGCTACTTCACATTATTTTATTATTTGGTAATAAAAATGCCCTTACTGCACATTAAAATTGAAAGAAAAATTAACTATTAATAGGGTGCTAAACCCCTTGTTCGCTAACGCTCATCAACCCCGATTACTGCTTCGCAATATTTGCTGTTTCTTGGCATAAAACGGTTGAAATTATTCAACTGAAAATATTATGTACTAAAAAGAACACTTATGCCTCCACTTCCCACGTCCAAATATTTCCCTTATGATACTATTAAGATCTAAAAGTGAACAGAAATTATTTTTCTGAGTAATCATTTCTTGAAATATCATTTAAAATTAAAAGTATATTGTTATAATAAATTAGGAGAGTTCAGAACTGTCATTTAATACTTTTGTCTACCAAATGGAACGCTTGTATTTTAAATAAAATTTTTGCATTCATCACATTGAGCACGAATCTCAGTTCTAAATTATTTAACGAATCTCTTTAACCGTCATTCAAAATAGTATATTCATGAAATTTGCACCAAACAATAATAATTGTAAAACTGTTAGTAATATCAGACACCGATTTAAATAACCTTATCTTAAAATGTAACGTAAAATTACATTATTCTAATAATAATAACAATCCTCTTAAACAGTTCATTTAGAAATCAAACAAAATCAAAAGCGTAATAATAACGGTACAGGTAATTTTAACCTTTAAATTAGGAAAACAAAAATATTTATAGGAAAACAATAACTTTATGACTTATATCAATTTTATGCTGATGACAACCTAACCAGTATAAAAATTAATTTGGGAAAACTGCATCCTGACATGGGATTTTTCCTGCCGATAAAAATGTATTAAGTGGAAAACTATGACACCATCATTAGATTTGTATATATAGTAAGATTCGCAATCGGTGGTACGCATATGAATGAATTTTTTTAATACAAAGTTTTGTTGCGTTAATTAGTTCATAATTTGTCTTTTATTAGAAAGTGATATCTATATATATATTTCTCTTACACGGCACCAAAAAAAAGCCTCATTACAACTTCCCGAATGGCAACGTTAGAAAATCGACCCATGATTGCATCTAAAAATTTCACATGCCAAATCTAGCTGAGGTGGCTCAACATATAGCGCTTTTAAAAACGGAAACAATAACCAGATTGAGCATTATCAGGTTGTTCAATTCAAAAAAAAAAATAAATAAAAAAATAAAAATAAACAACTTAAAAATAAAAATGCTGTTGCCAGCCATAGAATTTTTCTAAAGTTAACTTAGCAACATAAATTAAAATTATGATACCTGATCGCTTGACGTAACAAATCCTTCAATTCTATAAGTGCTGTATCGCCAAGTACAGGTTTAGAATTTTCTACAGTGAAAAGTTTTCGGAACTTCAGTATTCAAAAAAGTATACAAAAGCTAGATGTTAAGAACGTATCCAATGAGCGAGCAAAGCAATCCGAAATGAACTGCGAAAGCAGTTCCAGGGGTTGGTGAGCGCCAGCGAGCAGGGGGCGAAGCCTCCTAGTTTAAATATAAAATTTTATCGTATGATTCTGAAGTAGAGTACAAAATTAATGTCAACTGTCAGTCAATAAGCTACAACCAACATGACTAATATCTAACCAAACATACTTTTCAAAGTCAAATTATCCAAAAAGAATAATTTCAAGAATGAATAAATAATAAAATAGATAGTTTTAAACTATAAAAGAGTGCAGAGATCAGAAGTTTCAACTTTATCGTCTGAACTACGTATTGCCATCCAAAATCAAACGAAAAATATTGGATAAATGCTTGACAATGTTTGATTATGTGTGTGGTATTTAAAATCAATAATTCATTTTTAAATTTCTATTCATTTTATAAACAAAATTTCGAGAAAATGGGATTTCCGAAAGTATTCTTCAGAAAAAAATTTCGTGACGATTAAATAAGTAAAACAATTGAAGATGAAAGAGGGATAAGCCACATGTTTTTCATTAAATAGTTTTTTAGTATTGTTTTCCGATAGGTATATTACACATTTCTGGACTTTCCTTCAAGACAGTGCAGAAACATCGTATTGCCGACAGGGAACAAAAATGCTTTTAGAAAAAGCTGTTCTAAACAATTTCAAAATGTGGTTTATCGTCGTGCTTTCGATTATCTGTGGGGAAATTTGTCTAAACTTTTAGAGTGTCATACTAAAATGGATTTCGATGAAAATCTTAAGAAAAATTTAATAAGTCACCCTCGGCAGCCAGTCAAAAGGTGTTCCTAAATTTATAGTTTAGAGTTTTTCGGGATTGTTTAGAAATTTTCAACAATCAATGTAACGTAATTTACGAATATATTTTTTAATTTTTTTATGTAATTTTTTTTAAAAATATTAAAATGATAATAATAATGGAAGTAGAAGAATGTTCTAGAAACCTAGCAGCTTTTCTTTTTAACACTTGTTGGTGTTTCTTTCAAAACCAATTAGGAATCTGTGAGTAATGTAATAATTGTCTTTAAGAGACGATTTAAAACTCACCACTAATGGATTTGCCGTTTGTCTTTAGGGAAACACTTTTCAATTGATGCATTTTCTGCGAAGGGGATTTTCCGGCAGGCATTTCTAAGAACTGATTTCGAAGCGACTTTTTTTCTCCACATTTTTAATGGCTGACAAATACTGTTTCTGTTGCCAAGATAGATTTTAAAAGAAAGAATGGAAGAAGAGAAAAAAGCCACTTTCCTTTGTGTATTATACACTAGCTGAATACCGAACTGAATACTGATACCTGAATGCGGGGTAAAAAAATTAAACTTTCGATAAATCAAAGCTGAACAACTCTATGAAATTCTGTATAAAACTGAAAGACATATATATACTGATACAATTAATAAAAATGAAATAATTCCAATTTTTTTTATTTATTATCATTTCTTTTCCCATGTCGGTGGCTTTACGTTATTAGATTTTTAAAAAAAAGTTTTTAGTAGTTCATCCCATCAAAATTACTTATTCAATTATTAACTGTATTCAATATCTTCTAATATGATGATATTTCTCGAGGCCCAATCAGAATAGTTAAAATTTTCTACAATCAAATGAATTTTTCTGGTACTTACTTATACCTGTCGAAAGCTAGTAAAACACTTTTTTTTTTCACTGTATTTGTATAAAAAATGCACAGTATTGATACAGGTACCATGCATACCAACGTAACAGACGTTAGTATATTTGCTATTGATTAAAATTACACCATATCAAAAGAACCTATTACCAAAATTAACTAAGCACCATTAATTCCAATAGTAATATGGCTATTTTTTATGTTCCTCCTGACCTAATTAGTACTATTTCTCAATGAATTTAGTTTCTCAGTACGAAACTTATTTTTACTTCAATTAATTAAGCATCATTGACTTCAATAATAGTATGGCGATTTTTCACTTTTCTTCAAAATGATTTAATAACATTTCTAAATTATTTTGCAATTTAATGTACAAAGTTTATTTTTTATTTCAGCAATACCTACTAACAAAATTAATTAAGCTTCATTGGCATTAGAAATAGTATGGCGAGTTTTTGCTTTTCTCCTAGGCAAATTGGTACCTTTTGTCTATTAATTATGCTTTATAGCACATAGTTTATTTTTTATTTTTGCCGGTATCTATTACCAAATTAATTAGCATTATAGGCATAAGTAACAAAATGGTGATTTACTGTGCTTTTCCTAAATCAATTAATATCACTTTTCCGTTCATTTTTGTCTTTAGTACGTAGCTTTTTTTTTATTTCAATTAGTACCTTTTTATTTTATATTTTATAACCGTCGCTGAACAGCCGATCCAATTTTTTAAGTTTATGACTACTCATACTCATCTCCGTAGCCTTGTCATTTTGAACCTAATCCAGAAGACATGGGAACTCCTTCATAAAGTATTGGGAGAAATTCACCTTCGTGGGGGACTTTTTGATGGAACTAACCAGCATTACTTGTGTTATTCGGAGAGAAAAACCACGAAAACCTTTCATGGTTAACCTGACGTCAAGGGGACTTTAACCCATGATCCGGCAACCACTGAGGATATTTTTACGTCAGCACTGAATTTTAACAAAATTATTCCAATTTCATTGGCGTTTGTAATAGTATGTCGATATTTTTAACCTTTCTCCTAAAACGATTTATAACTATTTCACCCTTAATTTTGTTTTCCAGTACACAATTTATTTTTTTAATTCCAACTGCCTTTGATTTTTAAGTTATTTAGTTTTTAAAGAAATACATTTTAACAGCATAATTATAAACGAAATAAACACAAGGTTTCAAATGACTTGTTTGTGATGCAGTATGGTTATCACGCTCACTCGCTAGTCATTGAGTTCATCTCACGTGACAACTATCTAAAAACGTGCCATAAACTTCTTTTTTTTTTTTTTTTTTTTTACTACGTACTATAAGCCATACCTTTAAAATCACATGCAGTTTCATTTATATCTAATATCCCATTAAACTTAAACTACTGCAATAGGCAGCAATAATAGAAAACTGGTATAAGTTATTAAAATACAGTAGGAATCTCGAATTAACGTACTTTGATTTAACAAATTCTCCAATTCAACGAATATTGTTTCTGTTCCGACAAAAAGAGTGCTAAAATGCTCTCATTTAACGACTTTTTTAGCTTTGATTTAGCGAACAACAATCGCTGGAAAAAAATTCGCACATAAAACTAAGTTTGAATTTTTCGCTTTTGTTTTTATTGTAAAATTTTGAATACTTTACAATCTAATCCAAGTATGTAATTATATGTATGTATTTTTAAAAGCAAATAGCATTAAAGAATTAAGATCATTTTAAAGTTCATTTCCTAACGTATAATTTTTAAGCTCGTAGTAAACAATTTTTTTCACATCTCTATATCTAAGGGTATTTTGCAATTTTATACCTTTACAACAATTGATATCCCAATCAATTCGCTAAATCCAAGTCCAACTGTATAAAAAAGATTTATATTTTGACCGGAATATTAGTTATGAGGTACATTGTTGTGTTCAACGAAAGTTTTGAAAATATTAATTCTTCATATTCAGTTAAAAAAAATTCATAACGAACTTTTTATTGTTTATAAATATTTGAATTTTATATGATATTATTGACGAAGGAAGGCGGAAACTTGTAGTTAAACAAAACAAGTTTAACTATAACTTTATCCTGATTAAGTTGACAGTCTAGTACACCACGGGTAAACAGGTAGTATACCACGGGATACAACTTCTGCACCAGTGTTTTTTTTTTTTTTTCTGAAATATACTTCTTTTAAATTAAATAACTACCTACTAAAGCAAGATTAAATAAAGTGAACGAAAGCAACCAATCAATCAAGTTTCTCTAGTTAACTTTAAACATAAACAATAAAAAAATTTCCCCAAAAATTTTTGATAAAAGAAATGACTTTAAATTTCGTGAATAAGCATATTAATCATATAAGTTTAAAATACAAAGAAGACATTTAGAAAAAAAATATTTTTAACGAGAAGAAGACACATTTTTAATAAGTGAAATGAATTTTAAAAAGTATGTAAAAATTTAAAAAAAAAATTGAAACGCCGGAAAATAAAATAAAAATAAAGAAAAGATATTAATTCTCGTCTATTTAATATATAATTTTTATTATATGTTTTCGTAATATATATGTTTTCTTCGCATTTTTTAACTTATTTCATGGGTTCTATGTAATTGCAGCTTACACGCAGTAAATATAACTTATCATTATTATTTTTCTTAATTTTCTTCGTCAATCATCTCTCTGTACTTTTTTCTTCATTCTTTTGTCTTTTTATGGTGTTATATATATATATTTGAAGAAATTACTTTATTTCAATATAATATTCATAAACTCCATAGTTATCAACAATATGATTAATTAATTTTTTAATTACAAGTTAGAACAACAAAAGTTGTAGATAAAAATACAGTGATCGGACAATCTGGGAAATGATTTTCCATCTACTTAACTTTTATAAATTGTTTTTTACTATACTGTAAGAAAATCATTTTTATTGTTAAAAATCAGTAAAAAAAAAAAAAAAATGTCCGATTTCTCTACCTTTTGGAAAGGAAAAAAAAAAGTTTTTATTTTAATTTTTTTATTCTTACTATAAGAGTAACTAAACTTAAAAATCAAAAATAAATAAATAAAAAATAGAGAAACAAATGTGATAAAAAAAAAGTACAATTAGGGAAGAAGAAAAATAAGAAAGAAGAAAAGCCAGTTAACGTCACCTGCCAAAAATAAAGTAATCGACATTCCTAGGAACAAATCATATAAAAACTCTTTTTCCTTTTGAGATGAAGAGAGAGAGGGAGGGGGAGGTCCTTATCAGGGGTGTGCTTGGGATAGTCGCAAAAGAGTCCTGTCAACAGAACCAATAGGCTGTTTGAGGATCGTACACCCATAAATGCCGTCAGTTGTGAATCGAAATGGATGCCATAGACGGGTAGAACAGATTCCAAGGATCGATGTTCCATATTCTGGCAGCCGTACTGTGCCTGGCCGCTTTAGTCAATTCGGCCAGCAGTTGTGGACCGTTGAGAGGCGGCGGACGTCGTAGGCCACCGCGTAAATTAACACCTTTGGTTTTTAAACAGCATGTTCCAAACGTGAATGAATTTACGTTAGGTGCAAGTGGTCAGTCTGAAGGAAAATTGACCAGAGATCATCCAAAATTTAAAAGCGTTCTTGTTCCAAATTACAATTCGGATATTATATTTCGAGACGAAGAGGGAACTGGAGCCGATAGACTTATGACACAGGTAGGTGTCTTTTTTTAATTGTTTGTTTCTTACATATTCACTAAGAATAGAAGACTTACCCTATTAGCGTAAAATTCTTCAGATTAAAATTTTATTTTGTTATTGGTATTGCATTAAAATAATTCTTCATTATTTAAAAAATTTTTTTTAATTTAAATAGAAAAGAAGGGGAAATGAAAAAAGGTTTTTTTTCTTTTTTTGTTGGTTAAGCTCTGCGTTATTTTTAAAATTCTTTGTTAAAATCCTTTATTTAATTTCAATTTAGTATTCTGCAACTATGTTTTTATTCATTTGTAGAATATCTCCGTATTTTTTCCAAAATTTATCTAGCAGAGCTTACGAACTGTTTTCTTCTTCTTTTTCTCTCTAACCATAGGATTCTGCTGCTTATAATATTTACCATCTATAATGCAAACGCATCTTTTTATCTACAAATTGGATACTACAATATCATTAAATAAAATGAGCAAAAAAATAAATTTCAATATCTGTCCCAACAATATTTAATTTTACTTGGTTCATAACAGACTATTAAAATATTAACTCATAGACTTAAACCGTAATTTAGCAAATTTCGAATTAATTTTAATTTCTCAAGCTTTTAACGTTACAAAAGTGTTAATCATTTTCATAGTCTTACTATTTGGAAACCTGAAGTGATATTTTGTAAACACTATACTTATTGATTATTTCGTCATGTAGGAATATGTTTCATTTAAATGATGTGGGGTAAAATTCAGTCCTTTAAAAATATGGCAAATTTATATTATACCTAAACCACAAAATAAATTTGAAAACTGTTTCTGACACCTACGAACTAAAAATAATTTCTACTAATAATAGATTTATGTATCAATAGATAAAATACATGGGATTCACTCAAGCAATGTTAATATGAATTAGCTTTTAAAAAATTGCTTTGTTTCATACATTTATTCCAATAGACTCTTTGTTATATTCTGTGTAAATAAAATCTATTTACTTAAAATAAAAAGTTAAAATGAGACATTTCTTTAAACCTTGGCCTGGTCATATGCCAAATCTCAGTCGCCTAAAGTGCAAACGAAATGCGATCACAAATGGCTGTATTTTATATAAAAAATTATTGTATTAATAATTATTTCAACTGAAAAGAATAATAATAAAGCAAATATTTTATTTTAAATAAAATACAATTGTTAAATAAAGTTGTTACAAGTTCAGAAATTAAATAAAATTTCTCTAGGGAGCATCTAATTGAAAATATCACAAGATTATGATTTTTTTATAAATTATTTTAGAGTGCCAATAACACTTTTTGTTTGTGACTTATTTTTTAATTCAATTGTTTGATGCGTATTTTCTTCTGCATGAAACTACTCAATTTAAAATTTCGCGTGTATTGCGTGAAAGCAAAATGGTAAACTATATTTTAAAACTTTTCAATTAGCGTTTAATTTTATAATTATATATATATATATATATATATATATATATATATATATTCTCCCCAAATGTATTTATTTAATTAATTCAGAGAATTAATTAAATAAATACATTTGGAATTATTATTATTGGAGAATTATTCCCCTTCTATTTATTTAATTCAGAGAATTTCTTTATATAAATATATTTGGATACTGAGGACTCGTTAGTAACTTACGTAATGTGGCCTAGCATTTTATTTAACTTAAAAATCATTACAATGTATTTTTCCGTTTGTTTCATTCCATACCTGAAATTATAATTAACAAAGTTTTATTAATGCAATTGTCTTAAAAAAGACAACTCAACTTTAGTTTTTTTTTTTTTTTTTTTTGTTTTTTTTTTTTTTTTTTTGTTAAATGTTAAGTTAAAGAAACCCAACTTTAATTTTAAGAATGTAAACCAAAGGTCGGTGAGCAAAGAGAAATTGGCAACCAACATCTAAAGCCACTAAAACTTCAAATATTTATTACACTAATATTTTGAATGCGAATTTTTTGAATAGGTTTTATGGGGGAGTATAATATGATTTTGAAACAAATTAATTAAAAAAGTTTCAAGGTAGTTAGAAACGAGTCAAATCCCACATTTAAATAATGTTAATAAAAAGTCAGAATATAATAAGAAAGAATGTTAATATATTCAATGCACAGTTTATTGTTATAAACCATATGAACAATATTTCAATATGATGTCATAACTGTTATTCTTTATTCTAGCAGTATTTTGATATTGAAATGCTATATTCTGATAAGTTACATATTGTTAGGTTTTGATTTAATATAACTTGAATTAAAAATATATTTTAATTTCTGAAAAATCTCTTCATATAATTTTTCATACAGTTTGCATATACTTAAACAATTAATACGATTTTAAATAATTTTTTTTTCAAAATCACTCAAGAATTATTCTGGAAAATAAATTATACTTGTTAAAAAAATTCTTTAAAAGAGACTTGAGACGATAATTGGATAAACCTCCAATTAAACCTGTTTTGATGTTCATTATATGTGATTAGTCATATTTTGATAGCGTTTTTTTTTTTTTTTTTTTTTTTTTTTTTTTATGTTAAATAAAAATTATCGATATACTACTTTTTACATACATATGCAGTATATTTGGAGCCTATTGCATAACTCTTCGGCATTTTAGTTTTGTGCTAAATACATTTATCAGTGGTAGAAACGAAAGCCGAAATATTAAAAAAAAAACAAATAAAATTCTTTTAAGTACTCGAATGATTGAGATTTCTCTATCTGAACTTTAACATTTAAAATATCTATAAATAGTTATATTGAAAAAGCTCTTTTAATTCCAAATCATGAAAATAATAGTACTTTGCTCTCACTGGAAAAGATATTTTTTGCAGATACGGAAATTCATAATAAATCTGCACCATAATACTGGTACATATTACCAGAATTCCTACCAAGTGTCATCTGTACGGTTTCCTTAAGCAAGTAATTACCCTTTAACCAATCACTTTGGTTTTTAATTCATAGCTTATTTTTTAAATTCAATTAATATATGTTATCAACACTAAATAAGTATCATTAACGCCAATAATAGTATGGCATTTTTTTACAGTTTCTCCAAAACGAATACGTACTTTTACTCCATTAACTTTGTTTTTAGTATAAAGTTTATTTCTTTAATTTCAATATGTATCTATTAACTAAATCAATTACTGATTTCTTACGCTTCTTTTAAAGAATTGGTATTATTTTCCCCCTAATTTTGCCATTCAACACACGGCTAATTATATTTTCATTTCAATTGCGGTTGATTTTTAATTGTTTACTTTTATATAAACACATTTTAAAATACTCAGTAAAACAAAATAGAAAACTTAATGAATGATAACTTGGCAACGTAGTCTTTCCATGTTAACGTCTTTGAATTTTTCTGACATAGCGAATGAGAAATAACTAAAATAGAACTCTCTCTCTCTTTATATATATATATATATATATATATATATATATATATATATATATATATATATATATATATATATATATATATATATATATATATATATATATATATATATATATATATATATATATATATATATATATATATATATATATATATAATATTTTTAATAAAATTAATTTATTCAATTTAAAGCTGTGTATATTTTTTAGAAGAGAAATTTTTATATTTATAGTTAAATAAGTACATAATCAGTTTTTCATTTTGAGTAAAATTGGAATAATTACGTTGAGAAAAGCAACATCTGTTATCACAATTGTGTAAATATTTTGGAAGGGGTTTTTTGTAGTCTTAACCGATAATACTGTTCGATTTCTAAGAAGCTGACCTTTTATCTTGATTGTTGTCCAATACCTGAAAATTCTAAAACAAAAGGTTTCCTGTATTTAAGGTATACTTCAATCGTTTGATTAGAATTTTCTAGAGTTCCGAGGAAATAATGATAATAATAATAATAATAATATATATATATATATATATATATATATATATATATATATATATATATATATATATATATATATATATATATATATATATATATATATATATATATATATATGTATGTATATATATATATATTATACGAGTTAAAAAGTAATAATTTATATGAAATCGGTAAATTTTTAATATCGTTTGTAACAATGAGTACATTTTGAATGCAAAAGATTCCATTCATATTAGGTTAATATTTAAAAAAAACATATGCATAATGCTTATCTAAAAATTCATAAAATTACATTAAAAAAAAAAACTCGAAAAAGAAAAATCTTATCGGATTGATTATGAAGTATTAACTTTCAAACTAACTATTCAATTTTAGAATATTTCTCTATTTTCAGCATCTTTGTAGTTTTGTAAACACTGTATTTTAATACCATAGCCAATCGCCATAACTAATTATAATATCTTTAATTAGATTCCCAATTATAATTAACCATTATATAATTTTTGGTTTTAGAGAAAAACATATATATTAAAAATAAAAAAAATCTTGATCTGATTCTAAAGAAGCTTTATCTTTTAATATTTTGGTCTTCTATTCTTTGAAATAAACTGTAAAGAACTTCATAAAAAATTTTGGTAAAAATATCAGGATGCCAGTCCAATAAAATTTAATGGAACAAAAATTCTGATAAATCAATTTATTTAAATAAATACTACTATAAAAATTGTATCCCAAAAATGGATTTTATAGTAAAATACGTTTGAAGGATGCAACACACATTTTGCCCTTTTAAAATCTCTTCATTTTATCTAAAGTTACAAATTTCTTAAAGTTTTCTTTTCCAGTTTTAGAAAAATCTTCTTAACTTATAAAATTATTCTTTTGACTATTTTGTCTATGTGAGTAAAAATCAAAACAAAAAATGTACTTCCTGGAGAAAAAGCTTGCAAAATTACCGTACTGTTTATAATTTTGGTTAATAAAACTAAAATATACTATATTTAAACAATTTATTTGATAATTTTTCCGTTCATATGGTAACGGTTTTCCGGAAATTCTGATTTTTCAAAATTATAAGTCTTATGACTATCTATCTAGTAAAAAATAAAAAAACTGGAAAATTATACTCAATCGAACATTTCGTTTTTATACCATGCTCAATTGAATTATAGTGAAGTTACGACATTTTACCACATTTACCAAATTTTATATTATATTATAAGACCATATTTTATTGTTAATTTTACCGAAATCATTACCAAAGCGCTCCGTTAATTGCTTATTAATGTTCCTATAAGAGCCAGAAACACGGTACATTTCACCATATTCTGGTAGTTTTGACCGTACATTTTATTCTCATTGTGTGTATGATTCATGCTTATATATCATACGAATCAAAATTGTAAAAGTATCAAAAGAAAACGTTTCTTCCACGCAACAAAGAAGATAAGTGATGAAAAGAAATTTATGAGATTTTTATGATGCACAAATGAAAGATAAGCAATGAATGTTGTCAACAGAGGAATTTGCGGTCTTTTCTTATGATTAATTGCGGATATTAAAAAGTTAAAAACCTTTTTTTTTTTTTTTTTTTAAGCAATAATTACTTAAAGCACTTGTTATATACAGTATCATAAGTTAATGAAATTTAAGTAAATTTTTAAAAAAATCTAGTTGGAAAAAAGTACATAACAGAAATAGTCTTTGTCAAAATTTTTATAATTTATTTTGAACTAAGGTTTATATTATTTTCGAAGAAATGATCATTTCTGTATCTTTTTTTCTATCTTATATACAACTTTAGTTCATATTATTTTCATATTCTTATTGTTATATATAATCATAAATTACTGGAATTTAAGTGGATTTTTTTTTTTATTAAAAAAAATTACATCTAGATGGGGGGGGGGAATATAAAAGAAAGAGTCTTTAATAAAAGTTTTATAATTTATTTTGATCTAAGGTTCGAGTTATTTTCGAAGAATTGTTCAATCGAGTATTTTTTTTTAAACTTTATAATATCTTATACACAACTTTGGTTCCTATTATTTTCAAAGTGGTGGATAACATTCATTAAATAGTGAAACAATATTAATTACTGAAAACAAAATTTGGTTACAATTCTGTTAAACATATTGCATATACTCAATGTAAATAAATAGAAAGGGAAGAAAAAAGAAAATACCTTTTGAAAAGAAAAACATTTGATACAATATCAAACAACTGATGTCTGAGGGGAAAAAAAAAGAAAGAAAAAGAAAAGCTCACATAGGGGAGAAGAACATCAGCTAATCAATCAAGTGAAACAAAACACTTTTCTTTTGCACATTCTTTTTTCTTCTTTTATTAGATACATTTTTCTATCTGTTTCTCTCATTTTAGTTTTCAACTGAGATGTGTATTTCCTTTCATTCGCCCCCCCCCCCTATCTTATTAGAAAACCTTTTCAATTGCTTAACAATCATATATTCTTTGTCAAATGCTGGTATTCTCTTTAAAATATGTTAAAATGATAAATGACTTGAGTGCTGGGCTAGATGAAATCACTATATATTTTAATAAAATAGATGTTACTGAAAATAAAATCGATTTCAGTTAAAGTGGTATTATTATTTAATTTTTTTAATCGAAATTCACCCTGTTTTATACGGATTAAATGGAAAAGGGAAATGTTATTTCTAATTCTGATACATTTCTGCTATTTTCCTGGAAATTTACTCTTAAAACAAATTTCTAAAACGGGCTATTATTTTTAAACTGAACAAATTATTACGAGCCTATAAAACATTCTTTCTAAATATTCCATAAATAATAACTGAGGTTACTGGAATATAAATTTGACGATAGTTCGATAAAAATTTCGTTAAAAGAAAACCATAAAGTTGTCTATTCCAAAAAATATTTAATTAAGGATGAGTTCAAATTTGTCTTTTAACATTTTGTTGATTGTTTCTTGATGTTTTAACATGTTACCTAAGAATTGTTCAAATATCTTACGAAAAGTTAAAAAGAAATCGTTCTTTGATTATTAACCTAGAAAATCTAGAGAAAGTGCTAAAGTTGACTTTATTTTGTTTGTTCTATTCTGCATTTCAAGTAAGTGTTCGTCAAAATGCTTGTATGAATTTTTAATATTTAAAGGCCACGTGTCGTTCAGATATCTTATGACCTGTCGTTCAGATATCTTATGACCTCTTAGTCGCTCTACAATTCAGTATAGAATTTTTTTTAGATTAATATATATTTTTTTACGCCTAAAACACTTAAGGAAATTGATTTAAAAGAAAGTAATTGCCATAACTTCTGATCTTTTCCAAAATTAAGAAAAATATACACTAACAAACATTGTAGGTTGCTTTTTTTTTCTTCCTCAATAAGATTTTTGATAAGATAATTTCAAAACTTTTTAAGGAATTGGATTCCCAGGAGTCCCCCACTCTTTCTTTTCGTGAAAAAGAAGTAATTAATATTTTTATAAGTGATGGAAGTTTAAAAAAATTTAAATCAAGTTACTGCATTGTTACTTTTTAATCAATCAGTATCTATAATTAGATCAAGTTAATGCATTATTATTTTTCAATCAATCAGTGTCCGTGGTTAGATTAAGTTACTGAATTATTATTTTTATTCAATCAATATCTATGGTTGTATCAAGTTATATATATATATATATATATATATATATATATATATATATATATATATATATATATATATATATATATACTGTTCAAATACAAAACATGGTGTGAATCGAATATATATATATATATATATATATATATATATATATATTCGATTCACACCATGTTTTGTATTTGAACAGTTGTTCACTTATCAGTACTCTGGGGGTCTATCCTTGTACCCGTGTGTTGGGGCGGAACAGGGTAAAGCTTATATATGTATAAGTTTTTTTGACAAAATTACTACGGATAATTACTTTTGTTCAAAATATGTAATCACGATGTACTTTTTCGATTAGTGTATTATCTGTATGGATATCCTAAATGATGGTTTGTAATAGTGTTCGAAGTAAATATTATATTTTGAAAATGATCACTTTCATATATGTGTGTGTGTGTCTATTAATCAGGAAATGATTCATTCCCTACAAGGCCTGGGAATTAAAGTATTTTTTCCTCCTCTTAAATGTATGGTCATAAATTTCAAAAAACAAATTATCAACCTGGCTGAATGATCTAGTTTATTTCATTTAATCTCTTAATTTCTCATTAACTGACATTTGTTTTAAGAAAGGGAGGGAGAAAAAAACTATTCTGTTCTGAAAAGTTAGTTTTTCCGCATTGAATGGATTCTGATTTAATTTTATTTCATAACCGTTTTTGAACAGCCGACCCATTGTTGGGTCTACTAATGTTCAACTCCGTACCCTTGTTATTTTGAACCCAATCCAGGAACTTCTGGAAAAGGGAACTTCTGGATCAAATGTTGGAAGAAATTTGCCTTCGGGGAGAACTTTTTCATGGAACTCCCCCGCATTTGCATTACATAGAGATGAAAACCTCCCACGGTTAGCCTGACGGCAAGGGAATTTTAAACTATGATCCGTCTACCACTGAGGATATTTCACGTCAGCACTGTGGTAGGTGCAAGCCGGATGCTGAAGTTTTGTGCATGATCACGTAGTGAGGATCGATATCCATTTATTGATTATTGAATTTTTGTTCAACCCATGATGTACGAACAGGTATTGAGCTAGTAATAAATAAAGAAACAATTGAAATTACTTTTATTAATTGTGTTTGTATATGTCTTTCTGCTTTGTGCATGACTTCGTAGTATGACTTTTTTTATTCATCCCCCATTGGCAGAGCGCGCATTCATCCATAAGATCAGCTTTTATTCTCTTCTGTAAGGAGCTTTGCTTGAAATCTATTCTTTCTCTCTAAAGCATGAAAATGACAAAATGGCAAATAGGTGGGGGGAATGATTCTTTTGTGGCGCTAACGTTTGAGTGAAGAAGACGGTAATTATTGAGGTGGGGGATATCGACGCCGTCAACAGGTAAATCACAATAGGAACAAAATGACCCTCAGACATTTATCGTCCCCCTCACACCTGTTTTGTGACTTTAAATAAACACCTCCAGCATTACCTGTCAGTCACCATGAAATTGGGGAATTTAGGAGTCGCCATTTAAATAATTAGGAGGCGTGAAAAGGTTCTTTGAATTAGGAGACTATTATTATTTTTTATGTGATTTTCCCCCTTCTTTTTAAATACTACATTCGAAAAATGTTTCTATCACAAATCATTTCATTTTAATGGTGAAATAAAGTTATACAGCAACCTAAATTGCTTTTATTTTTATAATTGTGTGTATATAGTAAGTAATTGATTATTTCATTGCTAGTCTGCATTTAAGAAATGGGTTGCTAAATTCATATCCACCTTAAATCATTCTAACCTGGAAAGTATTAAGTAATTATAAAGCAATCGAAAACGAATGTTATTTAAAATATAAAAAAAAAAAAAAAAAAGAAATGCAGTATTTTAACTGTTATTAGCACAATAATTAATTTTCTTTATTTATTCTTTTATGTTTAATAAACGCATAAATGATGAATGAAATCTTGCGACATATCTTCGCTATGCTTTTAATCCAATACAGTTTCAACTTTGCCGAAGTAGATGTTTTTATTGACTTAATATAAACTCAACTTGTTTTGCGGCAAATAAATAAATATAATTATATATTTCTTTGAATTTAGTTTTCTTATCTTTCGAACGAAAAATGTGGATTTAATTGTGGATAACCTAATTTCTCTAATTTCAGTTTTCAACTGAAACTATTTTTCTCGTGCCAGTTAAGTTCATCCGCTAAATCCGGCTGTGATTTAATAAGAGCTATATATTAAGATTTGAATCGTTTCGAGATGATTAAGCTTATGAAATTAGAGACTCACCTGGGTGATAGATCAACAGTTCGGGAATTGTACAATTTCAAAACGAATCGCGTACAGTGGTCACTCTTTAAATCATATCAGTGCGATTTAGTATGCCACAGCAACTTCGTAGATAAGGTGTTTTCCAATCAATATTTTGCTAACAAAATAAATAAAATATATGTACAACACAATAAATAGCCTGAAATTAACATTAGTTCTGAATCCAGCCGGCTGAAGACTCCCGCGTAGTAAATGGGTACTGGTGCACGCTAAATATTTGGGGCACTCCATGCTCCCATAACAAATTATACCTCTGGGTGTACTGAATTGGAGATGGATCGATCTCTGGTTCAGTTCAAAATTACGATGCGTTGATGAATGAATGGATGTATGAATAGGTACACCCTATAAACGGGTGTGAAAGAAGTCGAATTCTTGGCCATAGATGGCGCCACTGGAAAACAGCAACAACAGAATGTTTGGGGGGAAGAAAAAAAAACATTGAAACCGTGCAAAACTGATCTACTTCAATTATACTTATCTGCACGAAGGCAAATTTCTTCCTATACTTGATCCAGGCGTTCCGATTTCTACTAGATTGGGTTCAAAATTAGGGCTAAAGAGTATTCGTTTCAAGAGTACTCAAAAAATTGGATCGGATGTTCAACGACTTTTATAAAATAAGATCTTTGGTAGCGTAATAAATTGTCTGCTCAATTAAATTAGCATATTTTGGTTAGTTCTTTGAAACACCACTGTGGCACATGAAAATATGATCATTCAGTCAAAAATTACTGCATACAGCTTACTGCGTGCTATTAATTCTTTTATACATTGATATTGAAATAACATAAACCAATTACTTGGGTTTGGATAAATATTTAAGCTTCTAAACACCTATAGATCAAATTACAGGGATACAGGATTAGTAGTTGTAAACTCATCCGTTGTTCAACGACGGTTCTACAATAAAATGAAAACTATAACATTTTTAATGCGATGTTATTTTAATTCAGACAGGTAATGCAACAGGTGAATTTTGATTCAGAGTAATAATTTTTTGACATTCTCCATTCGTGATGATTCCATCTTAAATCTATTTGGGTTTTCGGAGTTGTTTAAAAAAAATGCTCCCCCGTAAATTTTTTTGTGTTGTTCAACATCGAATTCGGAGAGATATTACAACCATATTTTTACAGTGCACTTACAGTTCCACTATCCGAAAAATTTCCCACGTTCAAAAGAAAATCCAGCTTGAGTGCAATAAAAACAACAACAAAAAAGTGCGGAAGGGGATTCTTGGTGTCAAAATGTTATGACATTTCGTCATAATATTTTGAGCATCCTTTTTCAAACATTTTTTTTCCCCCTCCAATACTTCAAAATTCTTTTTAAGAGATCAAAGAAACTTATTCCCCCGAACATTCGGAACCTCTCTTCAAACCACGTGATATCTCAATGGATCGTCCAATAATAAGGGAGTCGTCAAGATTTGACACTGAGAGAGTGACTCGTTCACTTATATGCATTTTAGAAAAAAAGAGAGGAGCTACGTCATCTTTTTGGTGGCACCACAAATTCCCACGGGATCATTATATATATATATATATATATATATATATATATATATATATATATATATATATATATATATATATATATATATATATATATATATATATATATATATATATATATATATATATATATATATATATATATATATATATATATATATGGGTGATTCTTTGGAATCATGACAATTCGGAAAAAAAAATTCTTCAAACTTAAAGTCTTCAAAGTAATCTAATTTTTTTTGTATATTTATTTAGTTACCTTTATTAATATCTTACAGACAGCAGTGTAAATTATTGTAATTTGCTCATGGGGAAAAAAAAAAGTAGAAATTCACCAAATTTTGAATGCCAGGAAAATAACTTACAAGTTAAGAAAACAGTCATTTTAAGCTAATAGTAAGTAACTAAAAAAAGACATAGTTGAGAAGTTAATTTTAACTTTTTATGTAAATAAATTCCAAAAATAATTATTGTGAACAATTTAAACAAATTAGTTAAGTATAATGAAAGTGAGAGAGTAACGCAGGCAATGAGATAGTTTTTAATTTTACTACACTTTAATTTGCAAAGAAAGAAACAGTTAAAACAAAGAAAACAAAAAAAAAAATTGTAAAATTTCATCGATTTTGAAGCTTTAAGAGGAAGAAAAATGCCTGGAAGATATAGGGATGGGAGCACACATTTTTGAATTTGTGATATTCTAAGAAATTTTGACACAGTTTTTTTCCCGGGCCACTTAAAGTGATTAGAAGCCTGTTTGCCAGCACGAATAATAAAGTTAACTTTAATATCATTATGAATAACTTCAAAAACTTCTCCTACAATGAAAATCATAATCTTAGGAATTTTTTATTTAATTTTATAAAAATTTACATTAAAATTAATTTTATAATAATTAACATCGGAAATTTTTTTATAATACTATTTAAATTTAAAATATTTCAAATCATTTTATTTAACACCTTTATTACATTCCATAATTTATACTCCCATGTAGCGTTTAAAGACTATGATAGAATTAAATTGTACAGTGATGTTCTTAGTTTATCTTTTATATTTTTAACTATCTGCGTTTTGAAAGAAAAAAATATTACCTAACGCCCTTGAGTTAGATGGACCATAATTTGTTTAAATTAATTCGTTTGTCCACTATAGAAAGAATCAAAAATGTTTTTGTTGTTGATATGTACAGAATAAAATTGTGTATAATAATCAATCATTGAATAAATAAATAACTTTAATTACATAGGAGCATATTACAATCTTTCATAAACTGGGTATTTGCTTTCCCTCTCTGTACATTATAGTGTTTAAAAAATTTTCTTATAACTGTGTTAATGTCCTGGAATTTATAAGCCAGGAAAATTACAGCCAAGATAATGACAATTTCGCCATTTTACAGTATTTAACGTTACTTTAATTTAACATTTTGGCCTAAGACGTTTACTTTCCACAGGAAACATCAGGATTTCTTGAAATAACTAAAGTAAATGTAAATAGCCTATGTTATTAATGATTTCAAGAAGACAGGAAAATGACAACATAGAAACCTACTCACCTTTGAAATATATTTTGACTCAGAAAGTTGGTTCTTTATTCATACAATTAGAAATGTTCTGATAGGATGGTATTCTAATTAATCTATTAATATAAGATATATATATAAGATATATATATATAT
Source organism: Parasteatoda lunata (assembly GCA_949128135.1). NCBI lineage: Eukaryota > Metazoa > Arthropoda > Arachnida > Araneae > Theridiidae > Parasteatoda > Parasteatoda lunata. The sequence continues at coordinate 111,471,990 of OX421973.1, forward strand.
ATATATATATATATATATATATATATATATATATATATATATATACTTGCCAAATCTCTATTAGCGATTTTAAAGGTATGCCAGCGATTTTCATCTTTCAAAATGTTGAATTCAAATTAAATGAAATATGACTTAATTATCACGCCTTCGTGAAGTTCATTTGGAACTGTTTTGATGTGCAATGGTAACCATCCCGCTCTTTGGAAAACCGAAAAATGCTGAATGATCCACCTTCGAAACCATTGCTTGTTAAAACTGTGAGGCAACCTTATTTTGATATATTAACATTATTATGGCAATAAAGATATTTCAATTTTTAAGTTTCAATATTTTTTTATTCATGTTTCTTACTAAATCTGTTATCATTTTAAAAACTGTTCATATTTTTCATGAACTTAAATAGTGTCTCGCAATATATTTTGCCTAGTTTCCCTTTTTATAGTAACGCCGATTTTTTTCCCTTCAACCATCTGTTTTTTATTTGAGTTTAAAAACAATTTTTTGAGAGAAAAATAATTGTTCTTAAAGTAAACAATTTAATAACTAATTAAAATTGTAAGAATTTCAAAACTGAATAAATTAAACGAAAACGGAAGTATTCTAGAATGCATAAAAAAGTCTTCTTTTTTCGCTCTTATAATTAAATTAGCATCTGAGAAATTTAGATGGATCTAAAAATTTTGAATCGATTAGCTAAGAGAACCTTTAATGATCTCAGTTTTGGACTTCGAGATAATTCTTTCTAAATAGATAAATATTTTTTTAACTCTAAATACTTTTCAAAAAATAAAGACTTTTGAGAAATATTGGTTGATAACTTGAATGGGTCTTTTAATACGTTTTTAGATTTTTTAAAGTTTCCTTTTATTTGTCAAGAACTGAGTTGTATGGAACTTGAAAATTCTCTTTAACATTCATTAAGCAAACGCAAAGATATATTTTTCGAAAACCTAGAATAAGATGTGCAAAATTCTGAAACTGCTTTTCTAAAAATACTGAATCGGTATGATTTTATCAGAAAGCACATTCTATGAACTGTTCGACCTTGTATTTTACGCAAGAGTAGATTCACCATAATTTTATTTGTGAAAACCCAATAATGATGATTAAAAGCTCGTTCATTCCCGACTAACTTTTTAGGAGATACTGAGCATACCAACACTTAATATATACCTGCCATGGCCGGTCAAATGACCGGACTTTATGTTTCTTGATTGAAAGTATGAAATATGGATATTATGAAGGACAAAAAAAAACTTTATTATAATTAAAAAAAATTATATATTGCTAATTTCTTTGTATTGCAAAAGAATAAGAATTTTAAATTCATTGCTCAACGCATAGACAGGGTGTTTCCATTGTACATTTTACGCAAACATATTTCTGCCAGTTATTATTATTTTTATAATTATTCTTATAATTAATATTGTTTCTTCTAAGAACTCGTGCTGTCTTGATTGTTTCGACATTTTGTTTTGGGTAAAAATTAACAGTAAGTTGTAAATGAAGTAAAGCTATCAAAATAAAATATAAGCTTCTTATCAAAACATTTAGTTTTTTGTCCCTTTTTCTGACACAAAAATGCCAATCTAAAATTTTAGGTACTTTCCTGAAATTTGAATTCACAGTTATTCTAATTGAACCATTTACACAACAGTCTTTGCAGAAATGTGCAACTCATCGAATGCAATACGTTGAACACGCATTCCATCGTCATTCCTGATCCGATCACCTTATAAAGCAATAAATTGTTCTCCCGGTCAAACGACCGGCTGGGGTAGAAAATACGACAGGTATTATTCGAAACAAACAAAATACAAAATAATAATAATAATGGAAAATTAGCTGTATATAACTGTTGGAAAAATTCATTAAGTCAAATATTGTGCAAAAACAAGATGATAAGCGCATTTTCGATGCATAAGTTCTTAAACGGTCATTTGACCGGTTATGGTATGTTTAGTGTTAAATGCTCATTTATTCCAGCCAAACTTTTTAAGAGATATTAAATATTATTGAACTACGCTACCTTAGGCAATAAAATTATTCGCGTAAAATGTTAGATTCTGAGGGGAAAAAAAAGGAACTTTTAATATCTTTTTATTTATTTTATCCATTGACTGAATGTAGAGGTCATAATGCCAAACACAATTAAATCCAAAAAAGTATTTTAGAAAGGGGGGGCGAGTATGGTGGCCACCTTTCAGCGTGTTGTCATCTTAAACATTTCAGTTGAAGACAAGGAATTCATTTTCCAAATTCCATGGAGAACAAAAAACTTCTTTGTTGTTGAAGAAGGCAACCGGTTTATTATGTTAAAATGGATTGCTTCCATAGCAGTAGTCTGAGCCAAATAATAGGTGCAACAGAATAAAATGAATTGGGTCGAGATTCACTTTCGTCTCCTTTTTAAAATTTTTTTTTTTTTTTTACAAATAATGATTGCTTTCAAAAACACAGAGGATACATTGCGGTTGTTGTTCTTAATGGCAAACAAAACTGTATCAAAACAATTCTTACAGTAACATTTTCTGAAAAGTACCTTTTGCACTTTAGTCTTTTTTCTTTTCTTTTTTTTTTTCAAAAATTTTTGCTGAGTGCATTTGTTTCTACATTAGTTTATATATGAAAAAAAAAAAAAAAAAATTCACCCCTATCTTGATTGGTCAACTTGAAGCAAAAGTAAATTTTGAAAAGCCTAAAATCAAGGGCATTACACTGCAGAGGATCAAAATTGTGATGTCGGATCATTCTCAGGAATCTTGTCCTGACCATCGCGAATGCGCATCGCGTGAATAAAGTAAACTACGCTTTCCAGTTATAATTATTGAAAATCGTGACGCATTTTTATGCCTCTTTTCAATAAAATTTAGGATTATTCTGAGAAAAATTAGTTTAACAGCGAACCATAAAATTCAGTCAATATAGCTTTAAATAATCCATTCAAGTAGTAAGGTTCAATTTACACAGATCAAATCGGCTCTGTAGTAAGAGTGCAACACATTTTGAAATTTCAACAAAATTTCTAAAGCTGAAAAGATCGCAAATTTTTCAATTCTTTTATGCTCATTTGTTCTCTTTTTTTTTTATTAATAACGTAATTTATACCTCGTGTAGTATTAAAAATAAATTATGATTATTTCAATAATATTGAGACGCAAGTTCCAGCATTTTTTAATGCTTTTTCCAGCATTTTTGAATGCATTCATTGTCAGAAATTTCTCGGAAAAAATGGCTAAATAACAATCTATTTAATTGCTATTTTACCATATTTAAACAAATCAGTCAAATAACCATAAATAAGATGATAATCAGACTATTAACTGTGCGAAAAATTGCTTATGAACTATTTTTACTTAAAACGGTTAAATAACCAGAATTTTATGGCACCCACTAAGCCCAATTATTGAAGCAACATAGTTTCTTGCAACAGTGTAGATATTGTAGCCGAGAGGACTAATGTGTAAAATCTCATGCCCACAGAACGGGGTTTCAAATCCCAGCTCCCTTTAACACATGAAGAGTTTCCGGTACCTAACGAGAGGTCCAATTCAATTTCTTTTTTTACGGTGTTGAGTCATAGTATCTGTAAATGATTATAAAAAACCTTATAGTTTAGTATTCATGATTTTATAATAGTTGTAAATGGTTTCAAAGCCGTAAAGGTGATAAATAACGTAAACATTGAATCTGATTGAGAGACTGCTGCCGGTATTTAAGAATAACCGTAATTTTAGAATAAAACCATAATTTTAGCATATTTTTATGAATGAATTTTATAATAATTTTAGAATAAAATTTTAACAGTATATCTGGGCATTACATTGCCTCGAATTTTTGAGTTCCATCCCTCTTAAAAAGAAATTCTTTTTTTCTATCCTTTTCAAAATGGAATCATTTCAGAAACCTTAAAACAAAAATTATGAACACAAGTCAAAAATTGAACCGAAATGTATAAGAAGAAGATTTTTTTTAAAATAGAACACAACACAAATAAATCTTTCAAAACTACATGTCTTAAACGTCTTTCAAAGAATCTTCTTTCCGCTTTGATAATGACTTTATGATGTAACAGTTCTTTCATGACACATAAAAACAAGCAAACCTGAACAAGAATTTAGCTGAAAATTCAAGATGGTGGAGAAGAACGTTTCTTAAAATAGAACTTCCCCTCAATGAATAATGACAGATCTTGATTTACTTTAAAATCTCGAAAAAAATTTCACGGCTTACATTGAATATATATATACTATGATGTGTCCAATATATCGTCCTATCATATGTCCTTACCTATGAAAAACGTAAAACTTATGATATGTCTGTATGAGGTATTCAGTACAGCAGCTGTTCATCAAGAAATTAAACATTCTTGTATCATGTAAATATATTTTTTTGAAAGGCTATCCTTGCAACAATGTTAAAGAAACGATCCGTAGTTTAAACGCAATTTTGTGAGATTACCATAAAGATCAAAAAAATGCACAATTAGTAAGCTGTCCATGAAAAATTTAAGATAAGATGGTAAAATCCAGTTTCTCAATGAATCCTCTCATATTTTTTCTTTTTTTCAGAACTTTTTTTTTTTCCCCTGTTACTATGTCTAGATCTCAAAAGGAATACTACTGTAATTTATATGTTAATTCCTCCCTTTAAATTAGACGCTAATTTCAAATTCAATTTTCAAAGATAGTTTATTCATTTTTTGGCGATGCCGTGCATTTTATAAATCTTCAAATTACTAATATAGCAAAGTTTGTAAATTAAACATTTTGACGTGTGATATCGATCGCGAAAGTTGTCTTTCTATTGTTTTATCAGCCAATATGAAAAATTATATTCGATTTTTAACTACTTTCGCAATATTTCAAAAATTATAAAAGAGAGTGTATTAAAGTGCTATAAAGTGTTATTAAGTATATATATATATATATATATATATATATATATATATATATATATATATATATATATATATATATATATATATATATATATATATATATATATATATATATATATATATATATATACATATATATATATATATATACTAGTTCAATATTTATTGGGAAATTGAGAAATCGCGCATTAATTCTCTCAATCTTTCAACAAAACAGTATTTTTTTTAAAAATTACCATATTTGAATTTTAAATATTATTGTAAATTTGCTGCGCCTTTAAGATTTAAAGAGGAATATGTAATTAAATACTAAATAACACCTTATACTGAACCTAACACAATATTAAAAGGCCCTTATGGAAATGGTTTAACAAATTTTATTTTTATTATGACGAGGTAACACTTTTTTGGATAAAAACTGTCATTATTTCTACAAAACTAGTAAAGAAAAAAAAAAAAAAAACTATCTTACGGTACTAAATCAACAAGAACTCTGATTACACAAAGAAAGAAATATCTCATATATTTTTAATCGAATACCTTACTTCCCCCCCCCCTCAGAATAAATTTCAAGAATTCTAGATGCGTTATTTATTTTTCTCTTCTTTCAACACAACTTAAAGACTCAGCAATTTCAAATTTCCAATTAATGCCAGGTATGAAAATTATACATACCGCAGACCTGGATTCTATATCATTCAAAAGAAACTAAATTAGCCGACAAATCGTAAATATGTTCCGCTAAAAACCAATTCATATGAATACTATTTCTACCGACATTCCATTACAATAAACTAAAATAAATTGAATATAAAATTTAGTTCAAAAAAGTCTAATCTAGGCGGAAGTTTTCGTTATATTTACTAAAGTTTTCCACTTGCTACGGTTTAACATGAATGTGCTTCCTTTTAGTATTACGGTGTTGTTCAACGTTAAACTCAGGGCCAGGTTGGTAGGGCGTTGGACTCATGTTCGTGAGAATGGGAGTTCAAACCTAACTGGCCGAAAAATCACCTTGTACTAAATGGTGACTGGTGCACGTTAGATTTGTCTTAGTCACAAAGTTCCCCAAGTTCCAATAACAAATCAACACCTCTGGGTGTACTGATCCGTAAGTTCTCGTCTTCTGGATTGGATTCAAAATTACAAGGCTTCGGAGTTGAACAATTTTGAGTCGTAAACTCAAAATTGGGTCAGCTGTTCAACGACGGTAATAAAACGTTAAATTCAGAGAGATAAGAAGAAAGATTAATCATCAAAAAAATAATAATAATAATAATGGTAAATCGATTGAAATATTTATCTGATTAGACATCTTTCGTTATCATCACCGTAAAATTAATTAAGATTATTAGCGGTATTTACTAGAAATATATATATTTATCATCCCTACTTATGATTACTCTCTTTAATTTATACATGTTTTAAAATTATTTATCTAACCTAAAGGCTTCACACTAAGATTGTTCCTCTATAACATCATAAAGTAATCGAACGATATTCGCTTATTATGGAAAATTTTATGGCAAAGACCGCTTTATAATTACTATACTGTAAATAAGTTACAATTGCTTTTTAGTAATTTATAGGTATATACTTTAGAATACATGACACTGTGTTTAGTCAACGCATGTAATAATAATAATAATAATAATAATTATTATTATTAATAATAATAATAATAATTAATAATAGCAGGATTCAAAATAATTAATTAAAAATTTAGAGTCATATTTGGTATCCCTACATAATCTCTTATTTAATAGAAAACATTTAAAGTTTTTTTTTTATAGTAATCAAAAGTTAAATGAAAACTCAATGCACAAATTTATGAAAAAAGTTGCAATGGTAACCAAACAAATTGATTAAATTTAAATTTAATCAATGGAGCCGGTAAACTGATACAAATTTGTGAAAAATGAAATTTCGGGATCTCTTAATTAAATTACTTTTCATTTGGCTGTAAGAAATGAAATTGGCAGCGATGGAGTAATTAGGGTTAGAGAGCTTAACATGCCATACTCTAGAAATAACATTTTAATGTAAGGATAGATTTTTTTTATTTATTTATTTATTTTTTTAAGGGAAGAATTTAGTGAATAGGATTTCCCGAATTTTTGAATCTTTAATTTTTGTATACATGTTAAAACAGCTCAATAAAATTGGTGAAGAAACATTTTCTTTTAGATTAAAAACCAAATCTAGCTTTTACGTAAAATTTTTATTTTTTTTTACCATTTTTGGTTGGCCATTATTTTTGATTTTAAGATACATAGAAATTTTTTACAATGATAAAATAGGTAACTAAGCAATCCATGTGTTCGAAATTGTAGCATAGGACCGTTTAATAAAGTTTGCAAAATGTTAGCATCTTTGTCACTGAAAATATAACATACAGAGCAGAAATATGGCACAGGGCCTTCAATAAGACAATATACAGTCTATAGAACATTCAGAAGACTTTGTCCCCCTCCCTCCCTCTCCACTATATATGTAAGCTGATAATTTTTATCTGCAACTCGCTTATCACCTTAAAAGGAACAAGACAGCTTTCAAGTATAGGTATAACAACTTTATCTAAGAAAATAAACACCTTACTATTTATTCAACAATGAGACAAGTTGTTTTCAAATAAATTGCACTTTTATAACATTCTTCTTATACAGTCTGCTGCTGGGCTTTTTCTTAAATCTGTTTTCTATTGGGAATTGCTTCATTTATTGGTGATAAATTTTTATTATTATATTTTAATGAGCTCAGATCGTGTTTAAGAAATCCTGAATTTTGAAAAATAAAACATATTTAAAAAATTTGCTCAATTTGGATGACCACTGTTAGCTTCGTTCTCCAGAACTCACCCCACCGGTTGCTTCCCAAAATTGAATAATGTCCATTAAAAAGATTCCAAACTATTATCATTATACTGACACAAGCCGTGCTAAAAAACTGAATTGAGACCTCCCCATCAAGTGACCCAGGTTCGAATCCAAGCGATAGCTGTTTGATACAAATTTTACATGCGTCTGGCACCGGCCACAGTAAAATAGCCTCAGTAATAGACGGATTAGATTCCTCTTACGGCCGGGCTAGCCATGGAATATTTTTTTCTCCCTGCAGCGAGAATGCTGGTTAATTCCATCAGAAAGTCTTTACGAAAGCAAATTTGTCTCAATACTTGATCCAGGAGTTCCCTTGTCTTCTGAATTGGGTTCAAAATTACAGGGCTAAGGAGTTGAACATTGGTTGTCCTACTATATATATATATATATCGGAATTAACGTATGTACTCTGTTTTTACACAGTTGGGGAGATAAATCCGGATGGTTTGACTTTTTCTAGAAAAATATCATAAATAATAAAAAGTAGTTCATCTATGACTTTTCTAGAATGATTTTTTGTCCTCTAATGATTTTGATATCTTCGTTAATTCAAACAGTTTCTGGGTCTGAAAAAAATTCCTGAAACTAATTTCGACTGGACAAAAATGTTACCGAAAATCGCAGAGGACCGATCAATTGAGAAACATTTATTTTCAGAAGTAGGAAACGAATCGAAGCCTATTTCAGAGTCTAGCATAGCTACCACTACAACTACTAAATTCCAATTCATTCCACATGTTAACTCGAATTTTATCTTGAACACAAACTTAGCTAATCAAATTAATAGCCTGCCAGAATAAAATACTGAGAAGTATAGCAAGAGAATGACGCCATGATAGATGCCATAGATAAACATATAGCTAAATTAAATTCTATGAATAAGCCACCTCTTGCTCATCAGCAAATTTCAATGAAACATTCCTTTTTGAAAATTTAAATGAAGACAAGCACATCAGACTAATAGCAGCATACTATTGCAGCGATGATTTTCCGGACATCAATAGCATATACATAACCTCATTTTCACCATACCAGCTCAAGTTATGATGCCTCATATTTTTACATTGTGGTCTTACCACCCAGTGGCATAGCTTTGGGGAGGGTTTGGGGGACGAAACCCCCTCCGAAATTATATATTACTTAATTAATGAACTTTTGTACGGTAAGTAGTATGTAGACGGTAGTAGTATGTATGTGCGATTTTATTATTCACTTTCTGTAATTTAAGCATGCATATATATATATATATATACCGTTGTTACCACCCTACTGCATCTACACAGTCAGAACTCAATGAATACACATTTACTTCATTTGCATTCCACCACCTCATCGAAACGCCACAAAGTTCAAGTTAAAGATGAATGGGCCTCAGTGCCTAAATATTTCATACACTTCAGTTCAGTTCAATTTTATCTTGAGGTACATTTTGATAGATTACGGTTGACATTGTTGGTAGCCAAGCCCACAAGAGGTTGTTAAAATAATAAAAACGCATCATATTTAAAAAAAAAAAAATAATAATCAAAACATTTCTGAAGTACTACGAAATATTTTTGAATATTACAGAAAGAAATATACGAAATATTCAGAAACGTTTTTGAAAATTATATGCACCATATATTCAGAAACTTTTTGGGATTTTTTTTTATTTTATTTATTTACAGTTCAACAGTCCTTTGAATCTTAGCTACTTGATATCAGAAAGCCTAGATCTAGAGTCCCTACCAGGTATTAATCCACTTTATTAGTATCTAGGTTCTATCTAGAGATGTAACTAACCTGATGTAAATTTTCCGATGAATTAAGCAATTAATTTTCTACCTTTCCAGAACTTCACTTGATTTTCAGTACTTACTGCACAAATATTATTATCAGAAATAAATAAGTAGCTGAATAACTGCATTTTGTTATGAAAATATTTAAAATATGATTGTCGGCGATTTGTGGTTGATAAAAATTAAAATGTGAAAAGTGGTCCAATTTAGGTAACTTTCTTAAACTCTTTTTGAAGATTGCATATTTTTAGAATCTTAGAATATAATATTCTCGAAGATTTAGAATGTCATTTTTTATATTTCAGTCTGCAGAAAAATTAATTAATTAGATAAATAATAAATAAAAATAAAATAATTTTAAAAACTTGGGTTTGATCGAATCACATCATTGAAAAACTAGTCAGACTATATTTAAAATGTAAATTTTCGAATACTTACTTCTCTATCTTCGCCTCTTTTCCAACCTTAACTAAACAAAAGCAATTCTCTTAAAAAAAAGGACAGGTTGTTAAAAAATTGAATATCAGTGCATATGTTCAATGCAATATTATACGTCCGGTTATCAGCGAACAATGCAGATTATTTTTTTCCATCTCCATTTTTTTTTCCTTCTTCTTAAAAAATATATATATATATATATATATATATATATATATATATATATATATATATATATATATATATATATATTTTTTTTTTTTTTTTTTTTTTTTTTTTTTTTTAATTTGACACCCAAAAAAGAATTTCTTGTTCATTTATCTGGTTATCGTTTTATTCTTCTTTAAAATACCTGAGATGTTATGGAAAATGAATTCTATTCGAAGAATGGGCAAATCAGAACATCGTAAGTTCAGAAAATTACAATAAATTCAGAATAAATCAGAACATCATAAATGAAGAAAATTAAAATAGATTCAAAATAAATCAGAACACAGTAAATTCAGAAAATTAAAGTAGATTCAGAATAAATCAAAACAGCGTAAAGTCAGAAAATTAAAATAAATCAGAACACCGTAAAGCCAGAAAATTAAAATAAATTCAGAACACTGTACCATTCAGATGATTTCTTCCTTTAAATTTTATTTTAATGTTATCTCTTGCTGGTACTTCCTTTTTTGATATCTTTATTGGACTTAGTATAAGTATAGTAATCTCCTTAAGGGCAAAATTAAAGTATGGTTGAACAAAATTCAATTAAATAGCTTAGTTTTTTTAATTTTTTTATTTTATTTTTATAACTCTATTATAAGTAATGCCTGCAAATTGATTTTATTACTCTAAATAAGCTTATTTTTACAGAAATAACCCGACTGCGTTGAAGTCGCAGACAAATTTGAATTTTTTAAAAAAAGTTCTGCTGATTGATTATTAAATTCTCATAACTAAACGAAGACATAAATTATCGAAATTCCGGCAGTTGGAAACCATGAATCACGTTTATGTTCAGATCAAAAATATAAAATCTAGATCAGAAAATCTACATTCATTATTTAAAATAAAGAAATGCCGAGGAGAAATAGAAATCGAACCTTTTCCATTTAAAATTAAAAAACGATTAAAGCCGAAGACTTAATCATAATTAAAGATTATAATTATCGATTTAATTTCCCTGAAACCAAATGATAACAATGTTCGATAATTATAAAATAATCGTAATATTTTGTATAGTTGAAAAGAATAGTTATTACTGAAAATGGCATTCAAACCGATAATTTCTTGGAAGTAAAAAAAAAATTCCCTGATTCTTCTTATCCTACCTGAAAAGAATACTCTGCATTTAGTTAGTGATACCTTCACTTTTGATTCCCAGACGAGGTAAAGTAGGCGGGGCATTTGACGGTTACCCCGATTGGCCATGGCATCCCGGACCTCGTGACCAGTCATAAGCGAATGCCTTCGGGGCAACCTTGTTACTGGTTGCTTGCGGTGAACAAGCTTGTGACAAGATCGCGAAGCCCGGCCCGCCTCCTCCGCCTCTCTTTCACGCAGGCCTCACAACTTTCCACACATAGTTTAGAATGACTTATAAACATGCGTGGTATCTTCCCCCCTACCCCTCGCCAACAAATTGTTCCCATTTGCCGGTCATAATTGGAGACGATGCTATCCTATTTCACGGATGAAAAGCGTCAACAACTTTCAGAAAGAAAAAAAAACAGTTTCTTTCGCGATATATATTTAAGAAAAATATCGATATTCTACTGATTTTAGTTTTGAACTCAGAGAGTTGCTAAACTAATAATATACTATGATTGAATTTAATTAATTAATTTCTCAGCTTTAATTAAATAGACTATTCTTTTCCGTATACAGTGTACATCAAATGGGTACTTTGTAAACAGTGTATTATACAATATAATCTATGCAAACTCTCTCTCTCTCTCTCTCTCTCTCTCTCTATATATATATATATATATATATATATATATGTATATATATTTATATATATATATATATATATATATATATATATATATATATATATATATATATATATATATATATATATATATATATATATATATATATATATATGTATATATATTTATATATATATATATATATATATATATATATATATATATATATATATATATATATATATATATATATATATATATATATATATATATATATATATATATAATAGCAAGAATGTGCTTCCTGTTATTTATTACTTAGTTAACTTAGAAACAACTACAATTTTGATATAGTTAGTTAATACTTTAACAACTAATCTTTTAAGCACCTGTTTGATCGTACGAGAATGTATTTGCAATTTAAGAACGCTCCCTCCCTATAATAGGAGACAGTATATCCAACAGAAAGAAAAAAGAATTTATTTTTTAACAACACCGAAATAGAGCAAAAAATGTCTCTCGAATGATTCTGTTATTATTGGAAAGCAAGCTCTTATCCCCTCTGTTTACACAGATCGTAATGACTGCCAAATACACAGTCGCACAAGGGCGTGTGTAATTGTTGAAGGGGGGGGGGAGAGAGAAACTGTTATCACATCTTTCATTACCATAACTACCTAATAACACGCATATCCGAGGGGTTACTTTGTTGCCATTTCCCACTTTATAAATGTGTAGTCTTGTGTTGCTATTTCTTATTTTGTAAATGTATGTAAAGAAAAGAAGAAAAAACTTTTCTTATACACCTTCACGAAACTTGGTTTTAATTTTAATTATTCGTTTATTCTGTTATAAATTATAAACTGAATAGGTGGTATTTTTATCCATATTTTACGTGACTTTTTGTGTCCCATTCCTTCAGTACCCTTCGAACAGCTTTTGCAGTTTCTTTCCGATTACTTGGTATTTCGAGCTGCTTTCATTAGACATTTATGTATAACTTGTAAGCATGCTGATTTTTTAAAAAGGAAGTTCTAAAAATATGCATTCTTTCAAACCATTAATACAGCGCCGTGGTGGTTACAGCGTTCGACTTCCAATGAGGGGAACCTGGTTCGAATCACAGCGGTGGCTGGTTGATACTAATTCAGCAACCGGCTCGCAACGACCCTAGTGCTGATGAAAAATATTCCCAGTGGTGGACGGATCATGGGATAGAATCCCCTTGCAGAAAGTCAGGCTAACAGTGGGAGATTTTCGTTGTTTTCCTCTCTGTGTATCGCAGATGCTGGTTAGTTCCATGAAAAAGTCCTGCACGAAGGCAAATTTCTCTCAATACTTGATCCAGGTATTCCCTTGTTTTCTGTATTGTGTTCAAGATTACAAGGCTACGGAGTTGAACAATCGTAAATCAAAAAAATTGGGTCGGCTGTTCAACGATGGTTATAAATTAAATAATAAACCTTTAGTTCAAATTATGTACATTACGATTTGAATATAAAATTAAAAGTTTCAATGTTTTGATGCGCCCATGTCCGGGTGTTCATGAGTTCGGTCCCCTTCGGCCGAAGACTCCCCGTGTAGTAAATGGTGACTGATGCACGTTAAATCTGTAGAATCTCAAAGTCCTCCATGTTCCCATAACAAATCAATACCTCTGGGGGTACCGATCCAGGAGTTTCCTTGTCTTCTGGATAGGTTCAAAATTACAAGGCGTTGAACATTAGTAGTCATAAACCCAAAAATTGGGTCGACTGCTCAACGGCGGTCATAAAACAAAATAAAATGTTTTTATGCACAACAATAATATAACATAAACTCGTAAAATGGATAAAAACCAAAAGATATAAAGAAATGAAAAGTGTAGCTAGCCGAATTTCCTTCATAAATCGCAGTTGAAGCATCATTAAAACTGAAATGTCGCTCTAAATTATTATTGAGCCCTCGATAAGTTCAATTAAAACAAAGATGTAGATTTGTTCGATGTTTCATTTTTTCCCCTTTCCAATTTATGGGTGTCAGCTTTTCGTTTCCCATGAGGGGAAAAAAAAAAAAAATATTCCTTCAAGAATTTTTAGCTAGCATAAAAGAGTGTTAAGGCTTATGATTGCTCACTCACAATATATTTTAGTTTTTTGTTGCCAAATCGAAAAATAGATTTCAGCTGTTTTTTTGAATATCTATTCTGTAATGTACTACATCCTAATGTAAATATTTTAGACTTTGTCGGTTTTAAGGCAACAAAAAGAAAACTCTTACAAGCTTTAAAACAAAACAATTGGGTTAACTTCTCCAATGCCTCTTTTCTAATTGATTCTCTCTACTTTTAAATGTACTTACAGAATGGAAATGGGTAATTTTTTATTGCTTTTAAAAACTTTATTCTTAATAATAAAAAAAAATATAAATAACTGTAAGAATTCAATTAATTTCTCTAAAGCTAATCTAGTTACCCCCGGTTACAAAACTAGCAAAAATTATGTGTTGAATTTTTAATCAAAAATAATAAAAATTTCAAGCTTAGCAAGTTATATAATAATATTGTCCTTAAAAAATTTTAGCTTTGCATAAGAGGTAAAAAATCAAAACTAATAATAAAAAATTTTAATATATATAATAATCAGTATAAAATTTCATAAAATTTCTATTAAATTTAAAACATTCACTTGTGGGTCTAATACTCACTTTAATTAACCTGACACTGTTTTCTCTAACTACTTAAGAAAAATTATTAACAGAAGAAAGTTATTTTTTTAACAAAAAGGTTTTGAATTATTACCATTAATCAAACTATTTTAGATCTTATTAAACAGAACAAAATTAAGTCTGTTGCGACATATGATTTCTCGGATCTATTTAATAGAATTTTACTTTCCAAAACTAAAATATTTTCTTTTGAGTTACTACTAGGATTATAGAAAAATATCCATAACTGCGAATTTGATAACTGGGAAATCGAAATTAGGCTATCTCTTTTTTTTTTTTTTTTAATAATATCCTTTAAAAAGGAAAACATATTTTTTATTCAAATAGATCTAATGCTGTATAGATATCGTCACTTCTGGCTTATTTATTTTTACACTACTATGAAAAAAAAAAAAAAAAAAGAATAAAAAAACTATGCACTAAATATCCAATTTATTTTTAGATTTATTGGTGATTTAATTATCTTTAATTTTCAAAATTATATAATTTTGTAAAATTATATTTATCCTGGAGAATATTGCTTCGTTATCATGATGATTTTAATTTTTCGGATTCAAGTATTTAAAAAAAAAGAAGTATTTGCTTTGTTGACATATACGACCAAAAGAAGGGTTTTAAGTTTAATATAAATAAACAAATTGCATAAAATTGTAATGTTTCTAAAAACATTTATTTAATACTATTTTTAATTAAATAAATAGAAATATATATTTTGTAATAATATCTATTTATCCAAAAAACAAATAGACGTGCATACTTTTCTAAAATTATACTAAAAACAGCGGTTATCCAACAAGTGTTATTAAATTCCATACAAAGTCATTCAGTTAATTGTGTATTAAAATTATTAAAAAGAATATATTTATATTAAAAAAACTTTCACAATTTTTTTAATGTTTACTCTTATTTTTTATTTATATTATTTATATTATTTATTTATTTGTTACTTATAGTTCTGTAGACTGATATTTTTGCTATGCGTAAATAAAATTCGGGCAAATTCGTAGATATCAAATATTAAAATTAGATCAGTACTTAATTGTAAATAGTTTGAAATTTAATAGTTTGACAAACCCACAACATCCTCCACTATTTAGTTAAATTATTATTCAATAAATTTTAATCATTTCTGTAAAAATCCTGGACTTAAAATGTCGCATTTATTCGAATCCTAGGAATGGCTGGTTGATATCCAGATCCGACTTGCACCGACCACAGTGCTGATGTTAAATATCCTCAGTGGTAGACGGATCACGGGTTAGAGTCCCCTAGCCGTCAGGCTAACCGTGGGATGTTCTCGTGGTCTTCCTCGCTATGTAAAGCCAATGCGGGATAGTTCCATAAAAAAGTCCTTCATGAATTCAAATTTCTCCTAGTATTTGATCCAGAAGTTCCCTTGTCTTCTAGATCGGGTTCAAAATGACAAGGCTACGGAGTTGAACATTAGTGGTTGTAAGCTCGAAAACTGGATCGGCTGTTCAACGTAAGTTATAAAATAGAATAAAATTATTTTGAAAATATTTAACGTGAAGAATGAAAGTAATCTGAACCATGGTTTTCAAATAAGAAGTGTTAGTAACGTTGAGAATACTGGACAGAAAAACATAAGAAAGTAAACGTGATTCTTTTATCTTGAATTTAGTTATTTAATTTTGAATTGAACAGTTAGATGAGAAATATTTATTGGTTTTTTTTGTAGATGCCTATCCTTTTCATAATTTTTTCAAAATATTGTTACTGAGAAAATTTTTTTTTTTAAATTTTGCTACATTTTTTAATGCTATTTTACATAAAAATTATATAATTTCATATAAGCAACCGAAATAATTATTAAATTAAGTATTGTTGATTGGATGTAAATGTAATTTGCACTGGTTAAAAAAAAAAAAAATAATAAATAAAAATAAAAAATAAAATAAAATTCGGAGCTCCTGTAATTTTTAAACAGAACCCTATGATTCTATGTAACACTTTTAAAGTACCGTTGCTTATTGGTATTTTACATTAATAATTTCAGCCGACCGGCCTGTGTAGGAGGCAGGGAACTGTCCTTGCATCAGAAAGGTTCTGGGTTCGGGCAAGGCATGGATGTTTCTTTCTCTCTATCTGTGTTCTATATCCTTTCTCCTTTGGGTGTGAATGTGATCCGCCCTATAAACGGGTTGTGGTAGTGTGACGCGGGCGACGCTGCTCCGCCGCCGTGGCTTCCCCACAGGTGCCCACTGGGTAACGAAAAGAGAGTTAGCAGTTCTGGCACTTTCTGTGGCCAATGGACATTAGTTCCAAGTGACCGCCATTAAAAAAAAAAAAAAAAAAAAAAAAAAAAATTCTAATTTCATATAGTCGACCGAAATAATTAATTAAATAATAATTAATTAATTAAATAACGCATTGTTGATTGGATATAAATGTAATTTGCACTAGTAAAAAAAAAGCAATAAAATAAAAATTTAAAATTCGGAGCTACTGTTACACGGAACCTTAGGATTCCATGTAACAATTTAGAGTACCTGAATACTACAAATCTCATAACAATAATGAGAGACGTCTCAACACAATTATCACCATAACTTAATTGAAATGATGCGTAGAATTCCGGGAATGTATTAAAAAAAGCGATCTACTGACCCATGTTATTGCTGGGATAGCAATAGACCACCAGTTCAGTTTCATCGCGGTGGTCCCCGCATAATAGGACATTTAGAAACCATTTGTTTATGCCCAATTCGTTTGCCGCTGGTTGTTTAGAACCTGGGGGGGAAGGGGGTAAGAGATCCATAATTTGTTCCTATTACCTTCAGTCCCAGCATGCCATTCGGCACCTGCTCTGTCACGGCTCTTAACAATACGTACCTGTCTCTCTATCCATTGTTGTTGTTTTTTCTTTATTTCATACCCCCACTCTCCACCAAAAAAGAAAAATCGGGAGACGTAATCTTACTGACAACGATTACGAGGGACCATCTCCTAAGTGATGAAAGTGACTTTTCATGATGTTCTCTTGTAAATTGTTTGGATAAAAAGAGCAGCAAACTTATCCAAATTAACTTTTTTTTTTTCACTATCATTTCCATGAATTGTTTGTCATAAAATTAATTTTGTTAACTGATTTGCTTTCTATCAATATAATAATACATTAGCTACAAATCAATTTTACTAAATAATTTATTCATCACTTTTCAAAGAATTAATAGCTATTAATTAATTTTACCAGTCGATTTGTTCACATTTATTTTAATGAAATGTTAGCTATAAACGAATCGTTTACACTCATTTTAATGACATATTCGTGTTCCATTCATGTTACTATAGGATTAATCCGCTACAATTTTAATGACATGTTTACTGTACATTAATCTTTTACGGTAAACGAAGTTTTTCATTTTATCATTATGAAAAAAAAAAAAAAAAAAAAAAAAAAAAGCTTTAAATTCTATTTATTTAATAATAGTTAATGTTATTTATATATTTTCCCTCTTTCCGAATATAAGAAATTATGCGTTTGTTTTAAATTTAACAATAATAAATACCATGTAATTGTAAATTTATTAATAGAAAAAAAAAGCATCAACAGAAAGACAGTGATACAGGATGTGGCATTTTTAAGACATAAATAAATGAAAAATAATAAATAAATAATGTGTAAAAGAATCTTTTACAGTCGGTGCAGACAAAATCAGTGTACACACCCACAGAGCTGATATTTTTCAACAATAAATAAATAAAATATCATGGTAGTGAAGTGAGATGAAAATTGTTCTACGCCCACATTCCAAGCGCGCTTCCCCATCAGAAGAAAAGTCCCTGGAATCAGCCTCTCTTGATTCCTATTCTTTTACACGCCTTTTAATTATTGGCACATTTGTTGATAAGAATAGCTTAAATTAGGACTGACGGTTTTCAAACATGCATGACATCGAAACCATTCAAATACGCATTCCAGCTGCCAAGTCAGAGTGGCACACAAATAAACGAACTAGTTGTCATAAAATCTCATGTTGTATGAAAACGGCAATGGAAGGTACGCTGCGACCGGAAAATTTGTAGACTAGCATTGTATGGTTGCGAGTTTACTGTACGAATTGTTTAATCTTTTTTCTTAAATTGTTGCCAATCATCACTGGCAGTGAAAGGACAGTTTATCACTTTGATCGCTTCTTCTTCTTTGCCAGCGTAACAGCCCCTTGCAGGCGTTGGCTGCCTCAACGGCTGGAAAATGTAAGCGCATCCTATCCATTGCAACTCCCTTCCAATTTCTAATCTTTAGGGTTTTAGGCTAAGACTAACATTGTATGGCTGTGAGTTTGCAGTACGCATTGTGAAATCTTTTTTTTCAAGTTGTTGCCAAGCATCACTGGCGGTGAATGGACGATTTTATCACTTTGATCAACCTGCAAAGAGACGCGCGTTCCTCTGCTACCAAAAGCTATCTCCCTACTTCAGAGGATCAAAATTGGATGTCGGATCGATCTCAGGAATGTTGCCCAGACCATCGCCAATGCTCAACGTAAATAAAGTACACTACGTTTTCATGTTATAAATATTGACACCGAGCCAAAAGCATATTATTATGCTTCTTTTCAATATAATTTAGGATTATTCTGAGAAAAATTAGTTTAACAGCGATCCTTAAAATTCAGTCAATATAGCTTTAAATAGTCCATTCAAGTAGTTCGGTACAATTTACACGGATCAAATCGGCACCGTAGTAAGAGTGCAACAAAATTTGAAACTTCAACGAAATTTCTAAGGGGGAAAAGATCGCAAATGTTTTAATTCTTTTACGCTTATTTGTTATTTTCCGATTAATAACGTAATTTATACCTCGTGTAGTATTAAAAATAAATTGTGATTATTTCAATAATATTGAGTTGCAAGTTCCAGCATTTTTGAATGCATAATACATTGTCAGAAATTTCTCGGAAAAAATGGTTACATAACAATCTATTTATTTGTTATTGTACCAAAAAAAAAAGCAGTCAAATAACCATAAATAAGATGGTAATGGAACTATTAACAGTGAGAAAAATCATTCATTAATTATTTTTACCTAAAACGGTTAAATAACCAGAATTTTATAGCACCCACTAAGCCCAATTATTGAAGCAACATACAGCGTAGCCGAGAGGACTAAAATCTCATGACCACAGAACGGGGCAGCGATTGACACCTCCACATGATCCAATTTGTGTTCTGCACTCTTCAATGCCCTTATGACCAATTAAATATCTTTTTTTACGGTGTTGAGTCATAGTAGCTGTAAATGATATTAAAAAAATGAATATAGTTTTGTATTCATGGTTTTATAACCATACTAGTTGTAAACGGTTTCAAAATTGAAGAAATGAAAAACGTGCTTTACCGTAAACTTGACGGATGGACAGAATGCTGTCGGTTATTTTACCATAATTTTAGAATAAAATTCTAACAGTGTAGGAAGGGCTTAATCCCATGGATGAGAAGAGAAGGAGGAATGCAGTGAAAAGGGGCGCTCCTTAGATTTATGGCACCCTTTTGGGATGTTTCGGCAAATAATGAAAAGGATTCGAACATTCCACATATTATCACGCCTCGGCAGGGTGCATTATCTGTGCGGCACAAGTTTAGAATCTTTCAAGATATGATATCTGACCTTTAACTGCTCCACCTGGTTATTTACGCGGTTTTATAATTTGTTTACAAGGCATTAGTTATAGCTTTAACAACCCTTGGGTGGTGGTTTTCTTCTTCTTCTTTTTTTTTTTTTTTTTTTTTTTTTTTGCTCTCTTTTGAATTTTGCTTCTCAGAGGAATGCATCACTTTTTTAGATTTTGGTTTAAATGAAACGTCGAAATTTTTTAAGAATGAAATATTTCAAAGTGGAAGAAGTGCTTCATTATATGATAAAAAATTTCTTTTAATAATAAAGAGCTGATATTCGATAAACTTAATGAACCATACCCGAATAAGTTATTCTAATATCCGTATAAATCAATAATTTATAAACTTAATGAAGAAAAAGAATTTTTTTTAATGGAGAAAACGCAACTATTCAACTGATAAAAAAAAAAAATAAAAAAATTACATTTTTGCGATGTTTTCTTTTAGTATTTGCATGCATATTTTCTTAAACCCAACCCTTAAAGCTCGGTAGCGACCAATATTCAAGATTCAGCCCCCCCCCCAAATATCCTAGTAAAGGGAGTAATGATCAATGTATTTCATAATGCATGTTTTATCCCATAATAAGCATTTTTCTACACAAGCAATATGTGGAAATAATTCCCCCTTCAACTCTTAATCTTAATAGTGCTTAATTTATTTTTTAAAAAATCTAAAATTAACCATTGTTTAAAATTAAATAATTAAAGACTCAGTTTTTAATGACATGCTTGATTTAAAATTGAGCGCTTTTTTGTCATTCATTTAAAACAAATTAAAGTTTATTAACTGATATATTGAAATGTATCTTTATTGCAGTTGTTTCTTTATTGCACCTATCAATGAAAGTAGTTAATTAAACAAATTGTATTAGAATTCTCGAATAGACTTTTAAAAGTTTATTCTTTTTTAAATATAATATCTCAGAATATATTTAAATTATTTATCATACTCCCTTAAGAATTTCTGCTCAATATTTTTCTAAAACAAAGAAAGATGTTACTCATAAAATACCTAAAAAATAATTTTTGTTTTGATATTTTAACGAAATTAATAATTAATACACACACACACATACATATATTCAAAGCGAGTTGAATAGTTCGGAAGAAATGAGTCGATAGAAAACTGAATGAGAACTTTGCTCCACCCCCCGCATCTCCTGGAGCACCCATAAGGTTTCCCACACTCCCATCTATCTCTAAGCGGGTTACCTGTCCCACTTCTGACCCCGCTCTATGACCTCCCCCTGGCCGACAAGTTACGACAGAGAGTCCCAACCCCTCCGGGCACTCTCCCACGCCAATAAAATTCTTTTTTCTCTTGCTTTTGCATCATTTAATAAATGGTGCAACCTGTTCCATTCCTACTCATTCTTCACTGATAAAATATTTTTAATGCCCCTCATTTGCCCACAACCTCTTTAATGACTCTCATTCGATATTTTAAACGGAATCATATGTGATTGAGGTGACCTAATGATTTTAAGTTTATAAATTAACAATAGAAAAAAAAAATATTATTACCAACTTCTTTTATTGTTATTAACTTCAACTGTAACTATATTTAAATGGAGAAATCTCATACATTTTTTGGTTTTCCCTTATTGGGAGAATTTTCAAAAAATTAAATTTTTCTTTAATATTTCGGAGAATTTTCCTCGTGGAGGCAAAAATGGAATATTTTAAAAATTAAAGTATTCTTTAAATTCTCGGTGAATTTTCGTAGTAAAGGATTACAATAGAAAGCTTTAGTGAAGATTCTATATTGATTCCATCAATAGACGCATTGAACCATCTTTTCTCAAAACATTGTCTTCTTAATTACTGAAAATCCTCGCCAAATAGATTCATTCTGAGTAATTTAAAGCGAGAGAAACACTTTGCGTTATTTGTGAAAAGTATTTATTTCCATTTGTTGACACGATTTGTGAGAGGAAAAAACCATTTCTTTTTTCGAATTATTAAGCTATTTATGGAAGTGAATTTAAATTAATTTTCACACATTTTATATCTTTAGCAAAATAAAGTAAATAAGAAGAATTTGTTTCAATTTACTCATTATAGAGTTCAAACAAAGATTTCTCCCTAAAAATTAGTCAGCCAATTAATAGTCTTCAAACAAGTTTTCTCATATTTCTGCTGTCATTGTATATATATATATATATATATATATATATATATATATATATATATATATATATATATATATATATATATATATATATATATATATATATATATATATATATATATATATATATATATATATATATATATATATATATATATAATTATTATATATATATGCAAAAAGAGAAAAAAATTTATTACAAAAAACATTTAAATGCAATTAGTAATTAAAAAATATTTTCTAGGTATATAAATATTTTAAGCTATAGTAAATACAGCTTTGTTTCCGTGTTTGATAATTTTGGAGGTACAAATATAATGTACCGTTAAAACTTGCGAAGTAGTGAAAAATAGTTGACAATAATTTTTACATTGTTTGTTGGCTTGTTTTCCATTTATTTTTGTGGGGGAGAAACTAAGTGGTTTCCTTTTTTTTTTTAAAGTCAGTAGCAAAGATTGCTAGTGCTAAAAAATACTACTAATAAAATCAAGGTTCATATAATTATTTTTATAAAGTGGTACCGCAATACCTTATGTGATGCAGAGAATATAACATAATCATTGCTGTGTGACTTATTGCAATAAAACGATCACTGAATGGTAAATATTAAATAATTATACTCCTGTGAATGTTTAAATGTACTCAAATACGTGATTCTGAATACGTCGGTAATAATGGCATCTTATTTAAAATTAAGAGATTTTAAAAACGACGTGGAAACAACGGCCGAAAAATGATGATCGGAATAGCAATGAAAAAAGCGTGCATCAGAAAGCGATTATTCAAATTAGAAGTTCGTACTGAAGATTGAAAAATCATGTGGAGATCACCGAAAAAAACAATTAATAAATAACGAACGAAAATGATAAGGATTTGAAATTCGCAGGTTGTATTACATCGGAATTTGAAAAATCACGTGAAAAAGACGGAAAAACGATAGAGAATCTAGATCATCAGAAATTATTAAAAATTTTCGCTACTGCGTTTTTCTGTAATTACCAACTGTTTATTATTTTCTTAAAAAAAAGTAACAATTTTCTACTTGTTAATTCTACTTGTTGACATCGCGCCCAGGGTATAATGTATATTTTTAAAATAAATTTATTGGATCAAGTTGCTAGGAGAGTAGTTATTAGACAAATTTCTTGTCAACTTCAGGTTTTATCGACTTAATTTCATTTTTATTGGACTTAATATAAAGAGCCACATTCACACAGATTCAGCCACATTTGGGTGGTGTGGAACAAATATTGGCTTCCTCATCTCAGATTTTGTTTCTACAGGATGATGTCTTTTTTTCTTTTCTTATGGGATTGATTTTTACAATGTATTTTCCCTCGTGATACTAAGAGTGTATCACGGGGGGGGGAGGAATTTTTTAAAAAGAATATTTGCTACTTCACTAAATAAAAACAAATTCATAACATTTATACATTACTTACATCGTTGTTCATTAATAAAATATAAACTAATTTTAAAAAAATATGTGACTTAGGAAGGTTGAATGGACACTCGTTGGAAGGCGAGTGTTTTCATTGTCTGAGCCAGGAATGTTCTCTCTCCTCCCTCCCAGTATGTGTACGGGAGGTCTTGAGATATCATCCCCTGAGTGACTTCGGTCGGTGCCACTTTGTTGTTATACATGATCTTCTTGAATAGACTTTCAATGGCAGCTGTCCGAACATTTTGCTTCTGAAACACCCCTCCCACCTCTCATCCCTTCTCCACAGAACATTTCATGTGGTTTTCGTTTTCTGTCAACACAAAGCAAAGGTTATGATGAAAGCTTTTTAACGAATAATGTGTATAACTGCTGTACACTATTCACCATTCTTTCGATCTTAACAATTCTGCGCTGGCTACTTTCTATGAACTGGTGTTATGGAATTTAACATCACCACGAAAAACAAATTGGAAGTATTCTACTTCTAGGTAAATTTATGAATTCTTATCTCCAATTCCGCTGACCTTTTACGGTCTTCACGCTGGCCGGACCTGTATCTCGTAGCGACCACCCTGTGAAAGTTTCCTATTCGCAGCCTCTGTTGCGCGCTATCACATTTCCCGGCCTCCTTTTTAGGTAATGAAATGTAATGTCACCACATAAACATATTGAGAGATATAGCATTCTAATTCTTCATAAATCAATTAAATCCCTCTCCGTTGACCCTATGAGCGGTCTTACTACCATCTAAAGTCCATATTTTGTAGCCTCCACTATGTAAAATCACAACCCATTAATTGTTATAAATTTTAACTAATAACGGCCTAATTGAGGCAGGGAGAAAACATGTTTGTCCGACCTGTAAATGGCACAACATAGGTCAAAGCAATCTATTTCTTTTTTCAATTAAAAAGGTTACTATACTCCGTTGCATTGTTTGGGTTTATTAAATGCCAAAAATTATGAATTCTAGTGCCAAAAATTGAGAATTCTAGTGCCAAAAAAATTTAGAATATTAGTGCCAAAAATTTAGAATTATGTACAATCATAAGTCGTTTTATAAATGTTTGTCCAGCCAATTATCTTAACTAAAAAAAATTAAGATTATAAAGGGAAAATTAGTGATGTATGTTCATTAAAGTTACGCATCACTGCCGGAATGACATCCATATCCACAGTACTCCAACTAAGTTCATCCTTTACTAGGCATTATTTTGTATTCGTGAGCTGTATAGATGATACTATTGACTTTGGGTAAAAATAAAAACTAATTTTGAAGGACCCATATTTTTCGTTTTTATCAATAAAGAGTTTTTTTTTTTTTTTTTTTTTTTTTTTTAAATCTTCAATTCAAAATCATCAATGAGTGTTGTTGGTACAAACCACGTTTATAGGAAGCTGCAACGATTGATATCCTTGGTTGAGATCTCTCCATTCAATACTCTCGTAGACTTGATTGCCCGTCATGTTAGATTTTGATACACACAGTACACGAAACCTTATCTGATGTTACAAGAATTGAATAAAACGAATGGTTCTTTTGTTTTGCGATTTGCTGACTTGTTTTCATGCATGTGTAACTTAGGTTTAATTTTTCGACCACTCTATTACCCCCTATTCTGTGTTCATCATCTGACTCAACCAATACTTTTAAATGTATTTAAGCAAGACGAAATTTTGTTTTTGAAATATTTGCAAGCACACCCTTATTTCTTTCATACGCATACACGTACTCTTAATATGCCTTTATTAATTGGAATAAAGAATATCTTTATAGTATTTTAAGATTCTCAATTAATGTACATTTTTATTTTATTTAATATGTGCAGTTGAACATCAGACCTAATTTTTAAGTTTACGACTACCGCAGCCTTGTAATTTTGAACCTAATCCAGAAGACAAGGGAACTCCTGGATCAAGTATTGGGAGAAATTAGCCTTCGGGGTGGATTTTGATGGAACCAATCTGAATTTGCGTTACATGGAGAGGAAAGCGTCCCACGGTTAGCCTGATGGCAGGGGGAGGGAAAGATGGCATGTTACAACAACTTCCACCCTCATGTCACTAAAAGCCAACTAGATTAGAAATAGTTACACTCGCAGAAGAAGAAGAGTAAAAAACTTGAATATTACAATTTAAAGATTGCGTGATACAACAACTTGAATCACCACCGGCATGTCACCAAAAGCAATCTAAATTAAAAATAGTTAAGTTAGAAGAAGAGTAAAGCATAAAAAATCATTGCGTGATACAACCACTTGAATCACCGCCAGCATGTCACTAAAAGCAATCTAAATTAGAATTCGCAAAAAGAAGAGTAATTCCCGCCCAATAAAAGCAATCGTCACAGTAGTCAAAAGGGCTGTTTTATGGTATCCATACAATGGCACTCAGAAGATGAATACTCAGCGGGTTGTTTGGCGGGAGATAGCCAAATTTCGCGTTTCACTACAACCCCACACAGGTTGTGATTTGTATGCCCTTTCAACAGAGCTGAAAACGATTAGCTTGCCTTCAGACAGGGGGAGAGATCTTTTATTGGATTCTAAAATAGTTTCTTTTGTGAGAATGTTTTCTTCTTCCACCTCGATGAATGGGGGCACCACCCACCGATGATACCGCACATTCCCTGCTGCCACAAGATTAATTTTTGTTCAGCGGAAACGAGACTCAAAAGAAAGTAATATTGTTTGTATAAACATGCCAAAACACATTTGCGCTCTTCACTAAAAAGCATTGTGGTAGTCACATATAGAGTACCCCAATACATTTTTATAGATCGATGAATGCATTGTAAACTATAGATTTTTAAGCGAAATGTGACATTTTATTGTACAGCGCAAAATTATTCGCATCGTTTACAGTCCTTTTGTCGACTTTTAATTCGAGAGGTATATCAACACAGTGTGTATGTAATATACGCATGAAAAAGTATATCCGTAGTATATATTTATATAAAGTATATACGCAGAGAGAGAGAAACTTTCACGTTTAATGCCAGCAATGTTTTGCTTTAAGTTGCTACGATCTCGTATGCCCTTAGGGCGGGGGGTCGAGATACAAATAAACAATATATATATGAGAACGGATGTTTTTAAATTATATTTTTGGTTGGAATTTTAAGCATCAAGGATTATGAAGAGCAAGAATTAAAGTTATGTAAACGTGGCCTATGGGAAATCATAGTAACAGCAGAATAAATCTATCATAAATACTGTAAGCAATATTCTCAAACATTAAACGAGTTGTTTTTCTTAGAAAACAAGAGATTGCGTTATCATTTCAATCAGCGAAAAGTTATTTTTTTTTTAAAAGGGATTAAAAAACTATTGTAATATTTACACTAACATAGACTATACATACAGGAATTCAATATGCCACATTATGTTTATAACCCACTCCATTTTGTAGTTTAACAGAAGTTTAACAAAATGTTTTTAATTTTTTAAGCATTAAAAATAGAAATTGATTTTTGGAAATGCGTCATTTAATGTGTTAAGATAATTTCTAATGACAGTTCGTCGATACACCGCAGTCGTATAAATGCAAAACAGTTTTTTCCGATAGGTAAAGAATAATGATATTAAAGTCTCATTAAAATATAAGTAAATCTTTCAACTAAAATGTACGTAAAAAATTTATTCAATACAGTAATTTATTTGTTTGGAATAAAAAGATTACGGAATGAGTCAATATAAACAGTGGCACGAAAAGCCCTAATATGTTATCGGTCAACCCTCGTTAGAATGAAACAAAAATAGTCGTTATAACAGGAGGACGTTTACTGTGTAACTAGAGACTCGAATACTAAGAAGAGTCAAAAAATCTTTTGCTGAATCAAATTGTCATTTTGACAAAAAGTTTGATAGAGCCGCCTGCGATGGCTCAGGAGATAGAGCGTCCGTTTTCCAATGAGTTGAACCGAGTTCGAAACCCAGTCATGTTAGTCGATACGAATTCCTCATCCGGCTTGCACCGATCACAGTGCTGATGTAAAATATTCTCAGTGGTAGACGGATCATGGTTAGAGTTCCCTTGCAATCAGGCTAAACATGGATAGTTTTCGTGGTTTTCCACTCCATGAAACGCAAATACGGGTTAGTTAAATCAAAAAGTCTTCCACGAAGTCTTCCTAATATGTACTTGATCCAGGAGTTCCCTTGGCTTCTGGATTGAGTTCAAAATTACAAGGCAACAAAGTTGAACATTAGTAGTCGTAAACCAAAAATTGGATCGGCTTCTCAACGACGGTTATAAAATAAAATAAAAAGTTTGATACTTATTTTCGGAAGTAATCTTCGAGGAAAAAAATTACTTTATCAGTAACATTTCCTATTTTGCCTCTTTGGATGACGTCATAATGGAATACATTCATTAATTGGAAAATATAAACATTAAAAGTAAGGAAATGTAATCACATCACTTTACATAAAGAATAAGATTTATAAGGAAAAAAAAGCAAAAATTATTTTAATAACATAGAAAATATAATAAAATAATTATTAGAAAAAAAGTTTTAAAAACTCTTTTAACACTTAAAAAATTTTAAAATTATTTTAATATTTATATGTTAGAAAAATGTTAAGATATTATCTGAACATTAACATTATAGAAAAATATACGTTTTTGACGTTGCTATCACACCATTTAAAGATGGTCAAATTTTCTTTAAGATATTGCAGAGTTCACTCATATATTATGAAGCTATCGATTCATTTGAATTCAAAGAAAATGAATGGAGGGAAAAAATGAAGGCTAATTGGCTGGAAAGGAATACAGAGGACAGTATTGTGGATGCCTCATTAAGGGGATTCCATGCTGTGGATTCACAAAGAATGTCTTTCTTTTTGCCTGACGATAAATCTGTTAGCAGGATGTTATGGTAGCTGTTTCATAAAATTCTCCAAGAACGTATGGAATGTTCTAAACTACGATTAGGCAACGGTATAGGTTAGTCAATTAAAGTTAGTTCATATCAATGCTTTGAAAAATAGACAATTTTATTTCTCTAAAACGATTGTCCCATTTATCAATCATCTCGAACGAAACTAATTTAAATCTATACTATGTTACCATTCAATGAGCTTGAATAGCTTTTTTTAATGAATCAAAAATTTGAATTTTGAGTTTAAATCATGGAGCACAACGATAAAAATCTGACAGCTAAGATAAATTATTTAAAAATGATCCCTATATATATTTTTATTGTCTTATATATATTCCCGAACCAAGACTAATTTTATAATAATAATATGTTAAAACTAACACGAATGCATTAACATTTTAAATACGAACATGTTAAAAATTTTGCTTTCATAATTTTCTCAAATTACATTGTATTTTTGTATCTCTGCCCCCTCCTCCGATTTCCCCCTTTCAATATTTGTTCCTCAATCGAAACAATAATAATGAAACTTTTTGGGGGTAGTGCAAAACGTAAAATTAATAATAACAAAAATAAAAAGTAAGACAACAACAGATGCATTGTGTGAAGTTTTCTTTCCAATCGAGATTAATTATAAAATCAGTATTCAAAATAATATATCGCTACACTTCTAATTGAATCAAAAATAATCATTTTAATTTAATTTTAAGTTGTAAAAATTATAGCGCAAAAGAAAAAGAAAATTATAACTTAAGTTTAAATAAGCATTTTTTATAAGGAGCGAAAAAATATCATTGTATGGTAGACGACTAATTTTATACACTTTTTTAAAAGGTGAAATTCATTAAAAAAACATTAAATTTCCAAAAAGTGTTTGAACATGAGTCTGATTTTTTTTTAGGTCCTAAAAATATAGGGTGAATCGCAAACAAAACACTTTAGTGACATTCGAGAAAACTCTCATTGAATTTTAAGTTAAGTTATTACAAATAAGTGGAAGCTTCCTATCGTTTGTCCGACTTGAAAAAATGAAAAAAAAATTTTTTTTAAATCAATAAATTAGTTAATCAAAAAATGAATTAATTAATATATAAAATAACATGAGGTGATAGAAAAATTATCATTTTGACTTCCTGAGAGATGAAAACAATGCAGGGAAGAAGGGATCAATAGAGGAATCCCGCGTAATCTCTTTCTCCAGATAACGAGTATAGACAGTCAGAGTAAGGTCAAAGCGTGTCGTGGGAATTTCAAGAATGAGAACACGAACAGTTTGCAAAGTCTTTCAGACTACGATTAATAGGCATTTCTTTAAAACTACTCTTTTTGACGATTAGATTAAAAGTATATATATATATATATATATATATATATATATATATATATATATATATATATATATATATATATATATATATATATATATATATATATATATATATATATATATATATATATATATATATAATATATATATATATAATATATATATATATATATATATATATATAATATATATATATATATATATATATATAATATATATTAAACACAAGGAAGATTTCAGTTTTTATTGCCAATAAATTTTTTCATAGTTTTCAAATATTGAATATCAAAATTCTGGTTTATTTTTCATATCCAAAGAACGGACTCAACGATGACATTTCTTCGGTTATCCCGCACAATACCGTCGGAACCAAATGGAAATTTAATAAAATTGCGATTTGAGTTGGGGGATTAAAGTAAGCACCTGTTTTCTAAGAAGCCATCCGTTTCTCAGGTGTTGATTGAAAATAATAACTAGGTTTTTTTTTCACAATCAATTGAATGACTTTTCATCACTCTTTATAGTTATATGTTAGAATGTGGATGGTCTATGTATGAAAGGAAGTGTATGTCCTTCCAAAGAACATAAAAAGTGAAAGTTTTTCCTTCATTTTCAAAACCCTGTATGAACTAATGAATAAAAATTTATTAGCATTAAATTTAAAATATAATACAATCAAACCCCACTATAGTGAGCCTTCAAGGGACCGAAATTTTTGTTCATTATAACCGGGAGTTCACTATATCCTTACCGCAAACAATTTTAACTCATGGTTGTGAACTCCTCCGTTTTATCACACATTATTTAAATAAATTACCTATAAACACGGATAAAAACGAAATACAGAAATTATTAAAAAAAAAAAAAAAATTTAGTACCAAAAAATTTGTTAAATTTTATTTTTATGACTCTTCGTCTTGGTTACAAATATTTTAGGGATGGTCTTTATTTAGGGATGGGAAATTGAGATAAAAGAAGCAAACAAGAAATAATGCTTACGGCTACATTCCACTCTATAGAGGGTTTTAAAAATCGGTATATGTATTATATGTAAAAATTTCAAAATTACCAGAAAATGAAGGAAAAAAAATCAGTAGAAGACAGAAAAAAGTTCCTCTGTTTTTAGTTGGTTCACTATATCCTCAAAAAATAACATTAAATGTGTTTAGCAAGGCACGGAAGTGAGCGTTTATATATATATATATATATATATATATATATATATATATATATATATATATATATATATATATATATATATATATATATATATATATATATATATATATATATATATATACAATGACAGCAGAAATTATTAAATATCGAATTGCATTTAAATAATTATTTATTGAATGTAATTTATTTAAACGAAAGTTACATGAAAAAGTTACAGGAAAATTGCATTAAAATCGAATGAAACACCCTGAATCGAATCGATCGTTACATTGATACCATATTATTAAGGTGATTTTTTTCCCCTGAGCTATTTTCCAGGCTATTTCCTTCGCTATATATATATATATATATATATATATATATATATATATATATATATATATATATATATATATATATATATATATATATATATATATATATATATAAATCACCTTAATAATATGGTATCAATGTAACGATCGATTCGATTCAGGCTGTTTCATTCGATTTTAATGCAATTTTCCTGTAACTTTTTCATGTAACTTTCGTTTAAATAAATTACATTCAATAAATAATTATTTGAATGCAATTCGATATTTAATAAAAAAATTAATCAACAAATAAGGATTAATTTAAAGTTTACGCTAAGGAATCTTCCCCGCTTCATTCTAATTAACAATTCTCTTCCGCAGTTCGAAAATTGTTCTAACTTTCATCAATGTTTGTCTTGTGATATAATAATATACAAATAAAACTATTTCAACTAGTTATCATTTTTTTTAATGTATTAAATTGCAATACTGTATCATTTTTGTTAATTTTTTAAAATGATTAGAAGTTTAACATATCAAAGCCTACTGTTAATTGATAATTTATTTATAGCAAAAGTATTATACATTATGTAGCTGGAATTACACGTAAAAATACGTGAAATATTGAAAGTTCTGTTTACTCAACTTCAAAATTAAACTTAGTATCTTGATTATTTTTTTTCCAAAAAAAAAAAAGGTGTCGAATTATGATAAATAATTTTTTTATTACAATAAATTAGGGTTTAACGGCACACATTTATTACTTATTAAGATCTTGTTTTTTTCATTTGATTCAAACAATTCGACTAGCATAGTAAAAAGAAAAAAATGAGTTAATAAATAAATAATGCTAAAAATATTTAATCGGTGCAAAGCATGCTTTCATGTGAATGTCGTTTCGAACCGCACAGAAGCTTCGTTGGGTATTGCAATTTGTTGATGATCCCTTACTCTAAGTAGGCCTCTTTTGATTTTTTTGTGAGAGTAATAACTGGGAGTGATAATTCCCCTCTTTTTCACTTAAACAAACACTCCAAGAAGACCACCTGAGCGCAAATCCTTTTCGTCGAATCGACTGCTGCCTGTGTCAGGGGCGCATAAAAGGTCTTCTAATTACCTTTCCCCCTCCCCTTTCTTTCGGAAAAAAAAAAGAAGAAAAAAAAACATTTATAAAAATTTGAAGGGGGAAAAAAAGCAATTTATAGATGCCCTAAGAAAGTTTTATTAAAATTTTCTGTTTCTGTGGTTTGGTATAGTTAATTTAAAAGGAGTCTTATAAAAAAGGGATAATCATTGGTAAAGACCGTCCTATAAAGAAAAGAGGAAAAAAAATTAGTAACAAAAATAAAAGTGAACATAGTATTACCAGAGAAAGAAAAACTTTTTTTTCTCCTTAAATAATTTGTGCTGGGTACAGAGTTTCAAAGTATTAGGACTTAATCCATTCAGATGCATCTAAGTTAATATTTCCTGTAAACAACTATTTAAAGTTGTTACATTAATGAAGTATTATTGTTAATGAAGCGTGTTTACTTATGTCATTCATGAAGATTTTAAAATACCGGTTGTTAAACATAGTCATTTCTTTCTCCTTTTATTTAATCAAGTTAATAATCATACATCATGTATTTTAAAAGATGTAAACAAATGCAATTCAACCCTAGCTTTGAAATGTAATTTTTAATGTTGTTTTCTTTTCATTCTTACTGCGGCTGTTTTCCCCTCATCATTAAGAATAAATCGTAATGAATAATCGTATCAAAGAGATCTCACAGAGAATTTCCAGAACCGAAGCGAGGTTTATCACAAACAACATAATAATCTGATGTGTCTGCAGAAAATTTGTTTTTAATTTTCCTGTTTTTTTTTTTTTTTTTTTTTTTTTTTTGTTGCACATTTTCAAACTATAAATTAGAAAACTTTTTAGGTTTAATTTCTGCAAAGTCAATACACATTTTACAATAATAAAAATACAAATTGAATGTAAACTTTTCAAAATTCTTAAAAACTACAAAAAAATAATAACAAAATATATATGCATATATATATATATATATATATATCAAACGTAGTCCCGCAGTGGACTGATCGTTAAGACACGGTTCCCAGCAGATCACCGAAGTCAAGCCAGTGTGCGGGTGGGTGGCCACTTGGCAGGGACCGAGGGTGTGCGGTATGGATCCTCGTTAAACTGTTCTACCGTAAAGTGCTCGACTTCACGTGCAGGTCGTCGGGCTACCGAAGCGATGGTGCCATCCCCTCTGCAGAGGATCAAAATGGTGATGGCATGTCTTCGGATCATCCTCAGGGATGTTTCTCAGACTGTCGCCAATAGCCCATTGTGCAGCTCTAGTGCGACGTAAATGAACTACAACAACTTCAATCGTGAAGCACTTAAGTTATTTTTTTCTTCAATTGCACGGTAGTGTGGAGGCCCACACGCAGCATTATTCGCTCAACCGTCGTTGAGGAGACACTGTCATTAGTTCATTTAGACCAGGGGTTTCCAACTGGCGGCCCGCGGAGCCTTTTTTTTGTGGCCTGCGAACTAAAATATTTTAGTTGTCATTTTTTGCGGACAATTTTCGTAAAAAATCTATATGGGTTTAAAATACTTTTCTCGTTAATGGAAACCTAATTTCTTCGTTTCTGTGAAATTTATCATACCAACGGCTTTTAGCTTCAGTTAAAAATTGTCATGAAATAATTTCTCGATGAGTGATCTCTTCTTTTTGTGTTTTCAGAGGTGCAAAGAGAAATTGAACACACTGGCTATTTTAGTGATGAATCAGTATCCAGGAGTGAAACTTCGCGTCACCGAAGGATTTGACGAAGAAAGCTACCATTCAACTCAAAGCTTACACTATGAAGGTATTTATTCTGAAAAGTATGTCTCTCCATTTATTTCATTGATGTCATTGATGTCATTGATGTCATTTCTCTTTCCAATAACAGGCAGAGCAGTCGATGTGACGACCAGTGACAGAGACAGAAGCAAGTACGGAATGCTGGCCAGGCTGGCCGTAGAGGCTGGTTTCGACTTCGTTTACTATGAATCTCGTTCGCACATACACTGCTCAGTTAAATCAGGTAAGTGTCAGTCCAGTCACTTTATCGTCATGTCAATAAAGTGAACCATGGTGCTAACGATATTTTTATAAAAAGTTTCCAAATATGCTGATTTTTATTGGATCATTGGAGTTTTTGAGGCTCTCTCCAAGATGTACTGACGATACTGACCGTTAAAAACCGACAAAAAATTTATCGGTCTTTATCTTTAGAGAAAAATGAAGATATTCCATTCTTCTTTACTTTGTTATAAGCAAACGATTTTGTGCCGAATTAAAATGTTTTAAAAACAACTTTTCATTTATATACAAAATATTTTTTTCAACGCTGAACCAACATTATTTTTTGTTGTTACTTTATCCTCAAAATAAAAAGTCACATGAAATATCAATTTAAAAATTAAGAATTCAATGGGTGCATTTATAATGGTGCAGAACGATCAAACTAAATGCAGCAAGAATGTTTTCTAAGTTTCTAAACATTATGAATTCTATTTTATTATTCTTTAAGATTTTAACTCCTGTTACTGTAGTTTGTTTTTTTCTGATGGAATTATTTAAAATACCGAAATAAGAATGATTAAATAGAGATAACTTCACGTGAAAACTGTGAACTAGATCGTTCAAAAAGTCAACCATCAAATGATTCTTAAATTTTCAAAAGTTGAAGTTTAGAGCAAGCTCCGTGTCGGGGGAACAGATATGATAAATCTTTTTTTTTTTTTCAGTAATGATAGGTCAGATTGAAATAATTTAAGACCCATATTCTTTGTAAACGTCATTTCTTTATAAATTCTGAGTAATGACATCTACCTATAGAATCTATCTACCTGTATACTAAAGAAAAGCGTCAGAATTAATCCTTTTGAGAAACAGAAAAGCCATAAGCAATGTTTCCATCGTAAGCTCACCCCAAGAGAAGTGTTATATATATATATTTTAATTTAGAGTGGTAGCTTAAAAATCGAGCAATTTGAGAAACTATTACAATTTCAGTGTTTTAAATTATTATTATAAACAAGTGGGGCAGATTTTATCCCATAGAAAGAGTTGAAATATTCTTTTAATAAAATTAAAGTTACTCTTTATAATGTGTCTATATCGTTAAAAAATAAAAAATACAATTGAAAATGAGTTTGAGATAAAAGAAAGCAGAAAACAAACTTACCGACGTGAAGTAAAAATAAAAATGCCTTAAAATAGATATACTAATCTAACAGTTAACAAGAATTCACTAAAAAGACAAAAAAAAAAACAAAAAAAAAATATATGAAACAGTGCTTATAGCTTTATAGCTTAAATCGTATAAGATATCTATTTTTTAAAAACATATTTGGTAGAAAAAATCTAAAGCAAATTGTATTTCAGTGCTGCCATCTATGAAAAAAACACTTAAATAAAAATTATTTTAAAAATTTATTATATATATATATATATATATATATATATATATATATATATATATATATATATATATATATATATATATATATAAGCATTAACCAACACTGCAAACCTAAATTGCGTATTAAAATATAATAATTATACATTAAAGATTTGTATTTGTGAACATTGTATTTTTGAAAGAGTTTTTCCCCAGTTGCGAGTATACCCAGCAAACATTAATTTATTTCATCATGAGGTGAATTTCATTTGTTAGAAGCAGCTCTCTGATGTTTTTTTACATTCGAAATTGATTTTTTTAAGTGTCAATAAAGTATCACTTAAAATGTTCTTATCATCGAAATCTCAAAATTAAAGTTAGCGTTAGCTTACAGCAGGTCGAGTATTGACTTTATTTTTTTTGTTTCTTTTCCAGAATCTGCTGATGCCGGAAGATCTGGAGGATGTTTCGATGGTGATTCAACAGTTCGGACAGAAGCTGGGCCAAAGAAAATGTCAGACTTGCAGGTGGGCGAGAAAGTTCTGGTCGCCCAACCAGACGGCCAAACAGACTATAGTGAAGTGATTCTGTTTTTGGACAGAAACGAAACAGAGCAAAGACTGTACAACACAATAGAGACCGAGAATGGGAGGAGGATCACTCTCACTCCCACGCATCTCATATTCACCGCATCACCGCATCAAACACCGCAAGCGACCTTTGCCAAACATGTGGAAATGGGTGATTACATATACGTCGTGGCAGATGACAAAGTGACTTTAGAAAAAGTGATCAGCGTTACTAGTTCCACCAAAAAGGGAGTGTTTGCTCCCTTGACAAGAGAAGGAAACCTAGTGGTGGATGGTGTAGTAGTTTCTTGCTATGCCATCATAGAAGACCAAGCGTTGGCACACTTTGCTTTCGCACCGGTCAGACTCATTGTGAACGTGTGGGAGGCGACGTTACATTTTCTAAGGTACATCCACATAAGGTTAAGGGAGAGGAGAGCGATACCACCACACAATGGCATACATTGGTACGCAAACTTTCTCTATTCTATAGCACACAACCTTATACCAGAAGATTGAACTTCCAACAGTCCTGCATTTTTATACAATTGTCATTTGCAACGGATATTTCCAATTGTAACCAATGCTAATTGTTTTAGGCCAAAAATATGGATGGGCACACGATATTTGTAGTGACTGATAGCCAACCCGGTAATTTTGTCCACCCATT
Organism: Parasteatoda lunata; assembly: GCA_949128135.1. NCBI lineage: Eukaryota > Metazoa > Arthropoda > Arachnida > Araneae > Theridiidae > Parasteatoda > Parasteatoda lunata. The sequence goes on from OX421973.1 coordinate 111,509,205, forward strand.
CGTCTCATATAGCGTAGTCAGAACTTTATTGGGTGTGATCTGGCGCTTGTCATGAATATACTTTGAAAATTCTTTTTTTGTAAAGATTATTTATTATGTATACAGCGCGAGCTTAGCGAGAAGCTTATTTATTTTATAAGAAGAAAAAAATATAGGATGAAAAAAACAACTTTTCCCTCGAAGTCATGGAGAAGCAGAAGAAATCTTTTGCGTAATTATGTGATTACTGTAATATATGTTTGAATATATCAAATATCTATTTTCATGTTGAAATGCACATAACTAAGTTAACTATCTGTATTTGTAAAAAAAAATAAGAAAAAAATAATAAAAACTTTTTATCTTTGTCTGCCATAATTGAATTCATTTTTTTATCACCTTACTACCATTTAGGAAGGATGAATGTAAAAAAAAATTCGAATGAAAACTGCACGGATAAGTAACACTACTGTTAATAATGCTGCAGTAGGTACTGCTTCCAATTGAGCATTTTAATAGATATTTCAAACTTACCTGGAGATTTTTAGAAAATTGAACGTAAATTCATTATTCAAATAGATTTCCTTTTTTTTTATTCCTAAAAGGCAAATACGAATTAATAAAACAATTGTGATGCACATTCACAAATAAATATACTTCATTACATGCTTATGCCAATTTTGAACATTTTTCTGTTATTTGCTTGAATGATGTTTGCGACTATGATTGTTGACATTCAGAGATGAAAGTTAACATTTCATTCATTCAGGATAACATAGATAACCATTAACTCGGTTTTCAAGAAGAAAACTAAATAATTAAATGTACTTAATAACTCCATTTTTCTGGCGATTTTTAGTAGGTTTCACTTACATGATATAAGTTATGTTAGCATCGGCACAAATCAACATTGGACACAGAGGTTTTGCACCAAAAGCATCTGAATCGTTGCTTAGTGCCATACTTCACGTGCTCCAGCTTGATACGAAGTATGGTCACGATCGATCAATCGTGCACATTTTTATTTCCTAGCAGCTTTTTGGTCAGCTAATCTTTATGTGGTGACAGTCGCACTCGCAGATAAGAACTACTTGGTGCATCCCATAACAAACACCACAGATGCAACAGTCTATGCTGGCGTATTTTTTCATGCTTTCAAAAAACCAAATCCGTCAAATGAAATCAGTTTCTTTCTTTAAAAAAACCCCCAACCCAAAACCAGATTTTTTTAAAACATGGTTTTCTTTGGTTTATTTAAAACAAAAGAAAATTAAATAATATTTTAAGCCCAAACTTAAAAGTAACTTATTCATTAAAAAACATTTCCCAGACATCTTTTTTAATTATTGATTAATATTTTGAATGAAGAATTCAAAAATACTAACTTTTGTTACATAAAGAGATACGAATATGATAAAAAAGTAGATCTAAAGATTTTAAATATGCTTAGATTTTACTTCGCAACTTATTTATTACTTTAGCATAAAAATAAGTACTTAATATATTATTGTTATTTAAGTAGTGCTTGTGAAAAAGAAGTTTCACCGTCGATACTCAGTACATATAAAAATATCATATTTCAGCATTATTTACATTAAAGTTAAGAGCGTATGCTTACGACCATGTCCATCTTCATCTATCAAAAGGTATAACGTAAGGGGGAATCAAGTTTTATAAGTCAATTGGTTTTTAATATTTATACTGGTAGTTACGCCGCATGACTCCCCTTTTTAGAATTTTCACTTGTTATAGAATTCGATGAACGAATACCACTAGTTGATTTAAGGCCTAACTGCCACTACAAATATTAAATATCAATTCACTAGTATAAAACACATGCTAACTTGATTCCATCTTGAGGTACCTCTTTGATAGTTGAGGAGTAAAATGGTCAATAATTACCTCCCCATATTGGTGATCCGGACGTGATATGAACTCGCTAACATTGATGGAATGGTGTACATTAAACAGTTGATTTGATCACAAAATAGCGCTCAAAAATTAGGTGAAATAAATAAAATTCTCCCGCCAATAAATAAATAATAAAAAAATAATGAACGAAATAAATAATAAACAAATAAATAACAAATAGATAATAAATAAATATTAAATAAACCACATCAGTCAACTAGTGGCATTTTTTTCATCGAGTTCTATCACATATAAAATTCTGGAAGGAGAGTCATGTGACGTAACTACCATTAGATTATTAAATATCGATGTATCGATTGCCTAGTTTATAAAGCTTGTTAATCTTGAGGAACCGTTTGATAGATGAAGGTTGACGTTATCGAACGTAGCTTTTCCCTTAAATTAATGCTGTTTCTTAAGTTTTTTCATTTTTTTTGCTCATTATTATTTTTTTCTTTTTGTTTATTGGCCGGGAGAATTGTATTTATTTCACCGGATTTTTGAGTGCTATTTTAAGAGTTATTCAAATGTGGACCATCCATCTATGTTGGTGAGTTCACATCACGTTCGGAGGTCACCAAGATTGGGATATAATTATCGACTATATCAACCTTCATCTATCAAAAGGTACCTCTAGATAGAATTTTAATGAATCTTTCTCGTTTTTTTTTTTATTTTTTTTTTTATTTCTATTTATTTTTTTTTTTTTATTTATTTATTTATTTATTTTTTATTGAATCAACTCAAATTTTGATTTAAAAGAGCAAGATTAAAGACATTAAATTTTTTTAAAATTAAAATATACTTAAAATTAATAGAAGGATGAAAAGCGAACACGAATATAACATATGACTGCAAAAATATAAACACGTAAAATAACAAAGGTTTTCACTTATAAACGGTTAGAAGAACACACTCTCTGTCTCTTTTAAATGGAACTTTAAATATAATAATATTATTATTAACGTACTGCAACCATAGAGCTGAAATACAATATAGCAAGACTGTTTTCGCGCGTGTTTTATACTTTTTATTTTATAACCGTCGTTGAACAGCCGACACCATTTTTTGAGTTTACGTTTACTAATGTCTAACTCCGTAGCCTTGAAATTTTGAACCCAATCCGGAAGACAAGGGAACTTCTGGATCAGGTATCTGAGGACTTTTAGGACTAACCCACATTTGCGTTAGATGGGGAGGAAAACCTCCCCATCTAACCCCCCTCATGGTTAGACTGACGGCAAGAAGACTCTAACCCTTGATCCATCTACCACTGAGGATATTTTACGTCAGCACTGTGGTCATGCGAAATTTGTGTCGAACCGTCATGGCTGGGATTCGAAACCAAGTTCACCTCATTCGAAGGCGAACCCTCTATCCCCTGAGCCATAAAGGCTCGTGTTTTATACTTATATAAGATTCGTGTGGGGATGGAATAGCCTGGTTGGTTGAGCGCTAGACTTATGTTCATTAAAACGGGAGTAAACTTCGAAGACTCCCCGTGGGGTAAATGGTGGATCACAAAAAACCCCCATGTTCTCAGAACAAATTATACCTCTTGGAGTACTGATGGATCGTTCAGATCAAAATTGCGATCTGTGGATGAATAAATGGGTTCACTCTATGAACGGGTGTGGCGTATTGGTGTGGCAGAAGTCGAATTCTAGGCCATAGATGGCACCACAAGAAAACAAGAACAATCGCAACCCTTACCTTAAGGGGGGACACCACCCTGAGATGGTAAAATATTAACGTTTTTCTTGAATTTTTTTTAAGTAATAGAGACAATGCAGAGACTCCTTGTTTTTTTATGTTAATTAGATACAATTTAAGTCTATTTTAAATTTTTTTCTTTTACAAAATAATAAAAAATAAATTGGTGGCAGCTCCGTGTGTGGCTGGTCATCAAAAAGTAGCACCTTACTGGCCTCATGGATTTAGAAGTTCTGAAACATAGGAAAACGATTTTGTTTAGATTTTCTGAAACATAAAGATATTATCTAAAAAGTAGCACAGCAGTTTTTTGATATTCGCAAAATTACCAAAATGGCGGTAACTTTAAAAAAAAGTCAAATTTTTCATTAAAAAATATTCATTAAAATACTAATATAAAATTGAAATATAAAAAATATCTAAAAACCTATGCTACTTTCTAAAGAATATATTTTTACATAATTTAAAATAAAGAACAGCTTATTTCGTTGTATAGATCATGAGAAAAGCGTTAGGCCAGGTCAAAAAACAGCGTTTTGAGAAAAACGCGTTTAAAGTTTTGACTTATGGTAGGGGAACACGTTTATATATAATGGTCGATAAATGAAATGCCTACAATAAGTTTCTATATACAGTCAACAGAATGGATGAGACACAAAAATAATGTCGCCCCTCCTAATCCGGCCAAAAGGGCTTTTCTACCTGCTTAGCGACGACTCTCTATTTTCCGGTATAACTTCCAAACATAGTTAGGTACCGAGAAATCGTTTTAGACAGACATTAGAAAGGGTACAAAGATTCGAAAAATGCAATAAATTTTTTTTCGAATTTTTGAAATATTCAGGGTGGGGTTCCCCCTTAATGGCTTACGACAACAATAACAACAAAAACAAGATTCGTGTTTTATGTACAGGAGAAAAGTTGCTGAGTTAAAACTTCAGAATCGTTAAAATTAACGCTTCGTCGCTTAACGAAACGTCAAATAGTTTTTCGACATGACATAGTTAAAAATTATCTTACAATTCTATTTTTTGAATATGTATAAACTCTACAAAATTCAATTCATTTTTACAAAAATAAGAAACTTTTGAGTGATTTTAGAAACGTATCTTGTGATAACCACTTACTGACAGGTAATTAAAAAATGGTTTGAAATTTTAAAATGTTTCACATCAAGACCAATATCCGTATTTATTATTCCAGTATAATCCCGATGAAACTACAAAAATTGTCAAAGAAAAAAAGAAAAAGAAAAAAAACTACTTCCCAATCAATTACGTTACTTCTGTTAAGACATATTTTAATTATAATTCCATCGACCCATGTTTTAGATTTTTTAAAAAGAAAATTAATTCAAATTTTGTTTAATTTTCTTTAAAGTTATTTAATATTTGTTAATTTTCCTTATGGAACATAATTGCAAACTATGTATCATATTTCAGAACTTCTTTTAGAGGATATTTTTTTTTGTTTAAAAAAAGCCCGTTTAAATTTTAATCCAATATAACAAACAAAATTATAACAACTTGTAAAATCACGACTGTTTTTCCAGGTATTGGGAATTTTTCAGAGAATTTGCAAGTAAAGATTTAGGAAATTTTGAAGGAGTCGAAAAATAAAATTAAAGTTGAGCGAAAGAATGCTGTATCACAAAATAATAACAATAATAATAAATGCTTTCGCCTTTTTAACTTTCCAATTTTATGTGAACTTTACACCTGTCATGATAAGGTTAAATAACTTTAATATTTCTGAGAGTATTTTCGAATTTTTATTCTCCTATAATTGCAGTTAAAGGAGATCTGATGATTTCAATCGAACATTACTAAATGATTTTATTAAAAAATGGGATACCTGCAAGTGACGTAGAGTGGATATCTCGATCGTGATAGGTTGTTGAAACGGGGGCATTTGATTACGTTAGCAACTGTTCTTTCTATTTCATTTCGAATAAGCCTAGCCCGTCAAGTATTAATTTTCTTAAGTGACACATTCTAAATTCTTTCACAAAGATTTATTTCATTATATATATTTACACAGATACTTAACACAAAGACAGACACGAAACCATGTGAAACATAAACAAACTAATTATGCAGCAAAGTTACCAGGTACGCAAAACAAAAATATATCAAGTGTTACAATAAAATACATAAACAAATAATAACTCTAAGTTAAATAAAAGACGAGAAAGAATCATATTTCAACTAATTCGATGTGCGATACGGCTCTCTATTCAATTAACTTTCGTTAATTAACATTCTCACTTATGTAGAGAAACTTAGCTAAATATTAATAAGCCATTTTGATGATAAAGATTAGTTGACGTCATAGGTCACATGTGGATAAAGGAAAGTCTTCTTGAAATACAAGTACCCAATTAAAGAACTAATAAAATGCTAAAAATCTTTGCTCTATTGATTGAATCGCTTTTAATTAATCTCTTATAACCACGCTTCCCTATGAGCAAATGTATGTTATAAACAAAATTAGTCCAACACAAGCTACTGAAATATAGAAGAGTTTTTTAGGGCTAAAAGTAATATAAATAATATATAGCAGAGATTTTCAAGGCTTTGAAAAATTAGTGGGAGTAAAAATATACAACGTAAGTTAACGAAGAAGGAAAGAAACGATGTCGCCAAAACTTCGCCTAATACATTTTAGCAGTAAAATTAATTAATTATGTATTAGTAATGAATAATTCTTTACAAATATTACTTTATGGTGAAGTTGCGTTCTTATTCGTTTATATTTGCCTGTGAAATAGATTTAAAAGCATAAATATGGATTTAGAATAATCCGGCTAAGTATGAAGTTTTCATGAAAAGGAGAACATTCTAAAATTTCATTTACATGATAAATAAAACAATGGGCATTAAAAAGTAATGAATTAACCCACCTATGAATTGTATACGGTCCTTTAAAAATGTTTCTCTGGAAATAAATGCGGAGCAACAAATCAATATATATTAAACGATTGTCAGCTTTGCAATTTCAGTTTGGAATTTCGTCCATTGAAATAACACAGTAGAAACGGAGTTGAAAATACAGTCACGTGGTTTCATTGTGAGGACAAAAATTATCGTCAAGTGCGCTTTCTCTGTGCGCCTTCTATTTAAACTTTGTGATTGCATCATTAAATAAATTTAAAAAATAAACTATTTGTAAAGTTTTTTTTTTTTTTTTTTTTTTTAAATTTATTTAATGAAGCAGTCACAGAGTTTAAATAGAAGGCGCACATGACGATAATTTTTTTCCTAGCAACTGCCACCCCATACACTGCTGAACTCAAACTATCTTTTATTTTAACTGTTTATTTTACTTCATGAAGTATGGGATATGGGCCTTCTGCGCGGCCCAGGTGCCCAATTTTTTTATAAATAAAGAAAGTAAAAGATAATTTTTTTCCCCTCAATGAAACCACGAGACCGTATTTTCAACTCCGTTTCTACTGTGTTATTTAAATGGACGAAATCCCAAGATGAAATTGTAAAGCTGATAATCGTTTAATATATATAAATTTATTGCTCCGTAATTGTTTCCAGAGAAACAATTTTTACCTGTATTTTACTATGTACGTATATCTAAAACAGTCTATTTTTCAATATTAAAAAAATGCCTCATATCAGATCTTAATATTTTAATTGAACCAGGTATTATATTAATGGGTATTAGTGTACCCTACCAAAGGAAATAATTATAGACCTAATAGGGGGTACACAATGTGACCCCGGATCTTACTATGTATGTATATCTAAAATAGTATTGCGAAAAGCTTTATTTTGAGGAAATTCGCCTTCTAAATAGCGTTAAGACGGAGAAATTCGAAGTCTTTTCTCAATATTTACAGAAGGCCTTATATCAGACTTTAATATTTACCCTCAATATTTTAATTGGACCAGGTACACTATTACCTTGTAATAGTATACCCTATCAAAGGAAATAATTATAGACCTCATAGGGGGTACACAATGTGGCACTGTAGTTTACTATTATTGTATATCTAAAACAGTGCATTTTTCAATATTTAAAAAATGCCTCATATCAGACGTTAATATTAACCCTTTATATTTTAATTGAACCAGGCATTATATTACCGGATAATATTGTACCCTACCAAAGGAAATAATTATAGACTTCATAGGGGGTATACAATGTGACCCCGGATTTTACTATGTATGTTTATCTAAAATAGAGATGCGAGAAGCTTTATTTTGAGGAAATTCGCCTTCTAAAATGCGTTAATAAGGGGAAATCCGAAGTCTATTCTCAATATTAACAAAGCCTCATATCAGACCCTAATATTAACCCTTAAAATTTTAATTAGAGCAGGTATTATATTACCTGGTACTAGTGTACCCTACCAAAGGAAATAATTATAGACCCCATAGGGGGTACACAGTGTGACAACGTATTTTACTATTATTGTATATCTAAAACAGTGCATTTTTCAATGTTAAAAAAATTCCTCATATCAGACCTTTATATTAACCTTTAATGTTTTAATTGGACCAGGTGTTATATTACCTTGTAATAGTTTACCCTATCAAAGGAAATAATTATAGATCCCATAGGGGGTACACAGTGTGACCCCGCAATGTATGTATATCTGAAATAGTGATGCGAAAAGTCTTATTTTGAGGAAAGTGGTTTTCTAAAAGGCGTTAAAACAGGGAAATTCGAAGTCATTTTTCAAGATTAATAAATTTTCTATGTATATATATCTCAAAAAGTGTTGCGAGAAGCTTTATTTTGAGGAAATTCGCCTTCTGAAAATCGTTAATACGGAAAAATTTTAAGTCTTTTATCAATGTTAACAAAAGGCTTTATATCAGACCTTAATATTAACCCTTAATATTTTAATAGGTATTACATTACCGGGTACTAGTGTACCCTACCAAAGGAAATAATTATGGACCCCATGGGGGTCCCACAATGTGACCCCGCATTTTACTATTTTTGTATATCTAAAACAGTGCATTTTTCAATGAAAAGAAAATGCCTTATATCAGATCTTAATATTAACCTTTAATATTTTAATTGGACCAGGTATTATATTACCTTGTAATAGTGTACCTTACTAAAGGAAATAATTATAGACCCCATAGGGAATACACAGTGTGACCCCGCATTTTACTTTTACTGTATAACTAAAACAGTGCATTTTTCAATGTTAAAAAAAATGCTTCATATCAGACCTTAATATTAACCTTTAATATTTTAATTGGACCAGGTATTATATTACGGGGAACTAGTGTACCCTACCAAAGGAAATAAACATAGACCCCATAGGGGGTACACAGTGCGACCCCGCATTTTACTGTTATTGTATATCTAAAACAGTGCATTTTTCAATAATAATATTTTAATTGGACCAGGTAATATATTACAGGGAACTAGTGTACCCTACCAAAGGAAATAATCATAGACCCCATAGGAGTACACAGTGCGACCCCGCATTTTACTGTTTTTGTATATCTAAAACAGTGCATTTTTCAATGTTAAAAAAAATGCCTCATATCAGACCTTAATATTAACCTTTAATGTTTTAATTTTACCAGGTGTTATATTACCTTGTAATAGTATACCCTATCAAAGGAAATAATTATAGACCTCATAGGGGGTACACAATGTGGCACTGTAGTTTACTATTATTGTATATCTAAAACAGTGCATTTTTCAATATTTAAAAAATGCCTCATATCAGACGTTAATATTAACCCTTTATATTTTAATTGAACCAGGCATTATATTACCGGATAATATTGTACCCTACCAAAGGAAATAATTATAGACTTCATAGGGGGTATACAATGTGACCCCGGATTTTACTATGTATGTTTATCTAAAATAGAGATGCGAGAAGCTTTATTTTGAGGAAATTCGCCTTCTAAAATGCGTTAATAAGGGGAAATCCGAAGTCTATTCTCAATATTAACAAAGCCTCATATCAGACCCTAATATTAACCCTTAAAATTTTAATTAGAGCAGGTATTATATTACCTGGTACTAGTGTACCCTACCAAAGGAAATAATTATAGACCCCATAGGGGGTACACAGTGTGACAACGTATTTTACTATTATTGTATATCTAAAACAGTGCATTTTTCAATGTTAAAAAAATTCCTCATATCAGACCTTTATATTAACCTTTAATGTTTTAATTAGACCAGGTGTTATATTACCTTGTAATAGTTTCCCTATCAAAGGAAATAATTATAGATCCCATAGGGGGTACACAGTGTGACCCCGCAATGTATGTATATCTGAAATAGTGATGCGAAAAGTCTTATTTTGAGGAAAGTGGTTTTCTAAAAGGCGTTAAAACAGGGAAATTCGAAGTCATTTTTCAAGATTAATAAATTTTCTATGTATATATATCTCAAAAAGTGTTGCGAGAAGCTTTATTTTGAGGAAATTCGCCTTCTGAAAATCGTTAATACGGAAAAATTTTAAGTCTTTTATCAATGTTAACAAAAGGCTTTATATCAGACCTTAATATTAACCCTTAATATTTTAATAGGTATTACATTACCGGGTACTAGTGTACCCTACCAAAGGAAATAATTATGGACCCCATGGGGGTCCCACAATGTGACCCCGCATTTTACTATTTTTGTATATCTAAAACAGTGCATTTTTCAATGAAAAGAAAATGCCTTATATCAGATCTTAATATTAACCTTTAATATTTTAATTGGACCAGGTATTATATTACCTTGTAATAGTGTACCTTACTAAAGGAAATAATTATAGACCCCATAGGAAGTACACATTGTGACCCCGCATTTTACTTTTACTGTATAACTAAAACAGTGCATTTTTCAATGTTAAAAAAAATGCTTCATATCAGACCTTAATATTAACCTTTAATATTTTAATTGGACCAGGTATTATATTACGGGGAACTAGTGTACCCTACCAAAGGAAATAAACATAGACCCCATAGGGGATACACAGTGCGACCCCGCATTTTACTGTTATTGTATATCTAAAACAGTGCATTTTTCAATAATAATATTTTAATTGGACCAGGTATTATATTACAGGGAACTAGTGTACCCTACCAAAGGAAATAATCATTGACCCCATAGGAGTACACAGTGCGACCCCGCATTTTACTGTTTTTGTATATCTAAAACAGTGCATTTTTCAATGTTAAAAAAAATGCCTCATATCAGACCTTAATATTAACCTTTAATGTTTTAATTTTACCAGGTGTTATATTATCTTGTAATAGTGTACCCTACCAAAGGAAATAATTATAGACCCTATAGGAGGTACACAGTGTGACCCCGCATTTTACTATTATTGTATATCTAAAACAGTGCATTTTTCAATAATAAAATAAATGATTCATATCAGACCTTAATATTAACCTTTATTGTTTTAATTGGACCAGCTGTTATATTACCTTGTAGTAGTGTACCCTACCAAAGGAAATAATTATAGACCCCATAGAGGGCACACAGCGTGACCCCGCATTTTACTATTATTGTATATCTAAAACAGTGCATTTTTCAATATTAACAAAGCCTCATATCAGACCTTAATATTAACCCTTAATATTTTAATTGGACCAGGTATTATGTAACCTGGTACTAGTGTACCCTACCGAAGGAAATAATTAAAGACACCATAGGTGGTACACAGTGTGACCCCGCATTTTACTATTATTGTATATCTAAAACAGTGCATTTTTCTATGTTAAAAAAAATGCTTCATATCAGACCTTAATATTAACCTTTAATATTTTAATTGGACCAGGTATTATATTACGGGGTACTAGTGAACCCTACCAAAGGAAATAATTATAGACCCCATAGGGGGTACACAATGTGACCCCGCATTTTACTGTTTTTGTATATCTAAAATAGTGTTGCGAGAAGCTTTACTTCGAACAAATTCGCATTCTGAATAGCTTTCATACGGAGAAATTCTAAGTCTTTTCTCAATATTAACAAAGCCTCATATCAGACCTTAATATTTACCCTCAATATTTTAATTAGTCCAGGTATTATATTACCTCATAGGGATTACACAGTGTGACCCTGCATTTTATTATTATTGTATAAATAAAACAGTGCATTTTTCAATGTTAAAAATATGCCTCATATCAGACTTTAATATTAACCTTTAATGTTTTAATTGGACCAGGTGTTATATTACCTTGTAGTAGTGTACCTTTCCAAAGGAAATAATTATAGACCCCTTAGGGCGTACGCAGTGTGACCCCGCATTTTACTATTATTGTATATCTAAAACAGTGCATTTTCAATGTTAAGAAAATGCCTTTTATCAGACCTTAATATTAACCTTTCATATTTTAATTAGACCAGGTATTATATTACGGGGTACTAGTTTACCCTACCAAAGGAAATAATTATAGACCCCATAGGAGGTACACACTGTGACCCCGCATTTTACTGTTTTTGTATATCTAAAATAGTGTTGCGAGAAGCTTTATTTCGAACAAATTCGCCTTCTGAATAGCTTTTACACGGAGAAATTCAAAGTCTTTTCTCAATATTAACAAAGCCTCATATCAGACCTTAATATTAATCCTTAATATTTTAATTGGACCAGGTATTATATTACCAGGTACTAGTGTACCCTACCAAAGGAAAAAATTAAAGACACCATAGGTGGTACACAGTGTGACCCCGCATTTTACTATTATTGTATATCTAAAACAGTTAACAGTTTCAATGTTAAGAAAATGCCTTATATCAGATCTTAATAATAACCTTTAATGTTTTAATTGATCCAGGTATTATATTACCTTGATATAGTGTACCCTACTAAAGAAAATAATTATAGACCCCATAGGGGGTACACAGTGTGACCCCGCATTTTACTATTATTGTATATCTAAAATAGTGTTGCGAGAAGCTTTACTTCGAACAAATTCGCCTTCTGAATAGCTTTCATACGGAGAAATTCGAAGTCTTTTCTCAATATTAACAAAGGCTCATATCAGACCTTAATATTAACCCTTAATATTTTAATTGGACCAGGTGTTATATTACTTTGTAATAGTGTACCCTACCAAAGGAAATAATTATAGATCCCATAGGGGGTACACAGTGTGACCCCGCAAAGTATGTATATCTTAAATAGTGATGCGAAAAGTCTTATTTTGAGGAAATTCCTCTTCTAAAAGGCGTTAAAACAGGGAAATTCGAAGTCATTTTTCAAGATTAATAAATTTTCTATGTATGTATATCTCAAAAAGTGTTGCGAGAAGCTTTATTTTGAGGAAATTCGCCTTCTGAAAATCGTTAATACGGAGAAATTTTAAGTCTTTTATCAATGTTAACAAAAGGCTTTATATCAGACCTTAATATTAACCCTTAATATTTTAATGGGAACAGGTATTACATTACCGGGTACTAGTGTACCCTACCAAAGGAAATAATTATGAACCCCATAGAGGTACCACAATGTGACCCCGCATTTTACTATTTTTGTATATCTAAAACAGTGCATTTTCAATGTTAAGAAAATGCCTTATATCAGATCTTAATATTAACCTTTAATGTTTTAATTGGACCATGTATTATATTACCTTGTAATAGTGTACCCTACTAAAGGAAATAATTATAGACCCCATAGGTGGTACACAGTGTGACCCCGCATTTTACTATTATTGTATATCTAAAACAGTGCATTTCTCAATGTTAAAAAAATGCTTCATATCAGATCTTAATATTACCCTTACTGTTTTAATTGGACCAGGTATTATATTACCTTGTAATAGTGTACCCTACTAAAGGAAATAATTATAAACCCCATAGGTGGTTCACAGTGTGACCCCGCATTTTACTATTATTGTATATCCAAAACAGTGCATTTTTCAATGTTAA